>CM029115.1:26810337-27392837 GCA_016859345.1 Istiophorus platypterus
CACATAAATGTAGTAGGATAAAAAATACTATAGTCCTATGGTTCTATAAATTGTTGGACTTAAGAGTCTGACATCTGGGATGTTCAGCTTGGCTGCTGAACAGCGATTGTTTGTCATTAAATAAAACCTAAAAGCCAATAAATAAATAAATAAATAAATAAATACAGCTGTTAATGAAGCTAGAATCCAAGTTAGTACAGTTTTGCGGGAGGATTATTGTCTTTCTGACCCTGGCAGTGGACTGGTTATCTGAGGCTCCCTCTCGGTGGGGCGCGGGGCGCTGTTGGCCATCAGGTCGGGGGCTGTGGAGAGGGACAGGCTAAAGGTGGTGAAGGAGGTGTAGCGAGGGAGGATGCTCATCATCAGATGACCCCACGTGGCAAAGTTCATGTTCATTTGGGCAGCTCTGAGGAAGTTCTTCCCTGGAAAAAGGGGAGGAGGGGGGATCACCAAACAGCTAAAGAGAGCGAAGGATTCTGGACACTGACATTTTTCATTTTCTACGAAGAGAAACTACAGGAAAAAAAAACAGAGATAAACTCTTTTGAATCTGCAGGTTTTTGGTCTCTACCTCGTTCTTTAGTGAAAATGCAACGCTGACGTCTCAGTCTCGGCTGCCTATCGACAACAGCTTCAATGAATCGAAGCTGTAAAAACCAGAACAAAAGAATTTTTGGGGTGTTTTGGACACTTACTCATGTTTGTACCAAAGTTACGGTTAAATATATGGTTTAAAATTTTAATTTTGTTAAATAAATTTAAAAAAGGTACCATGTGTATAACATGAGATTTAAAAATACCAATAAAAAAGAGTTGAGCAGGGCCATAAAAGCAAGAGAAAGACATTCAGACATTAGGAATATGTGGATGTGGCAACGAGAAAATATTAAAGAGAAGAAAAAGTAACAAAAGTTGGAAAGAAAAAGTAGAGAAACTTTGTCTTTCAGACCAATAAAATAAGCATAAATATTGTTTTTATCATATTTGGTCGATTTTATTTGTCCAAATAGATTCTGGTGAATATGAGAAGTAGTTGATAATGAGCATTAACTGAAGATTATTCTTCCCAACAATGGACAGTGTACTTATGGCTTGACAAAAGGTATTTTAATGTGTCAAGGGTGATGCCAGTGGTATCAGATACATTTTCCATTTCTTTATCAAGAACCACAGATGTTAATTTCACCATTTCACAGAAGCCTGACCAGACTTCAGAGGACCTTTGTAGAGTTACACCGGGCGGCTCGCTGCCTGTACCTTGGCGTAGAGGAGGCCCTGTGGCTCCAGGCTCAGCCCCTGGTTGTGGTTTGGGTTGTCCATCATCTCCTCCAGCCGCAGGAACTTGACCGCGCACATGGTCCGCCGGTCCCGCCAGAAAACACTGACCTCCAGCTCCCGAGACTGTTGAGGTTGAGGACAGTTTAGTTCAGATAAAGATAATATTCCAACAGACAAAAATCCATATTAATTCACCTCTTTGAGTGAAACATGACTTGCATCTTTTCTGCAGCATAAGCAAACCCATTCAAAACAAAACTTGAAAGAAATAAGAACATAACCTCTAAAGTTTTTACTCCACTCAGGTGGAATTGGCCTCAGCAGAATCTGAAATTGATCTACCTAGACTTTTCCTGAATTTAATGTTTGAGCTGTGTTTTAATCAAGAGAAACGAGATAATAGAACTTATTTCTTGAGTTGAAACTTTATCTGCAGGTGTGAGGGAGACACCTGCTGATCTCAGAGAGAAGTACAACAATAATTAAACAGGTCAGTACTTAAGACAGTAGCTGCTACAAATGACTAGGTAAAGGGCACAGCTAACTTAACGACAGCTCCCTGATTTCCACCATTCAGATGCACAGTAGTATTCTAAGTGTTGATTAGCGTCGGATGAAGCACTAAGACCTTTTACTTAAGTCATAGAACTAATAATAACACTCTGTAAAAAAAATACTGAATTACAAAGTACTAATTGACAATGTTACTTAAGCATAAGCATGAATATATAATCAAAAAATTTACTTGTTTGTAACTAATTTTTAACCTGTTTTATAAAGGGCAGCAACTAATAGTCATTTTCATTATGGATTAATCTCTTGGCAATAATCTTTAATATTCAAATCATTGAGTGGTTTGTAAAAATTAAAAAAAAAAATTAAAACGAAAATAGTGAGAAACATAAATAGATTACCCAGAGCCCAAAATGAAACCTTCAAAACATTTTTGTAACCATTAAATGTTTTCTATTTTTACATTACAAATTGTTGCCTATCAATTTTCTGTCAACTACTTGATCATTTCAGCTTCAGTTGTATAAACAGATGGGTAGTTTATTATCTAAGAAAGCATGCTTCTACTTAAGATAAAAATGACAATATTTAAGTAAAAGCAGCAATAACACAATGTAAGAATACTTCATTATGAGTAAAAGTACTTTAGTGAAAATACTGTCAGCAAAATTTACTAAAGTATCAAAGATAACAGTGCAGGTTATGCTCAATGGTTTTTTCAAGTCAAGTGAATTTACTGATAGAGCACATTATAAAAACAGCAAATGCTGACTGAAGTCCTTTATGAAGGGATTCAATCATGGGATTATTTCATCAATGATTGGAATCAAATAAAAACACATTCGGATGATCAAATAAAAACAGAGGCACAAATAAGGGGTTATGAGTAAATTGATGAGGGAATAAAATAGCTTGATGAGATCATAACACATACATCACTGAACGAACAATAAAATAAAAGCCAGCGAGGGTGTTTTAAAGATATTGCTGGGGGGAGGGGATCTATCAGTTAGTGGAAAACTATTCCACCATTTAAGGCCAACAACAGAAAATGCTCCATCACTACTGCGTCTTAACTGGATGCCTGAAATGGAGGGCAGTGATCGGACAGCAGATCTGAGGGGTCTGGACGTGGAACTAGGGGACGAGGTGTTTGAAGATGTGATCCGGTGCCCGTCCAAGGCTTTAACAACAAAGAGTCTTAAAATCAGTTCTGTACTTCACTGTTAACCAGTGAGAAAATGCCAGTAAAGGGGGTGGGGGTGGGGGCAGGGGTGGTCTCTTTTCCTGGAACCAGTGAGGAGTCTGGCTGCTGCTTTTTGAAGCAGCAGCCGGGGGTCTGGAAGACTCGGTCAGGACTGTGATGGACTCTGACCAACTTCAGTCTCCGAATCTTTAATGGACAGGAAGGATTTTCAGTTTTGCAGGTGATCTAAGTTGGAAGAAGCCAGTTCTGACGACTGAGTCTATTTGTTTGTCAAATTTTAAAACCAGAATCAAAGATATGATATGGAGGTTTCTCATGTGGGACTTGACGTTTAACAGCAGAGACCTGAGGACACTGACTGTGAATGGGAGATGTCCACTGGGCCGAAGATTTTATTCTGGTTTATGTGAGGAAAGCTTTCCGCATTCCAGGATTTTACATCATATTCTGTATAGACTGTATATAAAAATGATTTTAACTGATTTTTTAACTGATAAACTACTCTAGAACGACCTTTTATTACTTTATAAACGGCTGGACATTTGATCAAAAACTGATATTTTATCAGATCATTATGTGTTTTGAATGTAAAATATTAATATCTCCCGAGTAACTAGTAGCTATAATAACTGTCGAATAAACATCATGGAGTAAAAAGAAGAATATGTCCCACTGAACTGTGGTGAGGAAAAAGTATAATGTAAAATAAAGTGGAAATAGTCAGGGAAAGTACCTCAAAAGGATTAGATGCTTTCAGTATTTTAATTTGCTATTTGCACCACTGAAGAAACTTGTAAAACCCTGTTTGTGCATAATATTTTGGGGTTTTTTACAGGGCCAAAAAAAACCCAAAACAAAACAAATGAAAAAACCCAAAGCAATCATTCTATTGTCATTTTTACTCTCCTGATAGAAATCCCCTTTTTAAAGCAAGGCCACTCTTGAAATGCAGGGGTCTGTGTATTTCCAGCGGACTGTTAGTGCCCTTATACAGTCCGTGAGGTCCTGCGTTGCTGTATGTATCAGCAATGCTACTACAGCCTGTACGCTGCTGACGCTGCTTGTAATCTGCACTGGAGACCTGGACACTCATCACACGAGGACAACACACACTATCTTTGATCTTGTTTACTTTAATCTGCCAGCAGTGTAATATGGGAAGGAAACGGTGTGTCAGTGGCGCCGTGTCTCTATAATTCGTCTTTTTTTTTTTTCTTCTCTCCTTTCAGGATGAAACAGGACGATCGTGGAGGGGAGTAAACACACAGTAAGGGCTGCTCGAATGTGGGTGTTGTGGATCAGTATTAACACAAAAAGTGACTCACAGATACTGGAAGCTGGCTGTGGCAAAAGGGATTTTAATGACTGGAAATCGGGGGGAAATCTGTGCTGGAAATGTTGTTTTTTGGTTGTTTCTACATCTTCCACCTCAATGAGCTGAACTACTAGCTGCAGTCTTTGGCATTTGTTGTTCAGAATGTGTTGATTCACTAAAAACTAAAAGACTTAGGAAATTTGTCAAACAATGTCCCTGATGTTATGTTATTAGTCCATGGAGGAGTCTCATTTTTAAAAAAAATCAAATTCATCTTGTGTCAGATTCACTACTCCACTCACTTACAGATGACTGACATGCTCCTATGCAATGCTATGCTTTGACATGCCTATTGTTTTTAAAAACTCTACCTCTTTCATGTGAAGGCACTTATAGCTGGTCTGGGGAAAACTGGGGTTATTTGACTGGAAATCCAGGTAACCCGAATAGACCCAGGCTGGCATTTGGAGTGTGACACAGGACACTTGATTAGCTTTTATCCTGGTTTTGAGGAATCTGAATTTTCCAGCTGGGGCATTACAACAGAAACCAGGATACTGTGCATGTGGACACCTGATTCAGGTTTCTGATTATTGTTTTGGCAGTGTCTGCAGGTGAACAACTGGAGTTACAAAGTAGTTTGTCAATAAACCAAAAACATGTTGTGTAGCTAAATAAGCTGAGCTCAAAGGTCCACTTTGAGCTTCTTTGTGACGCCCAGGTCACCGTGCTTCAGTGGAGCAGACTGTGAACCACATCCACTGTCTAGGGTGCTAAATCTGGGGCTGCCAAGCTTGCTACCTATGCCCTTTTGCTCCAGATCCTGATTGCACTGAGCTCCCTTTACTCCAGTCTGCCTCATGAAAAAGACTTATTTAGTTCTTCCATCAGTTTGCTGCATTTTGTCTTTGGCTAGTTTAGCTGGATTTTTTTTTTTGCCTGGTCATTGTGGGAGTAAATGTTCTTGTTGTTCTGGTGTCAGAAATTATGTGCATAGACTGTTCATTGCTCTTGGGCCAAGTTGAGCAACATTACAATGACATTTGGTTGAAAGCTCTGAAAAGCGACTGAGTGGACCTTTGACCTTAGATTATTTTGCAACACGTACAGATCCAAAAAGTGAAAGAATAAATTTTCATGCTCAAAAGATGTGGTGACAGAAAGTGTAAAGATGATGAACATGGTGGATTAAAAGTGGGAAAAGCTGAACTGTTGTTTTAATCTTCCACTACAATGAGAAACCAAACTGTGTGCATACTCAACTGCTGAGTTTCCTCAATTAGCGCAGAGAACGTGGCTGTGACATTAACGGGTCAAAGACGTGCATGCGCTGAATCAGAAAGGTCAATACTGTTAGAATCGTGTAGTGTGCTTGAAAACCAGGTGTGATCAAACCCAGGATGGGGCTCAAGGCTGGAGACACTGCTGCGGCGTGTGAACACAGTCATTAACCGACCAGCTGACCGCACGCCAGCAACTGGACTCACCCGCTCCAGCTGGAGGCAGAACGTCTGATCCCAGCTCAGCCGGCTGACGGCCGCCCACCGCGTCCGGCCGACCGATCTGCCGTCCAGCCTGAGCACGGCGCCGACGTCTGCTGCGAGACAGGAACACGTTGCCGAGGGCTGCCCCCTCCAAAGAAAGAACTCACAGCTTTGATCCTAGCGGCACTTTAATGACTCTGCTGTCAGTATCCGTGGTAATATACTGACTAAGAACATTACAGCCTGAAACTTTCATCATTTTAACGGCGGCCTGTTCCCACTGAGTCTAACAGGAAAGTCGTCAACAGAAAATGTGCAATTCTCCTGCTTCCAAAACCACAGAACTTATAATGAGTATTTGCCTTTGTTCATTTTTAAGAAAATAGCAAGTAAATGTCATGCCATTTAGCAAATGACTTTCTGAGATGAAAGTTTCCCTCCAACATCCTTGGCCGAGGATTAAACATAATGAAATGCAATAAGCACACCGATAGGGATATCAAATTAACCTTTATACAAGTATTTCATACTTTACAAAATTTAATATCTGTACGTAACGACTGCAGATCCATAAAATACAAAATGACAAAATAACCTCACGCAACTGAGCAGTCTCTGTTCATCAGCGAAGACCACGAGATGTGACTGAAAGCTCTGGAAACAGGCTACTATATGGACCTCAAGACTATTCCATCAAACATTCATAGGGTCAGAAACTCTCACGTTAATTTAAACGTGCTTATAATTTACTCACATTCAGATTTGTGTACAGTGCCTTCAATAATAGGCAGACAGTTTGTTTATATATCAGGACCCTACAACCGTTTGCATTTTAGTCTTTTAATATTTTATCAGTTGTCATTTTTTGTGACACTTTATTTTTATGGCCTGATCATTTCTAAGGGAGTTTTCTGGAAAGAACAATGTAATTTAACACTTAATAAAGGGATTTTTTTTCTTTGAACTGGTTGTATTATATGTCCAATGACAAATTTCACATTTTTGCATCCTCAGTTCAACTGCTGTGCACTGATTAATAGTCTCGCTACACTATACTTGCAATGAATTGGAATTAATCAAAGGGAAATGTACCAAACACATTTTTTATTTCCTCTAGAATGTGTACTATTTTCTCTCTTATCTTTAATAACAAAATACAAAATCCTTTCTATTAACCATCCTAAGAAAGTATTCAGAAATTACAGACCGGTAAAATAAAGTGTCACATGTTTTATTACATTTTAATTTTTGGCGCTGCAATAATGCAGTTGTATATTGAATGAACAATAATTACACTTCATCCCACTGTATATTCATTAGGAAACACAGCTGAGAAACAAGCTAAGCCACTGCTGGAACAGTAAAAATGTAAAACTAAAACCACAAAAACCAAAAACAAACTGCTTCAAAAGCGTAGGGCGTCCACGTACCAGAGGGTCCATCCGTCCCGGGAGAAGATGGCGGATTGTCCTCAGTCGGACTCAGATAGTTTTCCTGCTTGGGGTTTTTCAGAGGTTTCAGTAAATCCTCACATCCAAGTAGACTGACTTCAAGTTTCCCTTAAAATAAGAGGAAAAAAGAGTTATTTCTTTCTGTCTGAAAAACAAAATGTATGACAATAGCTTCTACTATCAAGTGTAAAAGCAACTACACACAAGTTGGAAGTGATTTTGTGCACTGTCCTTACTGCAGTAAAGACTGAGGTTGACCAGGGCAAACGCAGCATTTCAAAATAAAACCTTTCATATGTCACCACCAATAAATCTCCTGGAGTCAAAGCCTCTAATCAGTGCTGTCTGGAGCGGCGCACTGAGCTTTTCACATCCTCATTTTCTTCATTTCACTGTAGTGCTAACAGCTGTGGAGCAGAAAATCACCCTGAGTCTTTTTGCTGCCCTGAGACTTGTTCTCATTATTTGCTGCCAACGGAGCAACCCCGGGATTTGTCTCCTCGTTACATCATCAAAAGGCTTTTGGGGGTTTGTTTTTTGTTTTTTTGTTTTTTTGGGGCGGGGGGGGGTTGTCCTTTTTTTGAGGACTGAGAGACAGGCTTACAACTGAACTGTCCAAAACCAACAGATTACATGTCCTGATTATCAACTGCCAGAGGTTGGCGGATGATAAATCATGTTAAAACGCTGGGCGCCATGATACCACTGAGAACGGCTGCGTATTAGCTCAAAAATAAAAAAGATCAAAAAGATCAACTTCTCCAAATTCTTTTTTTTTTTTTTTTTTGAAGGGAGGAGAATTACTAGGAGAATTAAATAATACTAAACAAGGTAAGGTACTAGTTTTTTATTTCATAGATCTGTATTTTACCCATTTTCTGGGAAGAACTATGTAATTTGGTGGTAAATATATAGAAAATAGAGACACTGTTTATAATAATCTACTCCTGTTTCATTAAATCCTATTAATTGCAGGTCAGCTGAACATGTTAAAATGTGAAATCTGCCAACAGCCAAACATATATCGCAGCATAGCTGATGAATTAAGTTTCTATAATAGATGAATATTGAATTAATATTTATTTGGGTCTGAGCGGAGCTGTTTATTCAAGGAAATTTTTCGACTCCCTATAATTAGAGCCATATTAAATAGTCCTTTCCAGGAAATTATTGGGAAAATATTGCCCCGTAAAATGAGGCGTAGTAAAAACTGGCTTAATATGAGAGACAAACAGGATAAATATTAAGTATTGGCTTGGCCCTTTTTCTCATACAGACATGCTTATTTAAACATGTAAAAGACTGGAAATTAATCCTGTAGAAAAATTAATTTCCAGACTTATAAAAACATTTCCTATCTGATCTTTTTTTAATGCCAAGAAACAGCTCAGACTGCGCTGATACCAGTCAAGGAAGCAGGTCTGATAGAGAAGACGGACGGCGGGGTGGACAGGGGCCATCCGGGTCTCAGGTCCTGGGGAGATGGGGTTCCTCCCGCAGGGTCGACCCCCCCCGCGGGCTCCCGAAGAGGCTCCTGGCTCTCCCCCTTCAGGCATTTCTCAAGGGACAGCCGCAGAAGATCAAGCTTCTGGGAGGACTCCTGCACCCGGGACCGGGCCTGACGGGAAAGATAAACACTGCGTTGTTATCTTTGGTCTTTTTAAACATAGTGCCGTTTGGTATTTTGGGATTTGGTTTGTGTTGCTCCTCTTCAAATATAAACTTACTCTCCAAACTTTAGAGTTTCACTAGGTTTGAATTTTTTTTTCTTTGGCTTTTATTTTGGGTTTATATGAAATATGTGATTTTAGCTAATTAGTGTGCCTTAGCACAGTGAAGGTGTCACTCTGAGCAAAAATCAACATGAAACTTTATTTTCTTTGTATATTTTATATTTTCTGTTAACCTTTAAAGGCCCACCATACCAGTCAGTACAAACACTACATTACTGGTTTTCATTCATTTCCATGTTACATAAAAAATTACATGGCAAAACTCTTGAAACCGTCTGAAGTTGTTTAATCTATTACAGTTAATTTCTGCATTCATTTTAGTCAAACATACTGAATAATATTGTCATGGGGGTAACACAGAGCAGCCTTTTCAAATTATTCTGAACTTAAATATCTAAATTATTGCACAGAATTGAGGCTTACCAATCAATGCAGACCCGATTATAGAACTAGTCAAGTTCCAAGGTGGCTGCGAAATGATATTTTATTCTACTGAACTGAATGAAAATCAACGGAAAGTTCTACAGAATGCACTGGAAAATGGTCAGCACTGATACCGTGTTGATTAATGTGATTTGTAAAGGGCAGAAGCTCCCAAAGACAGAATGCTGACAAACAGTGTAGTTTCACTGAAGAGCTTGAATGATCTCAAGGCTGCTTCAGAGGCTTTTCCGACCGGACAATAATTCACTTTTTATGAAAAATCTCAAGTACATCAACTTTTTAGACAAGAAAATGGAGCCAGATTTCAAATACAGAGTATCAGCTCCGATCTAAAAATATATTTACCCGCCTTCAAAACAGATTATTATATTCTCAAAATCCAGGTTGACACTTTTATTTTACAATGCAGGTAAGTGGTAAAATGAAATGGAGTTGTTTATACAATTTTCCAAATTTGGTAACAACACTTAACCATGATTTAGCAGTTCTTGGTGCCAGCCTGTATCTATTTCCCCATTTTCAGACTGTACACTTTCAAACTGGCGTCCCAGTTCCCCCGAACCCGAGCGACTTTAAAATTAGCAGAGCATCCCACCTCGGCCAGTGCCTTCTGGTCCAGCGCGGAGATCCCTTCCAGCTGCTTGACCACATCCTTGGCCAGCACCAGAGCCTCCGTCTCTCTCTGCATGTAGTGCTGCAGCTCTGCCAGGCGGGCGTCCAAGGGGCCGCCGGCCACTGGAGACATCCCTGAGAGAGAGAGAGAGAGAGAGAGAGAGAGAGAGAGAGAGTATGAAGGAAGTCCTTTCAGAAGAGCAAGACGTCCTCACAGATCCTCACTGCAACTCTTTTCGGCTCCTGTAATCACTATTGATAAACGCGAGCTCTTTTATCTAAAATGTCTTTGCGTCCCAGGCTTCTAAAATGTGTGAGAGCTAAATTAAAAAACTACTTCTCTTGCTGCTTGGGTAATATTTACTTATGGATGATGTTTGATGATGTTTTCCTCTGAGGAGGTTTATGTTTTCCCCTGTGTCTTTTGTTGGTTTATTTTACAGCACGATTATGCAAAAAGCCCTTAAGGGGATGGGGAGGGGATGGGGCTTGGGCCGATGAGGAACTCATTACACTTTGGTGCACATCTATTTGAATAGGGCGGATCCAGAATTTTTTATTTTTTTTTTCCCCATAACATTGTGAGATCGGGCATTTTTCCACATCAATATTTGGCCTCGGCAGAGGTATGCACTCTAACTGAGAGACATTCTATTTATTAATTATATCATTTACTTTCCAGATAAGCTTGAATGATTCCAATAAAAAAAGAAAAATAAATCTACTGTAGGGGCATCTGCATCAAAAATCATTTTCTAAAATCTTAGCATTTTTATACGGTTTTTGTGTGTTCTATGTTGGTATGGGATATAGGGGAAAGTATTAATTTTTTAACCTAATTTCTGAATATTTTTTATCAAGTCCTGTATATGCTTATGGATTTTGATAAATCATAGTTATGCTGCTCTCCATGGAGAAAATAAGCAGTTATTCAATTTCTAGCCTGAGTCATTTCATCTCCATGTAAATATGATGAAAACTAAGTGACATGGAGTGTAATTGTGCCGGGCCCTAGTCAAGTACCAATTGCGTTTTCACATTAGGCCGATACTTGGTTACACGATGAGTTAAGCCGCCTGCCAAAGATAACAACGTAATGAAGAATCAATAAGAGGAATGGAGGTCAATGGTCAGGGACGGGGAACATGAGTGGAGGAAACACAGTATACAGTTTACCTGTCTCGTGTTTCACACCCTTACTTTCACGGACATTTTGTCAGTGTTAGTTTGAGGGCTTTCAGATGGAAACACACAACCCAGTTTAGAGCAAAATGCCACATTTACTCTCTGTTTCTGTTAATGTGGTCGGACTGGTTTCACTTTTCTGGATTATACAAATAGCCCCAATAAAGATGACAGCTGACAGGAAGCATGGTTCAACCAGCACAGGATTTTGATACCAGCAGGGACAGTCCTGAACTGAGGTGAACCTGAGTGCTCTACTGTTAATCGCTGTCTCTAAACCTGACCCTTTTCCAGTACCACTGTACTTGTTCACAGGAAATGCCTCTGAAACATCACTCAGGTTGTTTTTCTTTTTTTTTGTTGAGGGGGGTGTGGGGCACAGGAATCTAACAGAACTACAATAAGACCTTTTTTTGTGCAGCTTTTTACAGCACGTCGACCCAAACGTCAATAAACATGATGCTGTGGCAAACATTGCTGCCTTTAATTGAACTGAATCATCCATCAAAGCAGAATATTTAAAAACAAAACAAAACACATTTCGTGATCAACATCAGCAGGAAATAGACAAGATCAATATTAGCAATATCTGCAAAGGGAACAGAAATGAGGGCAATGAGATCAGACAGAAAACTGTCATCGCTTTTTAAGAGAAACAAGATTTTTTCCACCAAATAGCAAAAAAATATAAACAAATAAATAAATAACCATTTAGCATCATATATATATTATCTGCAGAGAGTGACAGAATTTGTTATCAATATCAATGTCTCAGGGATTCTTTTCTTTTTCTTTTGGGTTCACAGTTTCACAGCCTGAGACCCATTACATTTGTGGTGGTTCCATGATCGGGTTGAGAATCGAAGGTTAAACGGCCTCATGTAACTTGCCAGAAAATTTGCATTTCATTTGTATCACTCCAATGAAGATGGTTTATTGAGCCATCTTACCCCTCTATACTTAGAAAATCTGACTGTAACCAACAAATCACACATTTTGTTAAGGATGTGTTACGTTGTCGCAGTTGCTACTGGTGACAGACAGAATTTGATGACTGTAATAGATAATTTTACGCCTCTTCCAGGGCAATTTACACACTGGAAGAGGCTCAGAGGCCACCAATGTCTCTAATTTTACATGGAGAGGGGACATTCCCGAAACAGAAACAAATTCTGACAATTTGTTTTTATAACAAATGTGCCTTCACATCCGTATAAAGGAGTCATGGCCCAGGACTCTGACCTCTGTGATTGGAGCTGTTGTTGTTGCAACCACCGTCACTGCCAATACCGCTGCCGCCGCCGCTGCCGCCGCCACCGCCGCCAGCCTGGGTGACTTTGATAATCTGCAGTCGGATCAGCTCGATCTTGGAGCGGCTATCCTGCAGCATCTGCTGAGCTGTGGACAACATCTGATCCTGGAATAACGACATCACATCAAGAGACAACGACCCCACGCTTAGACACCACGCATCACCCCCCCCCCACCCCCCGACAGGTCGGCTGGAATGGAGGAGCGCATGTTCACAAACACACTGATGAAATACAGCCGTAGTTTGCCCATAATAAGTGGGCAGAGCGTGAAGAAATCAGTGGTGCCGCACACAATAACTCATTTCCATATGGGAGAAAAAAACAAGTGGCGAAGAAGACCTTGACTAAAGTGTGAGAGCAGCGCGTTCAGTTCGGGTGGAAAACAGTATGACTTTGCACTTCACTAACCTCAGAGTGATGCTCTTGCTCCTTCGCTGAATAAGGACTAATTTGTCATCCTCTGTGGTGGTGGAGGGGAGACTGTGTGTGTGTGTGTGTGTGTGTGTGTGTGTGTGTGGGGAGGGGGCCCGGCGGGTTCTCAGGTTGAGCCTCTCCACCTTCACTATCCTTGAAACACAAGTCCCAACGCACACGTAAACAAAAGGCACACACACACACACTCTCTGGCCGAGGGCTCCCCCTGATGCAGCTCCTACATGTTGAGAGAGAGAGACCCCGGATCACATAGCCCGTCCTTCTGTTTGCTTTTGCCTCCCCGCAGCCTCCTCTGCAACATCCCCTTCCCGCTGCATCCTCATTCTCCGTTCTGTAATCAAATCCCCCTTCTCCCTCTCTCTCCTCTCCCTCCCTCCCTCTCTCTTCCTATCTCTTTGGGGGGGGGGGGTTCTCTCTCTCTCTCTCTCTCTCTCTCTGCAGGGGGACAACAGTGTCCCTGCTAGCCCAACGGTGCCCGGGCTTCGGCATTGGCCGCCGCACGACCACATGCTCCTGTGCTGTCGCCAACCAAAAAGGCGAACACATGAGCTACCACGGCCGCTCTCCTCTGGGACGAGGCAGAGGCGAGACCGGCCCGCAGCGTCTGGGGGATCCGGTCAACCTGCCCTGGCGAGAAGGGAGTGCGAGAGACATCAGTAACCACACTAATTGTAGTCAACATACATGCAGATGTTGGGTTGGGTTGGGTTGGGTTGGGCTGGGGGGCGTGAAGGAGGAGCTGCTGATGTGATGAACCTGATCCTGGGACACTGGGGTTTTGCTGACAAGCACTGTGGAGGTTCCCAAGTCCTGAATGTCCACTAGCCTGCATACAAGCACACATGGCCGCCCTGCGGTCGCCGCTGCCCCCCCCCCCCCCAGCCGTCTGTCGCCCTGTCAAACGACAATGGAGACAATGTTGACTCGAGTTACCTGACGACTGACCGGAAGCCGTTAACGTATGATGGACGTGACACATTAGCTGTGCGTTAGCCATCTGGCAATAAGGCAAAACGCACGCCGACTAGCTTAACGGCCTCCCTCCCTCAGCGGGAAGCTTCCTGATAAATTATGGCTTCGATATTGATTAATTAGCCCCGTTCATTCGGCCTCGTTTGCTCTACGACAGACAGTTAAACGGGGGGACCGCTCGGCACCGACCGTCGGGACGAGGCTTCAACTTCCAACTGACATTCAGCATCTCTTTTTTTTTTTTCTAAGTGCGCAAGTGCGAGTCGGTCGCAGCGACGCTTCGGCCCCGGCCCCGAATAAACGCACTCTTTTTGGAGCGCGGTTCGTCCACAAATTGTCCGCGGGTGACAATTCGAGGTCCGCCTCACCTGGCGGGCGGTTTTAGGGGCGAAGACGCGGCGCCGGCGGAGCAAACGGCGCCGGGGAGCGAGACCTACTTTGAGAGGCGGAGCTCGCCGCCGCTCCGCTCGGCGAGGCGCGTTCGTAATGAAAGGAGCGCGTGAGCGGCGGTTGCTGTGACTTCCTCGCTCCTCGGCAGCTACATTGTGTGGAAGGCAGCACGTTGTTGGCTTCTCCACGCTGAACTTTACGCCGAATTAACGTTCTCCTGTTCGGGGAGGAACCCTGATTCACAGCTACGAGCTATTCTCTCCGACGTCTGTAAGTTACCCCAGTCTGCGAAAACATGTCGGCCTCGGCGGCAAAAGTGAGTAAAAAGGAGCTGAACTCGAACCATGACGGAGCGGACGAAACCTCCGGTAAGGGGGAATGGCGGCCTCCTGTTCACCGCCATTTTCACTTTCTTCTCTTAACATAATTTGCATTGGCGCCGGGTGTATTAATGTTGATAATTATTTTACGTACTGCTTTCATTTCGGCCCGGCACCCGCGGACCCTGTTTTTGCGGTCGACCGCGGCGACTGCTGCGCGTATTCACATTTCGCTAAGAGCGGCTAGCTCGCCAGCTAGCGCGTTTATTAGCATGCCGCTACTCCAGCCCGCTGTTGTTCAGTTCAGACCGGTGCCGAGAGGCCATGTTAGCTAGTTAATTTAGCATCATCAGCGTGGCCAGTTGTGTCGATGGCTGCTGACCGAGTGACCGTATGCGGTGCCCGGGGATCATTGTTCCGTTCGCTGCTGTGAAACTGGCCCAGAATTTCCCAATTCATGCTCACATCGCCATTACTGTCTTTGAACAACTGGAAAAGTTGCCCCTTTCATTCGGGCATTAGCAGCTAGCCAGCTAGTGTTGTTGTTGTAGTGTTATCTAACGCTAGCTGACGACGTTATGTTTTGTTGCTGGTAAACTACGTTTAAATCCACCGGACCCGCATTCAGTCAGACTGGCTGCTTATTAATATTTACATAACTTGTCCCAGGACCCCGCCACCCGGGCAGGGGCTTTGACAGTTTGGGGGGGGTCTGCTCTGGCATCTGTCGTTGCTCGGTGCCTCACGTTATCGCGGCTGTGTGTGTGTGTGTAGCAGCCCGATGTCCCACATTTAAACCACGCGGCCTTGTCGGCAGCAGTAGGCAGGAAACGGTGAGTGTCTGAACCGCTAGAGCTGCAGCCATTGGCCGCTCGCGTAGCCTCAACCTCCGGGGGAGCCGGGCTTTTATCATGCCAGATAACCTGACTACCGCCGCTACCTACCGCGCACCAACAGCGGATTATTTACCCCGAACAACTGAACGATTGGGAAAAAACAAAACATCCCACGGTCCGACCTCAGTAGCTTCAGTAAACTTGAGGAAATTAAAAAAAAAAAATGATAGAAATTTTACTTTGACTTAAAAATATGCACCTTTTTTTTATCCGGGCACAAGTAAACTTCCTTTTTTTCCCCCTTATGTGCGAAACAATGTACATATTATTTGGGTCCGAGTCAAGACCTTTGATGCTTATAACTTATGCTAAATAAGTTTTGCATATTTTTTTAAATGTATTTCTCCCCCCCCCCCCCACAGAGAAAGAGCAGCAAGAAGCTATTGAACACATTGACGAAGTTCAAAATGAAATTGACAGGTAATACAAGTTTTGTTTATTAAAAATATAAGTGTGTATATTATGAATTAGGGATGCCACACCTTGTCCTTGCAGGGCTGAGACTTTTGTGTCCAGCACAAACCTGAAGGAAAGATGATTGGATTACTAAATGTTTTTAGAGGAAGAGGAACCAAGCAGCGAAATCGGATGCTGCAATCTCCGGGTGGCAAGAGAACCTGCAGAATCTCAGCCCTCCCAACACTGCACTGTTTGATGTCCCTGGCCCTTAAAAAAAATTATAAATAAATAAAAAAAAACCCATAAAATGAATCACTGGGAGCAGGATTGGACTTTTTATTTACCCTCCATCATAAACAGTGCAGACTAATTTTTGATTTGGTTTTATCAACCCACCCTTCAGGTTGAACGAGCAAGCCAGTGAGGAGATCCTCAAAGTAGAACAGAAATACAACAAACTCCGTCAGCCATTCTTTCAGAAGAGGTCAGAACTGATCGCCAAAATCCCCAACTTCTGGGTCACCACATTTGTCAACCATCCACAAGGTGAGCAGTTCAGCATGTGTTGTTTATGGCTGTAGTCAAATGGAGGCCTTTTAGATCTCGATAAGAGACATCTGTATGTTCAGGAATCAAGTTAATGTCTGGTCTGTAAATTGCGCTTCCCTGCAGTATCTGCCCTACTGGGGGAGGAAGATGAAGAAGCACTTCATTATCTGAGCCGAGTGGAGGTGACAGAATTTGAAGACATCAAGTCAGGCTACAGAATAGATTTTGTAAGTGTTGAAATATTGCACGCACACAAAGCATGGAAGTGAACCTTGTTGGTGTTCTTACCCAGGTGTATTTTTGTTTATATTTTTGGTCTTCCAGTATTTCGATGAAAATCCGTACTTCGAAAACAAAGTACTTTCCAAAGAGTTCCATCTGAATGAGAGTGGAGATCCATCTTCAAAGTCAACAGAAATCAAATGGAAATCAGGAAAGGTCTGTGCCTTTATGAGTTTGTCATTTTCAACCTACTTACTGCCAATTATGTAGCATTCTCACAAGCCTCATTCAGAATATTTCCAACTTTTACATTTTATCTAGTTTTGAGGCCTGTCAACGCAGCATGACCTAAGTTGACCTGACTGAGAGCACGCATAGTGGGCGTTTTTAGCATTTAGTCATTTTCATATCTCTCTGTGCATTTTTAAATTTTATTTTATTTTTTTTTTAGGACCTGACCAAGCGCTCCAGCCAGACACAGAACAAAGCCGGAAGGAAGAGGCAACATGAAGAACCAGAGAGCTTCTTCACCTGGTTCACTGATCACGCCGACGCTGGCGCTGATGAGCTCGGGGAGGTCATCAAGGACGATATCTGGCCGAACCCTCTGCAGTACTACCTGGTATGTTTATGAACAGTGAGTCCGGTGGGTCCTGCGATGCTCAGTCTATTGTTGCTTGCAGCGTGTCAATTTCCCTAGATGCAACTTCCGACAATAAGCAGACATATTTGAGCTGTCTGTTAATTAATTTAATTTTTTTTTTTTTTTTTTTAAATCTTTTGTGTGGATGTTTCAGGGACTGTATCCGGCTAATAAAATGTATTCCATCTACCAGAGAAGGAAACTTTCTACTGCATCTGGTGTAACTGTGACAAAGGTGCTGAAAGTTGATTGTTATCTCCCCAGGTCCCTGACATGGACGATGAAGAAGGTGAAGGTGAGGACGACGAAGAGGACGAGGAGGGTCTGGAAGACATTGACGAGGAGGGAGATGAAGATGGAGAAGAGGATGAAGAGGATGATGGAGAAGATGGAGAGGTGAAGTGATAAAGTCAAGAAAACAAGTGGTGTTAGCAGTAGTTTTCCAACACTTGCTGACTGTCTGTTCTTTCATTTTTAGGATGACGAGGGAGAAGACGACTAAGAAATAACATCATCTGCCCAGACCCTCAACCTTCTATTCCCTGTTTGGTTTTTTTTTTTTTTTCCACTCATGTTCGGGAGCAAAGGTTTTCTTTTTTTTTCTTTTCTTTTTTTTTATTTTTATTTTTCCTTTTTTTTTTTTTTGTTTTGTTTAATTGTGTGCTTCATTTTCCATTCTGAAGCCTCTTCACCTGTCGGTGCCATGTTATGTTTTCCTTTTGACTCATCTAAGGCCAATGGCACTTTGCCCTGAATTGTGAGCATCATCCCCAAAGTCATCTCAAAAATTACAATAAAAAATAATAAAAATAGAATCAGCACGGCATCCTGAGTAGAATTTGAAGATAATTCACACAAAACTTTCTGTTAAAGGTTGTGTGGTAAATTGACTAAAGCCATGGTGTAGTGACCTAGCAGACTAGCGCTAGCAGACCTCTCTATTTTTTCCCCCATATAATTTTCTTTTTTTTTTTTTTTTTTCTTTTGTTTTAGTTGGGGTGTTGATCCCTTGAAAAAACTGTTATTTTTCCCCTATGTGGTTAACGAGTACCAGCTCATTCCTTTGACTTGTAATGTTTAAGGGGCGGGGGGTGGGCTAAGCTGGGGAGGGGCAGGAGTATGTTGGTTATTGGGGAGAGTGGTTATTTTGACATCATTTCTATGGGACTTTTTTTTTTTCTTTTCATTGTATTGTTTTACAGATATCCATGAGATTTGAAATGACATTTTTAATAAAGAACAAAATGGAAAAAAAAACAAGCTTGTAAATTTTGGCCCCCACTGCTTCATGGGTTAAAACAAAAAAACCTGTTCTCTCATAGAATTTACATTTAATCCACCCTTTCCTTTTCCGCTGGGGGGAAAAGAAACTGTTTTAAATTTGAGGTGTACAACTTGCTTTGTTACAATAATAAAACTTACTGTGTATACACGTGTGGGAGTCTTCAAACCAAGGGGGTGCATAGAAATTTATTTAAAAAACAAAACAACCAAAAAAAAAGTAGCACCTAAGGCACCTGGGTTGACCGTAAAGTCTCATCAGCTCATGAAAGATTTTGGAGTCATTAGCAGGCTCGAGGCAAAATCTTCTCTCAACAGTCGATAGGTGATTAAACCCAGGAAGGTTTGCTCCGACTCCTCGAATTTGGCGTTTGAGATTGTGTCTGGCCAGTCGCTGGGCTGGAAGGCCCAACCTGGATTGAGGGAACCAGAGGGGGGAAAAAGTTATTTAAAACGACGACTTGTTAAGGCATTTTATAAATGGGCACCATGCCATAATATAGAGTATAGGTAGGAAGAGAGAACCCTTTTTCTACCACTCCTAACTCTTGTTTGAAAATAAGACTTTAGCTCACTACTTACTCCCTATTCAGACACTAAATTCTGATCATGAATTATGGCAAAACTACTGCTTAAGACTTTATCAAGTGTGTATCCGTAGAAATATTTAACCTACATTTAATTTTGACTTAACTCTGGAGTTTTTATTTGCTTGATATTTTAAGATTTTTTTACACTATATCCTGACTATAACAAAGAGGAATAATACGGGCAGAATTTCTCCAAAGTTACTTCAGTATTCAAAAACCTCAATAGATTCTCAATTTTTACCTTTTACTTTTTTTTTTCCAAAAGAGCTACAACTGCTGATTTTTTCCATTATCATTTAACCTTGATTATTTTTCTCAGTCGTTTTAGCTGTAAAAAAAGTTAGTGGCCATTACGACACAACTGCCTTGAGATTTTCAGTTTGCTGTCATGTTGGGCAAAGAAAGGAGTCAAATCTTCACAATTTAAGATGCTCCAACTTTTCAAACATTTGTCATTTTGTTTAAAAAAAATAAATTAAAACGACTATTCGATTATCAGAATTATTGCTTTCCTGTCATTGGTGGATTAATCGTGGCTCTTTTCAAAGTTATTTGCTCTATTACTGGAGGCAGTAAGTCTTATGACCACGAAGTCCTGATTACAACACAATGCAATTATTTATTAAAATTAAATTAGTCTGCACTTACTTAAGTTACTCCTGTTACCATAGTTAAGATCTACTGTAATAAATCCTGAGCATAGCAAAGCGTGGCATGGATGGAAACACTATTTGTCCAAGGTCACTTTAATATGCACAACTCTAAAAATTTCTCTCTATCATATATATATATATATATATATATATATATATATATATATATATGAGGCTAAGTTATTTAATTTCAAGTCCTGAAGCCTAATCAGACCGATACAAAGAAATCATAGGAAGTCACGAGTCATGGGGTTTTGTGTTTAATAAAGTTACTTGTTACAATATTTGTTATTAATAACGACTAGCAATTGTATATGTATTACATGTCACGTATGTGATACATAATACATATCATTAATACAAATATATAATATGAGTGTCTGTAAAGTCAGTCATTGTGCAGATTTGTTTTTGGGTTTGTTTTTGTTTTTTTGTTTTTTTTGCTCAATTGATGATTTAATTTCTTTATCATACAGTGTTAATTAAGATACTACATTCTGATTACTACAGTACGTGGCGTAGGTTAGAGGATTTCACGACTCAGCATATTTCTTCCTTGTTTGTTTCGGGGTTTTTTACGTTAGAACATTGCATCCATCTCTTCGTTGTGAGTGTTTGATAATGAGAGCGACCAGATGGTCGAAACACGCATAAGCTTCGCTTCTTTTTCTTTTTCTTGATGGTTTAGACTGATGCGTCTCATCTCCAGGACACAGACACGGATACAAACGTATTTGTTAATACATTTAAATCATCTTTGCCTCGTCGTATCTAGACATTTTTAATGTATTTACTTCATTCCGCACCGCTCCTGGTGTCGTACCCACCTAAATGAGTTTTACACCGAGGGCAGGTGGCCACGGTCCACGAGAACCCCGGGAACCAGGAGAAGTGCGTCTCCGCGGGCCCGTGCCGGGTCACGTCCGCCCGCCGGAACGTGATCACCTCGAACTGGTGCCCGTGCGGGTTCTCGAAGAGCTGGACGTTAACCCTTCGGCCCCCGACCAGCGTGTCGTTGCGGCCGGACAGCGCCAGCCGGCTGGGGACGAAGCGGATGTCGGCCCCGGCCGCCAGCTCGTGTCCGCACGACCGGCACAGTATCAGGGTGTCGGTGCTGGTTCCCAGCGCCGCCTCCGCCTCCGCCTCGTCGTCCTCCGCCGCGACGCACGCCTCGCCGGGCCGGTACGCGGCGGGGTAAAGGAGGAGGACTAAGCAGATGTAGCGCATCGTTTTTATGAGAAACCTCCCCGGCCGGTCGACCGGCAGCCGCGGGCTCCTTCTGCAGCCCATCGCAGCTAAGGGAGCACATGGACGGCTACAGCTAGCCGCTATGTTTTTAGCTAGCCGGTGCATCAGTTGGAGTTGTTTTGTTATCAAAAACACGTCGAAATACATTAAAATTCATCGATTGAGTCGGTAAACTCGCCCAAGCGCCTTCGGCGTAAACACGCTACCGAGCCATAAGGTGATTAGTGAACTGAAGACGCCACTAATGACTTATCAACTGGGTGTTAGCTTGTTTTTTCAGGCTAACTGGTGTTCGGAAGTGCCTCGGCGAGAAACAGGAAGTACAGTCATTTCAACCATTTCCTTCTCAGACCTGGTAAATAACAGCTACACAGCGGTTAAATTCGCAGTTACCTTAGCTGAAAAGTAAAGGTTGCTCATTAGCTGTCAGCCATAGGTTGTGGTTAGTTAACAAATTAATATTTTACATACACACACTGAGCACTTTATTGGGAACACCATAATAGTGCTCCTCCTTTGTTCTCAAAGTTTCTTTGTGGCCTGGCTTCCAGCAAGATGTTGGAGACTTTCCTCTAAGATCCTGCTCCACTCTGACATGATGCTTCCCATCATTTCTGCAAATCTATCACCTGCACATTCCTGCTGCCAGTCCTCTGTTCTACCACATCCCAGAGGTGATCTGGTGACTGGGGAGGTCACTGAACTCATTGACCTTTTCGTGGAACCAGCCTGAGACTTTTGCTTTGTGACGTGGATCATTATCCTGCTGGAAGTAGCCATTAGAAGATGGTCAGTAATAATACTCAGGCTGTAACATTCAAACCATGACCGATTGGTATTTAGGGGCCAGACTGAGTCAAGACAACCTTCCCCAAACCGTCACACCACCATCAGCAGCCTGGACTTGTTGAGAAGTGGCAGGTCCGGTCTATGGATTCATGCTATTGACTCCAGATTCTGACCCAACCATCTCCTGCCTCAGCGGAATCCAGATCCACCAGGCCAGGCTATGTTTTTCCAGCCTTCCTCTGTCCAGTTCTGGTGAGCCTGTGTCCACTGCAGCCACAGGTCTCTGTTCTTGGGTGATACAAGTGGAACTTGATGTGGTTCTTTTGCCTTTCTAGCTCAACCACCTCAAGGTTGGACATGTTGTTCCTCCTGAGATCCTTCTCTGCTCGCCACAGTTGTAAAGAGTTTTTATCTGAGCTAGTTGAGCCATTTTGTCAGCTCCAAAAAGTCTGAGTTTTCTCCTCTGACCTCTGAACTCTCTCATCAACATGAGCTCCTGCTCACTGGAAGTTTTTCTTTTTGTTTGTTTGTTTTTGGCTCCATTCTGAGTTAAAAACTCTAGAGACTGATTTGCTTGAAAATCCCAGGACAGCATTTCACGGTCAAAGTCAAAGGAGGTAGCATTTTTTCACCATTCAAATGTTTGATGTGAACATTAACTAAAGCTCCTTCCCAACCCTTTTGGTTCATAACCCCTCACAACAAAATGGTGTTTGGTTTTGACCCCTGTTTACATTTCAGACGTCCCTGAGTTGTTATCAATTACACCAAAGAGAAATGTCCCCTCTAAACTCCTCAGGAAAATGAATCTAAATAATTGTCTGTGACCCTGTAGAGGTTAAAATATTCAATATTTCACAAAAAAGTAAAGATTAGAGAAAAGCCTCCAAAAATACTAGTTTTGTTTTTTTAAAATTTGGCAGAAATTTATGTATTTTTTATTCTCCCTTGAATCATCTCACGACCCCTCAGATTTATCTGGTGACCCTTTGTGCCGGCTTGACCCCTATGTCTGAAACCACTCAACTAAACTTGATAAAAGACTATAAAAATAGTTAAAAGTAGCTTCCCCTTGAGCAGCTACAATAGTAAAATGCTGCTTACACTTTGGTGCAATAGTATGTTCTATCTATTATGTAATATGTAATATGTAATATATATATATATATATATATATATATATATATATATATATATATATATGCCAGTTAGTGGCTGTTTTTTGGAGAACTAATACTTTTGAAGTTTTAAGGACAAATTACAGATGATACTTTTGTATTTTTGCTAAGTAATATTTTAAATTCAGGACTTTTACTTGTACTGGAATAGTTTTACATGATGTATTGGTACTTTTTCTTAAGTAGAGGATCTGACTACTTCTCCAACTACAGCTGATTGTATGTCTCACTTGGTGAGAAAAGTTAACCGTCAACAAACTGAGAAAAACAAAATCCAGTATTAGCACTAATATAATAAATTCAGCCAAGGATATAGGAGCTCTACACTCCTTGTATCTGATTTCATTTAGTAAAAAATTACTGCAAATAAGTGAAACAACAAAAGAAGCTGATATAGGCTATTCATGTTGTGTCACTACAAAGGTAGGACGAGGGCCATCTTGTTGCACTTGTACTTTACTTTAGTATTTACCTTTTATGTTGTATTTTCCTCCTGCTAAACTACATTTTAGAGAAAAGTAATGTACTTTTTACTTGACAGTTTTTATTTGATTTTATTTGTATTTATTTTTTATTCAGTAAGTTGTTAACTTATAATTTAGTAAGTAGTTACTTAAAGATATAGATTTTAAAATTAAGATTTTTTTGAGATTTTACATAAATATAAACATCAAATACAATGCTTTGTTAAAAATTAAATCAGTCATATCCAACCATTTTGACATTAGAGAAGTTACAAAAACCCCCCCAAAAAACAGTATCTAGTTTGGGCCTATTGTCACAGATGTTCATAAATTGTTAGCAGTTAGAGTGACTTCCCCTCTAAACTTCTCAGATGGTTTCATTTAAATAACTGTAATTATCCAAAATTTTCATAAATATTTTTTTAGTATCACTTATGAGAACAAAAAAAGCATAAAAATCATAGCATTTGAAATGCTGAAACCAGAAAGTTAGCATTTCTTCTTAAAAAATGTCTAAAAAAGATGCATTTATTATCAAAATAAGTGCCTATAAATTGTACCTAACTTGCACTAATGTGTATTGTATGACAATATATCACTAATATTTCTACCATTTCACAGGGAATATTCAGGATATATAGCTATGGGCCTTTTTAGTCTTTATTCAGTTATTCTCTTTAATTTCTATTTATTTTTATATTTAATTAATCTATCGATCTAAAATTTCACAACGAAAGAGAGAGCCAAAAAAGTTTTTTAAGTATATTTTGCTGATAATACTCTACTTTAGTGGGGTTTTAGTTGTCAGTGAGTATTTTAAAACTGTAGAACCGTTACTTTTAATTAAGGAAGGGGTCTGAGTATTTCTTCCACCGTGGAACAGTGTGAGAGGCCAGGATACCGGGTGGGTTCCCGTTCTTCCCATTCTACTGACGGTCCGTGAATGCAGCTCTACCCGTTCCTTTCAATGGTTTCCCCTGGCAACGCTTATGGAAAACTCACCTCCAACCAATCAGAGAGCGACATCTTGCGAACGAGCCAATCAGCGCGCTTGTTTGTCGATCCAGACAACCGTCGGTTCCGCAGACAAAAGTCGAGCTCGGAAACAAGTAACTTAGCAGGCTAACGATGACTTATCTGGTTTTAACATACGTGTTCGGTCGGTTCTAAGTTGATCCGAGACGCGGCCTGAATGTTGTTGTAACGTCTCGACAGAATGAAAAACCGGGATTCATCGCCGCCGCCGCCGCCGCCGGTTCATGTCCATGTACCGGAGACCACACCTGTACATGTTCATATGACGAGGAGTCCCAGCAAGACCCCGCAGGTTTAAAACGCTTTACTGCACTGGAAATACAGTCAGACGTATTCATGGACCAGCTCCTCACTGCTTGTATACGCATGGCGAGCAAAGTTTAAATGGCCATAATGCATAGCGCATTCTTGTGTAGCTAATATGTAAAATTCCTCCCATAGGTTACCGGATTAAAGCTGCACTGATTTGTTAGTTTCTTTACATTAACTATAGGTGGGTTAGTTCCCGGCCACACGCCCAAGGTCTCGCGGATTTAGATGCAAAATATAAACGAAAGAGACATTAAAAAAAAAAAAAAAAACGACCACAAAGAAATGCAAAAATATCACAGAGAGAAGCACAATGGCCGCGGAGTTTTTAAAACATCCACAAAGAGCTGCAAAATGAATGCAAAGTGATGTAAAACTATCGCAAAGATGCTCAGAGTGACCACAAAGATCTGCAAAATGAATGCAAAGTGATGCAAAACAACTAAAGCGACACAAAACGTCCACAGAGATGCAACATAACCCCAGAGGGACAAAAAAACATATTGTGTGTTTTGTCTCTCTTGGGTTTTATTCCCCTTTAGGAAGGGAGAGGGTTGTTTCATAGGTCATCCAGGACCGTACCTTGTAATATTTCCATTCTAACACAGTTTTTATGGAGTTAACAATTATTGATGGAATGAGGAGGCTGCGTTTCACCCATGGAATCTGTCTACTTTTCTCTGCAGAACAGGACAAAAGATGCCCAGGTGAAGGGGGAGAGAGGGAAGCCGAAGGTCCGGTCGCCGTGGATTCCTCCAGGGAGACTGTCCTGCCGTAGAGATGTAGGTCATCCAAGTACCGGCTCTCTATACTGTGGTGTTTATCTCTTGCTTCCATGCTTTCAACCAGCCCTGTTGTGCATGTTGTCAGGATTCGATTTGAACCTTTGAGTTCAAGCTTCGATTAAAAAAAGAAATAGTATTGAGGACATAGGCAAATCGGAATACTTGTACAGAGCGATGGATTGTAAACAACTGAACATTTTTATCTTCATCCGACCATCCTACGTCTAAAGTTGTGCTTTTAGTAGTAAGTGAGTAGAGTTAAGCAGAGGATCCTCTTATCCAAGTTTAATTTTTTCAAGCTTCAGGAATGACATGCAAGTGGAGTCTGATTTCCACTGAAACAATATCCTCCTGCAAGTATTTAAGAACACAAAAATAACAGCGTTGTTCTCGGCAGATGCCCAACTGTCGTTTTTAGGGGAAGTCACACCAAAAATTTCTCTTTCAGGTGAGTGGACAATGTTTCTGTTAGAAAGTCTCCCAGAATTCTGCCAGTTTAGGACAAGCCCGGTACATACCTGCATGAGATCACACAGAGATTTTGGAGGATTTGTCACAGCTGTTGACAACATCTGGGTCAATTTGTGCCAGTCCGGCCTTGCTCAGATGGACCCAGGTGGAGTTTTGACTGTTTCTGAGGCATCATCCCATCAGGAGTTTGAGAGGGTCTTAGAGAGTTCCCTGCTCCCTGTGTAATCTAGTCTTGTGAAGTCCAGGGGTTTCATCTATCACAATCAGACTGTGCAGCTATAAAACATGGTCCAATACATGGATGTGTTTGACAATACCAGATGGAAGTTGACTCAGCAGAAAATCATTGGCATAGGGTTAAACAAAATTCCTAACCTTTTCCCCTAATGCCCCCAGGGAGACATATCCTTCATCTTTATTTCATTTCACCGAGCACTGGTTCTGTTTGGTTGTGTCTCACGATCAGGGAAGTCGAGTTCAGCTTCAGACAGGAAGTAGGTATGGACAACGGCGTGATGGAGATGAGCAGGGGGAAGAGACAGCCACGGTATCCGCAAACCTCAGCTTCCTACTCCGGGAGCAGGAAGGCATTCGTCATTTAAGGAAGTAAGAGCCACGTCAACAGCCCACGTTTCCAGCATTGAGAATCCTACTTAAAAAACACAGACATACTCATTCTGCGCTAAAATCTCCCTCATAACTGACGTATGGGACTGATGCAACAATAGTATGTAGGAGCAGCATTTTACTTTAGCAGCTGATCGAGATCAAGCTTGTTTTAATGACTTTATTTGCTTTTTACTTTTCTTGAATCCTTTACTCAGTCATTTTATTGTGAAGTGTTGGATCCGATTTTGGACAATTATGAATGAAACCATCTGAGACATTCAGAGGGGAAGTCACTCTTTATTGGAAGTGCTAACAGCTTATACACATCTGCGACAATGGGCCCAAACTAAACACTGTTTTTATGTAACATGTCCAATGTCAAAAACTGTTGGAAACAACTGACTTAATCTTTAACTGTATCTTTGTCATGTTTTTTTTTCCTTTTTTTTTCTTGTGTAGAGTTTTAATCTACAAAGTAATTAGTTGCTGAAACGGTTAAATAAAACTAGTGGAGTAAAAAGTACAATATTTTCCTCTGAAGTGCAGAGGAGTAGAGGGAAACAGTTGCATAAAATACAAATAATCAAATAAAGTAAAAGTACAGTACTTGAGTAAATGTACTTAGTTATGTTCCATCACTGTAAGTGTTGATGAAATGCCAGATATTGTTTGGATCAGACTCGTTTTCAGCTGCATTTTAACCTCACAAAAAAAGAAAAAACAGAAATCACAAATGTGATGACAACTGTTTCCATACACTGGTATTTCAGTTGAATTTTTTTTTTTTCTTTTCTTTTTTCCCCATTTTCCCTCTTGCTCGCGGGCTGGATTCCAGGAGTCAGCACAGCGAGGCGGATGTGCTCCTGAGGGCGCTTGTGGAGGCAGAAATCGACGGCGTAGCCGTGGTCAATCAGCTGACGGCCCTGAAGGAAACCATCGATGGTCTCGCCAGGGTAAATTCCTTTGCCAGATGATCGACGGAGGAGGGCTAGTTTTTCTTTACATGATCATATATTTGATCCATTCGTTTATTTATTTTTTTTAGGATAAGCGGCTGTCGAAGTTGCACGCAGCATCGTTGTCCCGGCAGCAGGAGTTGTTGCTGGAGAAGATAGAGATGTTTGACAACACCAATCAGAGCCTCCGAGAGCTCCTCAGACAGTGGAGTCAGCACGAGGTACAGGGAGTTTAATTTGCTTGGAACCTCTCCCAGAGTTCCTGCAGTGAGACTTTGTTCACAACATAAACTAGAAATTAATTTTATCAATAAATGCATCGGCAACAGTTCAGATAATCAGTAAATAAGCAAAAATACCAAACATCTGCAGATTCCCTCTTTTTCAACAATGAAAACTTCAAGCTTTTCTTTTTTATTTCACTGAAAATGACATACCGTGGAATGCTGTTCAGAAAAAAAAAAGATTTAAAAATAACCAATCGAAAAAAATATTTGGCAGATTAATCAATAAAGGAAGCAGTCGTTAGTTTCAGTTCTAAATTTAACATTGTTTTTACACAATGTGAAGTGTATTCACGTTTATTCAGTTGCATTGAATACTCAGTTGATTCAGCCGCAAGAAAAAAAGGCCATAAATTACCAGAATGTCACAAAAAGGGCCAGGAAAATCGTGAGCTTATGTGGTTTCTGTTTATAAAGAGAATATAAAAATACCATAAATTACACCGTTACCAAACAGTGATCTTAAATAACCCCCCCCCCCCTCCCCCACACTTGCTTTTGCTTGGTTGTATCCACAGCGAGATTCACTGGTGTGGTCTGAAGAGAAAGATGCCCTAAGGAAGCGACTGGCTGACAGCGACGCAGAGAACATTGTGAGTGACAGACGATGCGGTGCCCCCCCCCCCCAATTTACTAGCTCACCTGGCGCCAGGTAACACCAATGGAGGCTGTTTTTGCTTTTGTTCTTGCCTTTCAGCAACTTCTGGCCAAGCTCGCCAACAAGGAGAAGGAGGCGTCCAAGCTTGCCGAGCATTTGGACTTTGAAAAGGTGAAGAATTATACCTGTGGCTTTCTTGTCCTGCACTGTATCACAGCTCTGCAGGAAAGAAGGTCAATCCCTCTCTCATATTCAGACACTGGTTCGTCTTTAGATTTTCACAAAGTAGAGACTCCCCCTCACCCTCTGCCCCCCTCTGTCATCACAGGACAACCTGAAGACGACGGCGGAGCTGTCAAGGATCCTGGAGGCAGCACGTGACCATCTGGAGTCTCAGCTGAGGAGAGCCGAGGCTGAAAAGGCCCAGCTGGCCGCTCAGATCCAGGTCTGTGAGCATGAAAGACAGTTGATCAGTTTACGTCTTATTTCTGTGAATCTGCGTTTGATTGCATGTCACCAATTAATAGATTTATGTAGATATACACAAATGCTGAGAGAAGAGAACTCACTAAATGATGCGTTGCACAATTCCCCCAGAAAAAAGGCCGATAGAAAACAAAGTGGAGTTCTTTAGTGTGTTCTGTGTCATTTAGAGATCACACTGAACACATCTGCTCTCAGCTGGGCATATACAGACACATGCTTTTCACAAAGAGACACTTGAACCCTCAGATGCTGACTGGTCATTCTTATTGATCCAACACAACCTGGCTATGTGATAGAGGTGCTAGTGTTACCGTCGGAAGGAAATGACTGGTGTCCAGACACAGCTCAGCCCTGGAGGCTAAAAAAACAAACCTTGTTCTTAGGGGGATAAGTGACACAACTAACAAATAATACAGTATTTTTTTCACATATCTGTTGTAGTTTGCAGCCTCTCAGATAGTTTTGGTTTCACCAGTCAAAGGTTGGAGATGTCGGTCTCTGAGTTTTTTGCTGTGACCTGATGAAATGGAGGTGAAGAGAATTTAGCAGCACACAGCATTGAAACATCACATTTAAAACATTCAATAGCAGCATCTTTGTCCAGACAATTGTTCAATCATTCTGAATAGTTCACAGAAACATGGTGGAAACAGTGTTTTTCGAACATTTTACTAAAATAGGACAATTTGATTTTTTTTTTTCTCAGTCCAAAAACTTGTACCAAGCTACTAATATGAACTGCATATCTATGAGAGCACGTGAGGGTCTTTGTCAAACCTTACACCTTTGTTACCCCCCCCCCCGCTTTCTCCCTGTGTATGGGGCAGAGGTTGCAGCAGAGCCAGAGGCAGCAGCAGGAGGAGCTCCAGGCTCTGCGGGATGAGCTGCAGACTCAGAGGCAGCTGAAGGACAAGGAGAAGGAGGAGGATCGGCGGGACGAGGAGGAAGAGAGGAAGGAGAGGGAGCAGGGGAGGCGGGACCAGGAGGCCCTGGCCCTGCTGACTCGGCGGGCTGAACGGGCTGAGGACACCGCCAGAGAACTCGCAGAGAAGCTCCAGGAGAAGGTTGGTGTTCAGAGCAGCCAATGTATGTGTCTGTAATGTAATAGTCAAACAGTAGTGATGTGTCAGAGGCTGCTCGTCAATGATCCATGTTAAACATAGTAAAAAGGATTAAATGTAGTTTATTTACAGGATACTGAATGATTTCCTTTCATTGTGTACTCACTCTTAGATATCAGGATAGTTTGATCACTGAAGTATATATTTTATTCATATTTTTCTTAGTTACCTGCAGTGTTATCCAGCATTTCAGATAGTTCTAGTTTTATTTGCTGTGGATTTTGTTTGTCTCCCTCACTGTGGCTTTTGCTACAGCCCCGTTACGGAGGGCAGTGTGTTGCTGGTGAACTGAGCTTCAACAGGCAGGGAGGCAGGGAGGCAGGTGGACAGGCAGACAGACAACACAACTTTCTTCAAACAAAGGCCCCCGGCCCCTGAGGCTGATCTATAGGCCCCCTTGTGGTTCATCCTGCATGCAAATGAGGTTTCTCATTGGCATGGTGGCGTCTCCTGCAATCACGCACTTATTTATTTATTTATTTATTTATTTACTTACTTACTTACTTACTTACTTACTTATTATGCAAACCAAGTATGAGGGAAGTCCGGCCGGCCTCGCGGTTCAGTGGCGAAGCTCCGGCGAAACACAGAAGTGAGGACGGGCTTCAGCAGTCAAGCTCATGCACTGACGTGCATCTGCAGCACCGACCTGTGAGCGGATGGGTTCCTGTCTTTTGGTTCTCACCTGCTCAACTGTCTACGTGAGAAGCTTTTGCCAGGAGTTACCTAAAACGGTGCAAATGTTCTAGGGAACTGAAAGTAAAGTGAGGATGCAGTCAAAAATAATGACATGAATTGTTTATATCATCAAATAGCATCATACAGATGAAGTAGAGAGAATAAAAAAAGTATTTGCTGTGACCCCCTTTTACCTCTGAACCAGCTCTGGTTCTCCTATGTACATCAAGACACATTTTTTCAGCTTCTTATCGGGAAGGTCGTTCCAGCATCTCTGAGAACCTGCCTCTGTTTTCCCATGGATCTAGTCTGTCTCAGAGTCCTCTATCTGTTCATGTGATCCCAGACTGACTCCATGAGACCAGGTCTCTGTGGGGTCCAGACCATCTGCTGCAGGACTCCTGGTTCTTGTCCGGGTGTCTGAAGATGGTTCTTTATGACTCGTTTTTTTTATGTTCGGACTCGTTGTCCTGCTGCAGAACGAATCTGGGACCGATCACACCTCCCTTCACAGTACTGAGAATTATTACAAAACAACTCTCTGTTTTTTATGACGAAGGAAACCCAGCTGGCTCAAACTCTGTCCACGTCCAGTGACTGGTGCCTGCGTCACTCTAAAGAAGCAGCTGTTAAAGAACAGCTGGGGGAGGAAGTCTCTGCTCTCAAACTGTGAGTGCAACCAGAAACACATCTAGTCTAGTGTAGTGTGTGTGTGTGTGTGTGTGCGCCAAGCGTGTGTGTGAAGCATCATGATGTGCACAGTCAAACGTGTGTCTAACATTTGCACATCAGTATCTTTACTTAACAAAATTAAAAAAAACAAAAAACGGTTGTCTATATAGCTTATCTCTTATTGGCATGTTTTATGAATTATGTAGATAATATTTCTCATTATGACAAGAATATGAATCATGAGGATACTGTTGATGACTTTTTTTTGTGGCTTCCACATAATATAACTTGAATTTCTCAGATAATGTGTTAGTTTTGTTTCCAGTCACAATCTAGGACCAGATTTTATGAAAATGTTAGATTAGATTTTTTACTTTACTCAACAAATGAATTAAATTTGAGATTGAATCTTGAGGTTAAATGTTACAAAAAAATCTTTATCACTTTTTATTTATACCACTTAGAGAATGAAAGATCAAGTCCAGAGACGGATACAGATCTGTTCAAAGATTAAGAATTTGACTGTTGGGTTAAATATTATTTTCTTCCAAAACATGCTCATCTTTTTCTCTTGATCAGAACACGTGGGAACTATCAACATTCGTGTGGCCGCACAACTGCCAGCGCTACAGTTGAGCACAGACTTATTTTTAATGTGGGGTTTGATGAGAACATGATTGTGATTAATTCCAAACAAATGTGTGCTGTGTTACCAACAGATTGCCTCCTCTTTCGGATCATTTAATAAAGGTATAAAGTCACCGCTGCTTTAGCTAATTGAGAAAAAAAGTTAAGTTCCTCTACAAACATGGTCACACACTAATGCACATTAGACGAGGAGCCTCTGTCACTTCAAACACTGTATTTGTTGTGGTTATGAAGCCTGATCTTTTCCTGCTGTGTTGTGTTACATGGATTGAACCAAAATCACAGAAGGTCTCCGCCATAGTAACATGGAATTTCATCCACGTATGTAGAAAAATTTCTCAAACGGAATTACCGATGGAGACATCATAATAACGCTAAAAACAAACACACTGTTGTGCATAAAACTGAAGCATAAGAGGATAAAAACACTAAAAGATTTAACCCCCCCCCTTATTTCCGTAGTTGCTCCGGCCTCAGGGCAATCATTAGGACATAATGAATCACATAAATAAAGACTTCAGGGTCTCTGCTCCACTGTTATATTAGATACTTTCAACATATCTCTTCTTTTCACCTCATAAAATAATATGATATTACACGCGAACTGTAATAGATTCTGAGCATCTCATCTTTTCCCAATTTTAGCCGCCACCACAGTCCCCCCAACAGTTTGAGATTCCAGAAGCACCTCATCTTTGAACTTCACTTGTTTTGCCTATGCTTTATGAACCTCACCTTCCTCCGTCCACAGCCAGGCGAGCGAGCTGAGCTCTCGGCTTCGCTTGACGGAGGAGAGGAGCCGGGCGGAGAGGGAGGAGCTCAGGGATCAGCTGCATCACCTCAGCGCTGAGAACGCCTCCACGAAGCTGGACAACCAGAGACTCCAGGTACCGTTGGAAAAAAGGCCACGGCAGGTATGAGATTCCCCATGTCTTGGTATCAGTTTCATGTATCTTTTATTTGATTCACATGCGTCGTACTCAGGGTGAGCTGGTGTCGTCAGAGGAGAAACTCAGGGGTCTTCAGTCTGAGGCCCGTCAGCTGAAGGTGTCGATCAAGAAGTACGAAAACTTGATGGAGAAATACAAGAGGAAGGTAAAGTCTGACCCCCCAGTGATGCTGCTTCAGTTCACACAACTAAAACTGCAGAGAACCAACATGAAAACTTGGCTAAAAAACCCCCTGATGATTTATGTCCATTTCCAAACAGTGTGATTTTTTCTCTGGAGCTGTTTTCCTGCAAAAGGTCATCGGGGGGAAAAAGGCAGATATATCAGCACTTGATTTGGAAATTACATGTACTTTGGACTCTGATGTGCACATTTATAATTTGAGATCAAATGTGAAAAGAGACTTTAAGAGGGTCAGTTCGCTCAGACCACGTGCAAAAGTTCTGATCTCATTTATGATCTCATAGAGCAGATCTACATGGAAACACTTTCTCATGACCGCTGTCTCTCCCTCTGTGTGCAGGTCCAGCAGGCCCGTCTGGAATCGGAGGAGCACTGCCTGAAGCTGGAGGCGACGCAGAGGGAGACACGGGAGCTGGAGGCGGGCCTGGAGCGGGAGAAGGAGCAGCTGAGGAGGGAGCTGCTGGGCCGCCTCAGAGAGCTGGAGGCGCTGCCCGACAGGCTGAGGAGGACCGAGCAGCAGCTCCGCGACGCCCAGCAGGAGGCCGACGCCCATGAGAGGAGGAACCTGGAGCACAGCTCTGCCCTGTCTGATATCAGGCACAAGGTACAGAACAGCCCGGGAGAAACCTTTGAGGGATGGAGGGAGGAATGCATGGCGGTTTACATACTTTTGAGATGAACCAGGGTTATTTCAACAACAATCTCTGCTCACAAACAGCTCGTTCAGTGGACACACCTCTGGCCTGTCGCAAGGGTTTGAGTCATCTTTTTTTTTTCTTCTCCAAATGAGGTGTCAGTCAGTTTAATTGTCCCAGGAGATCTTGCACATCAGCAGGCTCATTATGCAGCAGCCTCGTCACCTCTCACTGAGGAGACCTGGCCTGAACGATTCCAGCTTTAGTAAACTTGCTTCATGTTTTCATTGGGCCTCGTGTAAGAACTGAAATGACCTCAGTCGTCAAAAAAGACCTGAATTACCTTGTGGAGTGAGACGTCCTCTGGTAAAACAAGGGCTAGAGGGAACCTGGGTGTTTGATACTACCACCAGAGGACACCAAAGCACGGTGTTTTCCTACTGTCTCACCTGGATTTCATTTAATTAGTTTTTTTAATCTGAACAAATATATATATATAATTAAACAGAAAGTGGATTATGTATGTGATAATGAAAATAAAAGAAATGTTTGTGGTTAGTTCTGTTCTTTTGAACCTGATTGTGCAACACACTTGTTTAGGAGAATGACAGTTTTAAAATTCACGCTTACTGAGTTAATTCTATGGATATAGCATGTTGAGGGTTTTTCAGAGTCCAGCGACCCCCCTCCCCCCCTTAGAAGTTTTTTTTCCGTCATGGCTGATGCTGTGCTGGGCTGACCTTGTTAAATCGTGTTCTTCCACAGGTGGAGCAGCAGGGCACTCAGCTGGAGACATTTCAGCAGAGGAACCTGCTACTGCAGGAGGAGAACAACGTTCTCAAAGAGAAGATTCACAACTTAGAAAGGTACAGTCGTTTACAGAACTGTCTACATTTCTATGATAAAATATCAATTGTACACGATGATTGCAGACACAAAACATTTTTGAAAGTGTGACGGGAATAATATTGACACCGTCGGTTGTCTTAGCTGAGACTGTTTGACTGTTCTGCTCGTTGTAGGAGGCTGGAGGACACGAGGGCAGAAAACAGGGAAATGTCTCAGGCCCTTGCCTCAAAGGAAGCCGGCATCCGCAGTGCTCAGCAGCAGCTGGATGAGAAGACCTGCGAGTGCAGCGTCCTGTCCAGACAGCTGCAGCAGACTCTGGAAGATGCCCAGAGACAGGTCTGAAACCGTGGCGTCGCTCATTTAATCCGTCAACCAGTGTCCACCTGATGCAGTCTTAGCACTTCATACCTTTTTAAATTGAACTTGTGTTTTTGCCGGGCAGAAAATCCTTACATTAAGGTGTTCTTTAATTCTTAAAAGTGTGATGCCTATTGTGTTCCTCAGGATTATAAGCAACACCACATAGTCTGATTAGTGGCTGATGACAGCGTCTCCACATGAAGTCACGAACTCAGTGTTTCCCTCAAGTGTTGTAGCTTGATCATCTGACTGAAAACGCTGTTTTGTTTCACTTTATTTGTTCATGAAACCCTGAACAAATCAGAGATGCAAGTGGAGTATCAGAGGCCTAGAACCAGACTACAAGGCTTCTACTCAAAAATGACTAATTATTGGTGTTGCTACTGCTGTTGATAATAATGATAAGAAGAATATAATACTTTATTTAAACATGGACTCCACCTTTTTTACACAACAAGAACGGTTCACTTGATGGGAGCAGTTATATTGGAGAAAAAAAGTTGTGTGGTGTCTTTGGACGTGTCTCTAGAATTTGTAGGAGTAGGACAGTTGACTTTAATCTATTTATATAACGGCCCTTAACTCCATTAATAGAGAAACTTTCATACAAGAAACCCAGCCACATGTGCCAGTGTCCTGTAGTTGCTTTTACCATTTTGCTTGAAAGTATTATTGTGGTTGCCTTTGTGTTTATTTCCAAAACTCCAGTAAAGTGTGTACATGTTTACAGTGGTCTTCGGTGAGAAAAACTGGAGTTATAATAACAATAAATAATAATCTAATGTAAATATGATATTTAAGTTTCTTGACTCTGGCTGAGATTCTGTTCAGATAAGGTTAATTAGAATATGCTGTAATGCCTTTTTTTGATTCTGAGTATTGTGTCGTATATAACATCTGTGGTCAATGTAAACACAGTCAGTGAAACATCAGCTCACCATTTTCTCTCCCTCAGGTTGACGACAACATCCAGAGGGTTTTGGCCAAAGAGAGAGCGTCCCAGTCCAAAGCCCTGGACCTGCAGAGCCAGCTGAGCCATGCTAAAACCGAGCTGAGTCAGCTGCAGCGGAGCAAGGAGGAGGTTTGTCCCTCCGTCCTTCCGTCCCCCTGTCCCCCGTCCCCCTGTCCCTCCTTCCCTCCATCCCCCTGTCCCTCCTCCTCCTGTCCCTCTGTCCTCCTGTCCCCCCTTCCCCCCTCAGAACATTTCCATTCAGAACTGTCAGTTTTAACGTTAGACACACACCACTTACAGGCCCTCATCCTGTAACAAAGAGTGTAAATTTAAGTTCTGTGTTTGATCTCCGTCAGATGGAGCGTCGTTTCCAGAGTCAGCTGCAGAACATGAAGGGCAGACTGGAGCAGTCGGACTCCACCAACCGCAGTCTGCAGAACTATGTTCATTTTCTCAAAACCTCGTACGGAAACGTGTTCAGTGACTCTCTGCTTGCAAGCTGACCGGCATCCGTCCATCCCCAAAGCATTGCAGTAGATGTACATGACATTTATTATCTGCTTTTGACTTGAGATTTTTATACATTCTATGAAATTAATAAAGATTTCTTTTTGAAAATGTTCCTTTGTGTTTTTAGTCATCTAAAATGTATAACATTGTTTTGAAAATACATATTTTTGCACACTTGATTCTGATCCAGTGTTTAGTGAAAATTTTTCATGTCTCAAAATTTGAAGACTTTCTATGGTAAAATGTTTGCATTTTTCTGGCGGAACACATAATAAACATCCTTAAGAATAAAAGTCATAATTCCTTAATAATTTAAAAGGATTCTTTCAAGCCAAACTGAAGTCCCATATTTTATTTCTGTATAAATTAGAAAAACCGACCATAGTAAAGTAAGTATAAAGTTTCTATTAATAGATTTATACACAGTCAACTCATATAGAGAAATCATCTAAATATCAGTATTTTCACATTGTATTTTCCTATTATCAATATTTCTTATTTCATCCAAACTCCATTAAGATCGTTGGTATTTCAAGATATTCTTGCTCATTCGCAGAAATAAAAACCTTGTAAGACATCATTATGGATATTTTACAAATTAGTCAGTTCTGTCTATAATATCAGCGAAGATCTGATGCATCAAAATAATTTTAAAATCAATTTAAAATTTACAAATGAGCGGTAAGAGAACTGTGGAGCAGGTGAGATAGCGACATAAAATGCGTATCGTTGCACATTTACGCCGAATTTTCCAACGTCTGGAATAACCCGGTCGGAAATACTCCTCTGAGAAAAACACATATTTTAAAGACGGCATAGACTTTATGAGGCGAATAAACCACAAACAACGAAAAGTATGAATGTGAGCGGATAAACCCAGCCGGAACCATAGAGCGCACATGCAACGGGCGCGCTGTTTCTCGTCGGATTGTAGTTAGCGTGACCTGGTCTGGCGGTTGAACGTTAGCTCTTAGCCGCCGCCGGTCAACAGTTTGGTTCCTTGTTCCGAGTCTGTCGCGATGCCTGCGGAGAATCTGCGATGGGAAACTCTGGTGGCCTTGAAAAACTCACCGAAGGGAAGCATCACGTTCGACCCGTACTGGTCGGAACGGGGCGAGGTGGGTTAGCAGCCGGCTGGCGCGGAGATTAGCTGACTAATGGCTGGTTCAGGTCCCGGGTTAGCTTAGCTGCCCCTGCTGGTTCACCCAGCGTTAGACCGGTTAACCGGTTTAAAGTTACCGCTGAACCGTTTAGCTCAACCCGCGGTGACAACGGAGCCGCCACCGTTTAATAGATGAGCGGTGGTGGTGGGGGCCGCTAGGCCCCTCGTTCAGGTACTGGAGCTTTAGATGGACAGATTGATAGATTCTTAGATTTAGATGTATGTTTGAGGCCCGAAGAGGTAAAATTATTCAGTGTTTCTTAAATAACAGCAGAAATCTGAGAAGAGTCTCAAAACTGATTAGAAACATGTAGCAGAACCTTATTATTTTCATGTTGAGACACCATCAGAGTTGATCTAGTGACCCTTTGGAGGGGCCAGTAAATATAATATCTATATATCTATATATCTATAGATAGAGATCAACTTATTAACCAGGACACAGGATGTTAACACATTAAAACAATTAATAGGGAGTCATTCTTTCCAATGAGTACTTTACTTTTCATACTTTATTTAAACTTCAAAATAAATTTACTTTCGATGTTTTATTCGGCTATAAGCTTTAATGCAGGACTTTACATGTGACAGTATTTTCACAATGTAGTATTGCTACTTTTACTTAATTTAATTGGTCAGTGCTTAGATTATTGCTGACTCTTTTAACGTAACTAAAATTACTAAGCCACAATTGGAACTCAGCCTTTTAACTCCTCTACAAACTGTCTGTACCTTGGTCCTCCAGTGAGTCGGACGTTCTCTGTGTAGGACTAAACCATGTGTTGTCTGGTGAATTGGCACCACGGTCACTATGGTGAGAAAATGTAAAGAGCTCAAGACCGCACATTAAGATATATAATTTTATTTCCACGCTAAGTTTTAACACTTGTTATTTTCTTTTTTTTCAAGCCAAGTTTAACACAAGATAAAACCTAAAAATACACAGTGGTAAGATGTAATTAAGTATATATGTTCAAGTAGCTAAGTTCCAAGAATAGACCCGACTGAGTCCTGACTTAGGAGTGTGGGTGAAATTTTAGCACAAGCAGCAGTTACTGTTTGATTTTACTCTCTTAGTTAAGTTGATGAAATTAAATGTAGCAGAGCATTGAGACTTGAAGAAAGGCTAATTTCTAAGGTGTTTGCTGCAGGGGTTGTGCTTAAATCTTTTCGTTTTCAGAAATCAACAAAAATAAAAATAATAATGCAATGTAACTGGATTTGACAACTGTAGGTGCTGGTTACTTTGGGTTTGAAAGTTAGAATATTGAAAACCAAAATTACATGATTGTTAGTGTTTTCTTAATCATTTTGTTATAGTAGGTTTGACTGAACTCTTAAATGTTCACTCTTTCCTACTTTAGTCCATCCATAATTCACAGTATGTCTCTTTTTGTCAAATATGTATGGAAACTAATGTTACCTTTGCGCAGTTTGTGTTCAATACCCACCAAAAGGAATGTAAATCCCATGATTCATTTAAACTGTTAATCAAGCTCCATGAATGAACTAGACTTGAGTTATAATGCATCTTTGTTCTTCCAGCACATCATGGCAGGTTGTAAAGAGGCCGTCAGCTTGTCTTCGCACACCGGCGTCATCCTGGAGCGTCTCAGCTCCTCGCCGCTGCAGAGGTCCTGCTTTCTGGGCTCCAGCTCGGGGGGGTCCAGTCCCGGCCTGTCTGTGGAGACACCGGCCTCAGTTTCCTCCACGGGATCCGTCCCCGATGTCGACACCAAGCACAGCGCGCTTTCAGCCGCCCCGTCTCTGAAGGCTGAGCGCGAGCAGGTGTGTGTCTCCTCCAGGCCTGAATGCAGGGTCTCATCTCCCTGTGATTTTTCCATTTGTTTACCAAATTAAATTGTTAAGCTGGTACGTTAAAAGGAGGGGTTCGCTCAAATTTGCGTTAAAACTTGAGCTTGCCAAAAAGTTCTAAACAAAAAGTGTAATAAATTTTTAGTTTTATAAGTTTCAGACTCATGTCAATAAGCCACTTTTTGTCCCTTTATTTATTGAGACTTTAGTCCCTTTATTTAAATGTAATTATTTCAGTGGCTCCGTAGTTTACAACCATGTCTGCATGTCTTGCAATCATTATCACAAATGATTTTGAGTTCAACTGAGCTGCAGCCAATATCTGAATCATATCACATCCTAGTTATCCGTGTATTTACACTGTATGTTGTTATTTGGTTACATCTTCCTTCTTACTGAAGCACAAGTACACGGACCAATTCTGATTTACTATGTGTTTTGAATCATCAGTGACTCATGTAATACTCCACAATAATAGTAATAATAACACATCATTTAGTTCAGTAGCAGTTGTGTAAAATGTGTTAATTTTTTATTCTCAGATAATAGATATGTATGTAATGTACCACAAACATGTTTTTACCAAACGAATGACAGATATTTGTAAATGACAGTTATGTCCATTATTTAAAAGTCTCCAGAAGCCTTTTAAGGAGAAAAGTATGAAATGAAACAGGCAGGGTTTGACAGAATCGTTCCTCTTGTGTAGTTTAATTCATCTTGCCATTAATTCAGTTGTCAAAAACTTTACACCTTTTAGTTGCGGGTCTCACAACCTACAGGTCACCCGCATTTCCCAAGGTGATCAGACTTTTTTTAAAAATTATTTCCATGTGGCTTATCCTTGTGTTAATGCGCTGCAGGCCATTAGCGGTGAGGCGAAGGATGAAGATCTGGAGGTGGACGTCGGCGAGTTCTCCAGTCCTGCATCGCTGCCTGCCATTTCCCTGCTGTCGCCCAAAGCCATGGAGACGGCCGGACGCATCATCAGATGTGAGGAGGAACATCGAGAAAAGGCCAAGGTCAGACACAGAGGTCCCATAGGAAAAAAAACATTGTTAAATACGTTGACTAAGCTCATGTTTAAGTGTCTTGAAGGGTTATATTATATTATATATCCATGAGGTATATAGATGTTACGTGTTCACTGTCTGATTAGTGAGATGAAACACGCAGATGGGAAGCTCTGCCCCCTCACCTGAGCAGTGTCGTAAATCTATCGCAATCAGACGGCGCTCAAGCTGCGGCAGGAAATGCACGAGAAGCTGGTGGTGGCGGTGGCTAGCTCGGAGTCGGAGCAGCTGAAACGCTTCGAGGAGTTCATGGAGCTGAAGCAGAGGCAGGAGTACCAGAGCATACGGGACATGATGGACAGAGAGTAAGAGGCGGCGGTGGAAGAGTCTCGCAGTGTCAATCACATTTCTGAAAAATTTTCCACATGATCGAACTGCCCTGTTTTTTGTTTTGTTTTTTTCCTCCACCCTCTGTGCTGCAGGACCAAAGAGAGCATCGGGCGTCAAGAGAAGCTGAAGGAAGAGCAGCGGCACAGGATGAAGGTACGGCCAGAGGAGACTGGTGTGAACACGCTTAAAAAAAACAAAAGAACTCCAATAACAGTAGGAAAAAAACACTGTGAAGTCTGGTGTTTATATTCGACATCTCAGAGCAGAAAATGAGATGGAAAAGAAATGTGTGATGGACTTTAGGGCCACGAAACAAAAGATTTTTTTTAATCAACCTCTTCAACTGTGAAGACATTCACTAGAGCTCCGCTGGTGTCCTCCCCTGTCGGGGGAACAATAAACTAAAAAAAATTAATTAAAACTCGTACTGATATTCACAGTCAGACCTTTGAGAGCTATTACCAGGCACCAAGGTCACGGTTCTACAACCCTTTTTGATCGCAGTCATAACCCTGGTCTCCTTTCAAAGGTAACTCTTAAAATTTTACAACCAAAAAGCCAGACTAAGTAGAAGAGTGTAAGAGATTTTGCCTTAAGTATTTTGTTGTTATAAAAAGCGAATATTAGGCCTGAAGTAGGGCTCTTTTTGTGCAGAACTACAACGAACCCATAGTCACAAGTCTGAACCAAATCTGTGTCACCAGCTGTTGCCGTTGCAGCAACGTGACGATCCTAAACCTCTTTACACTCCCAGATTCAGGAGACTCGGAGCTTTGAGACGATGTAGAGTGTGTCAGCGTTGTGCGAAGATGGAGCCCAGTAGAGACCAAAACCCAAAGGGTTGGGGCGGTGCGACTCCCTGTGTAAATGGAAAGGGGTAATCCACCCACATGGCCTAAAAAGAAAAAAACTTGCAGCCTTCATATTGATTAAATTAGCAGGTAATTGACTCAGCTGTGTGAAATTGTCGAATCAGCCAACCTCACACTCTTTTCTATGATAAGGGCACATCTGGAAGATGTCGCAGAGGCACATGCAGCCCTGATGAATCTATGAAAGAGAAAAAAGTCTGATTTCTGACTCACAGAACTGTTGGTTCTGATAGAATCAGTGTTGCACAGCTGCTTTTAATGCGGTCCAGTGAAGTGTAATGTGGTGAGGTCATCGGTTTTCAGTCCCGAAATTTATCCTGTTTTTGTTAATACTATGTTTTGTTTTGTTTTTTTTAAAAAGCTTAACGTCATCAAGCGTTCCCAAAATATCTATCCTCCTGCAGAACATCTGGAGTCCGTCTCCCGACAGGGTGAAGCTCCACTAAACTTTGGCCGAGATGAGCAGGATTTTCTGGGTTGATAAAAATCCAGCCCGCGGACTTTCGCAGGTTTTTGTGCAGTAGTGAACAGTTATCCCTTCACTGTCCCCCGGTGTCAGATTCTGAACCTGCGGCTGCGGGAGGCGGAGCAGCAGCGCCTACGGGAGGCGGAGCTGGAGCGGCAGCGGCAGGTGGAGGGCAGGGAGAGGCTGCGCGGCCTTAACACCATCCAGGAGGAGATCCTGCAGCTCAACCAGCTGCTGGAGCCGTCCACCCGGGCCGGGGCCGATCTCCTGCCGGACAGCCTCAGCTCCTACAGTGCCCGCGGGAACCAGCTGTGCTCCCAGGTGTCGGAGGTGGTGCGCAAGAAGGTGGAGGTCAGTGCAACTCCTTGTTGGTTTTAAGTTCAGGTTTTGATCGTGCCCCCTTCCTGCACTGACAGGGGAAAAAGTTTGCTGTCTGTCCCACAGATTAGTGGACGACCTGCTTTGCTACTGAAGGCCAGGTTTCCGAAACTATCCGACAAGAGTATCCGGGCTCTTAAGTGTGGGAAAAATATGGTTTTCATATCATGAAATATACTTAGGGGGGAAATATTTCACGTGTTTTTCTGTATTTCATCCCTCATCCTGGTTGTGTTTCCCTGTTCAGGATGAACTGAGACTTGGAGCAGATCCATGAAGCGGATCGGCCTCCTCTTTGTAACTTTTTTTTTTTTTTACCACGTCTTTCCAGGGCGAGTTTCCCAGCATGGAGGACATGACCGCGGCTGAGCGGGCCTTGCACGAGATGCGGGTGCTGATCCGGCTGATGCAAGAGGAGGTCGCCAGGGTCCAGGAGAGGAAGAAGGACCGGGAGGAGGAGGAGGTGCGCAGGAAGCAGGTGGAGCTGCAGGCGCAGCAGGAGGCGCAGAAGAAGGCGGCGCAGTCGGCAAAAGAGAAGGCGCAGAGGAAAGGTGTGAGGAAAAGCAGAATAACAGTTCTTCAAACTGTTTTTTTTGTGTGTGTGTGTTATCACCAGTTCCACCAGTGGAACACAGAAGGAAATTTAATCTACAACCATATAAAAAAAAGAGAAAATCCACAAATCCTCCGATTTGAGAAGCCGGACACAGAATGTTGAAAAATGACTGAAAGGATAAATAGCTTTCTGTGGGGTAAACGATCAAGTGCCATGGCGACGTTCAAGTGAAATCTTTATGCACAGCTTTAGTTTTAGGTACATATTGTGATTTCACATGATTGCGAGAGTCTGAACCGTTTTCCCATTCGTCATGTTCTGTACCAGAAAAAAAAAAGTTGCAAACTGATCCAAAGCAGATGTGTTTGTGTGTTTCCTTGGTAACAGTGTAGCAGGAATGGGGAAAAAACATTTTATGGTAAATTTATGAAAGAGAGAGATGTTCCACAACATTCTCTTAAATCTGCCAATGCCTTTGATTCGTAGGCGAATGTGTAAAGTAGAATGAAGGCAACACCCGGGGTAATTACATCGTTATTATGAATGACATTTCATGTTCGACATCCTCCGCAGGGCTGCAGAACAGCGCTGAGGACGGCACTTTGAAATGGTACAAGGAGCTGCAGGATTCAGCCGCTCAGTGCGCTCAGTCCTTCGAACAGCTCAACTCGCCAAAAGACACCCAGGTGAGTTGGGCTTTCTTTTCTTTTTATAAATTTTCTTAGTGTGAATGTTTGTAATGTAGCCAGGGAATTACCAAGAAGAATCTGGACCAAAACAAAACACGTCATTGTTACACACCTATATACGTATTGACCCGAACATAAGACCATAATTTTTCTGGATGTTTGAGGACTAGACACAACATCAGACATCGTTTTTGAGACCGTGATGAGTTAAAGGACGTTTGTTGCTAGACTAGCGAGTGTTTTCAGTCCGTTTAGAGTGAGTCATTCAGAGTCAGTCGGCGCTAAAAGCGTTTTACATTTACCCAGCGTAACCTGCAAGGGTTTCAGGGGGCCGCCCCATCATTAAAAAGTGTCACCCGCCATCTTGACTTCAGAGACAAAGCTTGGAGAAAATCCATCAAGATGGACGATGAGCCCAGGAAGACCAACGCCTGAAAAAGATTGATTCTGACGCCCCAGAAGTCTGACAGGAGAGACTGAGGGTCTGCGACTGAGGAGCTAGATCCCCTGGGCTGGGTTTATAGAGTCCCGCGTTTCATATTTCGGTTCTATAAGAGAGAGGCTTCAGCCTGGAGGACTCTCCTTGGATTAGTGGGATTTTGTGCATTACGTCCATAAGATGGCAGAAGAATTCAACGAGAGACAAAACCTAACTGGGTAAATATTTCTGAGATGGGCCCTCAGGATGCTAGCGCTGGAATGCTAAGCTAACTGCAGGTCACATAGACTGAATACAACTTTCTGTTGAGGTTCATTAGCTTTGCCATCTTAACAAAAAAAAATCTGAGGAATCTTGAAGAACCTGGGCTTTTCTGATCGCTTGGATGCAAACCACACTCTCTGCGACCCAGCTGGGTTGTGACCTCTCTGCCACCATTACCGTACGGCTGTTGTTGAGATATTCGGCGTGTTAGTGATGGTTTGTGACTCCTGTCCATCAAACAGTGCAGCCAGTGCAGTGTCCCAGGCCCTCATCAGAATATGCAAGGCAGACAGCCAAAGATGTGCTAGCTTTTCTTTCTTACTTTTTCCCAACAATTGAGTTGATAGAATTTACACTAGAATATTTGTTGAAAGCCCTGTAAGCATGGTCCTATATTTAAGCTATGGTAAATCAACACTATATGATCAAAGAAAAAGTTTAGGTGTATGTGCCTGGGAGCAGAAATCTGAGCGGATGTTTCCTTTTCTCTCGGCGCAGACAAAGAAGCTGAAGCTGGAGCTGCAGAAAGCCGCCACCATCCCCGTCAGCCAGATCGCCAGCAACTCTGGGTCGCAGCTGCGGGAGATCTTCGACAAGATCGACAAGTTGTTGTCGGGCCGCGCCTTGATGTCGGGGGGGAAGTCGGTCTCCGCCTCCCAGCACCCGCAGGGCCTGGACTTCGTCAGCTACAAGCTGGCTGAGAAGTTTGTGGTAGGTCTGCCTGGCGACTTCCTTTGGATAAATGATCACAGGAATTCTCTCCGGTTCAAGAAAAATTGGTTTTGGGGGGGTGTCTGATACAAAATAAAATACAGAAATGATCAATATCGAAATTATACAGTTAAAAGCAGAACAGTCGAAATGAAATGCTTGAAAACAAAAACCTGTTCACACACAGAAAACCTTAATGAAAACTACCCTTCCCCCCAAACAGAAACAAGGAGAGGAGGAGGTGGCGTCTCACCACGAAGCTGCCTTCCCCATCGCCGTGGTGGCCTCCGGTGTCTGGGAGCTGCACCCCCAGGTGGGAGACCTCATCCTCGCCCACCTGCACAAGAAATGCCCGTATGCCGTCCCACATTACCCGCCGATGAAGGACGGCACGCCCGTCTGCGAATATCAGAGGTGAGCGCCCCAGCAAACTGCTGCCGTGTCCTCCCCCTTCCCTCGGTTCTTTCGTTTGAAAAATGTCACTCCGCGTCATGGCTGTTTTAAATCTCCTCCTTGACAGGATTCTTGGTTACCGCGTAGACGACGCCGGGGTGGAAGGTCAGGACAGCTTTCTGAAGAGGATGTCCGGGATGATCCGACTGTACGCGGCCATGATTCAGCTGAGGTGGCCCTACGGCTCCAAGCAGGGGGTAAAAAAAAACAAAAAACCGTCCCACTTGCCCTTGATGCCTCGACCGTAGAGCCAGGGCGACACAAGCAGCGTTGACGGGATTAAAACGAGTCGGGAAAGATCAGCAATGTTGAAAAAAACATCAAAATTCCTGTAGAAAGTGATTTTTTTTAGTAACAATTTGAATAAAGGTAGAAATGACATGTAGTTTTTAGGACATAAACATCTTTTTAAGCTCTTCTTAAGGCTTATTTTGATATGAATAAATCATATTTTTAACACTTCTCATTTACATGTTATATATTCGGTTTCAGTTCATTTCAAGAATCCTTTTCTTTCCATCCTGCTTGAAACCTGCTCTTTCCTCTTCTGTCTTCTTTTTTATCTCTTTGCGTTTCAGCCTGCTCCTCACGGCCTGAACCACGGCTGGCGCTGGTTGGCTCAGATGCTCAACATGGAGCCGCTGGCCGACATCACCGCCACGCTGCTCTTTGACTTTCTGGAGGTGAGGCAACTGGTGTGTGTGTGTGTGTGTATTTTTTTTCGATTTTTTACAGTTTTCCTTTTCTAAATGAGACCAGACACAGTTCCAGCTTTGATTCAGGCCTGTTTGCTATTTGAAGAACGCTCTATTATTTTTATTTTTTCTGACTTTATCGCACAAATTTCCTCTCAAATCTTGCTCAGTCGTTCACCGTGGATAAAACAAGGCTTATAAAGGGATTCATTTTTTTGTTGAAAAGTGCCTGTTTTCAGACACTCATTTTTCTCTTTTTGGCTGTTTGTGTCTGATTTTCATCACCCTGCCTAAAAAGAAGAAAACCTGTGGACATCTTATAACTTGTTGTTTAGTCTTAAATGTGAGCTCTGATTCAGGTGTGTGTTTGATCATGGTTGTAACAGGGTGGTTTTGGTGATGACAGTTTAGTATATATTAGTTCTCTCTCTTTAGGTTAGAGTTTAGTATCTTATCCTTTATTGAAGCCCCATTAGAAACTAGTGACCCAGGGAATTAAGCCTGTTTTATAACTTTGCCCAGTGGAAGCAGCTGTGGGTTAAACAGCTCAGCTCTGCCGTTGACGCTGTTGTCGTTCTTTTTTCTGTTTGTCCCCCTCAGGTTTGTGGTAATGCCCTGATGAAGCAGTATCAGACCCAGTTCTGGAAACTCATCCTGCTCCTCAAGGACGAGTACTTCCCCAGGTACGATGCCGTTTCAGGTTCAGCGCTCGGTCCGGATCTTGGTCCGGATCTCGGTCTGCAGCTGTCTCCGAACGTTTGACCCTTTTCTGTGTCTCCAGGATCGAAGCGGTGACCAGCAGTGGACAGATGGGCTCGGTCATCAGGCTCAAACAGTTTCTGGAGGTGAGACACAGCCACGACGACGACAACAACAACAACAACAGCAACAACAACAACAACAACAACGATGATGCAACGCCATTTCCCCAAAGATTATGCTGAAAACTAGTTCTGAAATGAGACGTCAGAAGTCCCATCTTCGGCATTCACACTTCTACATAAGAGTCATGACGAGGCTGAATGTGTCTTTTTTTTTTTATTTGTTGAACTGTCTGAACTGAATGTCATTGAGGGTCTCAAACCAGGGCTGGAAATGCCTGTCATGTCTAAAGCTGTGAGCGTTTGGCCCCCACCTCCGCTTTTCCGATTTAATTACTGGTTGCACACGATGCATCGGATTCCTGCACTTGCCACTTTCATTTACATCAAACACTTCAAGTCCTTCTCTGTAGAGCAGTCAGATTTTTATTTCCTATAATTTTATTTTAATGTTATGTTCATAATATTCATAATGATCTGGTTAATTGGAAGCTCCTTTGTGCCGCTAGTTGTCAGGAACTCCACAGCGTACATTTGAGTAAAGAAAATGGGGGGGGGGGTAAAGCTGCAGACGGGATGTGATGGTAAATAATTTGTTCCCAAAACACATCAACTTGTTTTTTGATCCAAACCTTGGTTTGTTTTCTGTCAATGAACTGAACTAAACTTTCTCTTGCCCGCAGACGTCGCTGCAGAGCCGCCAGATCAGTCCGCCCAAAGGCCAGCTGACCTCTGTGTTCTGGAGGTCGTGAGGGCGGGGACGAGGGCGGGGACGACGCCGCTGCTGCCGGGACGTGGTCCGACCCTAAGGAGCCTCCTCTGAGTCCGGAAGGAGACTCGCTCTACCGGAAATTTTCATCAGGAAAAAGTCGAAGCCGCCGGGAAAAGATGTTTGTCACATCTGTTGAACCCAAGAAGCAGCTCCTGCATCAGGCCCCCCCCCAGCTCTGGTTTCATTTTCCGGACATCTTGGGGAGCTGATTGGGAAGCAGCCGATCCGCTCAGCTACACTTTTTAGACTCTTAAGTTATTTATCAGCAGCGTTGGAAAGACTTTTGAAACACTAACGACAAGATATTTATCCATAGGGAGAACTCCTGGAAGAGCGGCGACGTCGTCTCGCCAACACATCCGTCCTCTGAACATCTGGTCTAACGCTGGATGTCCTCATCCAGATGTGTCCGCGGCACACCGATGGTTTTCTTATTCTCACAGCTTTGGGAACATAATTTAAAATCATTTGTGTGCAGAAAAGTGCCTGTGAAGTGCCTGAATCTGAATCTTCCAAACGATAAACAAGTTCTCCAGTGTTGAGATCATCTTGTTCATAGCTGTTACTCTTCCTGTGGGGGGAAAAAATCCACAGTCACTGTTCAAATCAAAAATCGTGTCGAATGATTTGGATGTTTTTGCCGTTTGTTTTTATTTATTTATTTTTTTTTTTATCAATCCACCATGTGGAAAAGAAGATTTGTGGTTCAATGAGCTTGTCCTTTAATCTATGCGAATGAAGTTACCTCAAAATATAGAAACTCTGAGGGCGACGCGTTATTTTTTTTTGTTTGTTTTTTTTTTATCAACCTTTCTTCCCAAACTTGAGGCAGAAAATCCAAAGATGACTCAGTGCATCGCAGTGAGATTCCCTGTGCTTGGTTTTGTTCCTGCCGCCGCTCTGCAGGTGTGTGTTCAGGTGTGTGTTCTGAGTGTAACGTAGAATAATCGGGTGTGTGAAGTACCAGAAGGATTGTGATCTTCAAGAGCTGTGCAAAAATGTCTCCATCTAAAAAAAAATCCAAATGTGCAAAATAAAGCAGTTCACTGGAAACTTGTGCTTATGGTTTGATTTTGTTTTTGGGTTTTTGTCTATTTTCAGAAGGTGAAAAATAAAAGGTTCAGCTTGTGCTTTTGAAAGTAAAAGTGATCAGCTGATTGACAATTTATCAAATCAAAACACAGTTGAGCTCACCCTCTGGCATTTTCATCGTTCTCTCACATTATGGACACAATGATCATTACTTTTAGTGATGAGAGTAAGCATCAGTTGGAGTCTTTAGTTCAAACTAATTAGTTTAACAGTTAAAATGGACCTTGGGAAGATCAGTGCAGTGTGGATTTGAGTTGAGGCATTTACTTCTTTTAATTTGGATAATTTGCCACATACAAGTGACGGAAAGCTGAAAAATCCTGTAAATTAATTTCACATCTGTTACTAAGTTTTCTTTCAGAACTCACTTTTATTTTAACCCTTTAAATGCATTGTTTCCCTCCTTTTCGAGGTGTAATCCTGCATATGTTTAATCAGAAACCATCGATTTACCTATATGACTATAAGACCTGATATTAATTCTGTGTTGTGAACGAACCTTGATTTTTATCCAGAACAAGTGTGTTATGGTTGTTATCTGGCTGGTAAATTAAGAAAAAGAAAAAACAACAGACACAGAACCCCCAGGTTTCCTCTTTTATTTTACCTTTTTACAACTATGCACATTGAGTTTTGTTTTGTTTTTTTTAAATACAATTAATCCAGGAATTAACCTGTGGCCAACAGTTTGCGTTTTAGGTACATTCGTTTTAGGTACTGACAACCGTCAGCTCACCAGTTCCTCATGTCTTATTTCATTTCATTGTACCCCCAGAAGAAAAAGAAACACCGGTCGATCAGCCCATTGATTCCTCACTGCCGGACTGATCCTGCATCGGTTACACAGACAGAGAGAGAAAAAAAAAAATCATCTGAAATAAATACAGAGATAAACTATCTCAGAGGAACGTTTTTTCTTCCCCTGGACAAAAACAGCCGTGATTTGACAGCTAACGTTTTTAACTGGGTTCCTACTTGTCCTCTAAACTCCTCAGACTGGGTTTTCATATGTTCTGGATCCTCAACCGGTTCCTGCTTAAGCCCCAACTGGTGCCTAATGTGGAAAAAGGGCTTCTCGTTTAAACGTGTCCTTTTGATTCTTTTAGAAGAGTTTGAGAGCTAAAACATCAATATTTATCATCAGGGGGAAAAGGCAGAATTGGGAGGAAAATCTGAATAAATCACACCGGATTTGTACAGTGGAGAGATCTTATTTCTTAAATAAAATGTTTATAAAAATCACTTCCCAGATTTTCCCAGATCTTCATGAAAACCCTGCAGACTGTCAAACCACTGAAGCAACGGTAAGTGAGAATATCACTTCCCCAGGATGCGAAATAAACGTGACATATTTTCAGGAAACTGACAGTTGCTGCAACAGAGATTTGCTGACTCACTCTTTTTGCTCGTACCTTGTAACCGTCACTTCGCTATGTTGGATAAGATCCTTAAATTTTGCAGAAAAGATAGAAGGCATTTTTGTTTTATTGATGCTGTTCCAGTTCCTATGGTTCACCAGCAGAGGTCAGTAAACATCACGGACGTCCCTGAATCAGCAGCGGTTCAACCCCGACACCGAAAAGTAAAATTAAAGGTGTGGTGACGGCGTTTTCACATGTGCGGCCTCTTTATCTACGTAAATGTCGGGTTTAACTCGTTCTTACAAGTCAACAAGTTTAGATTTCTGTGCGTGGTTGTGTGTGTGTGTGTGTCGAGCAGGAAATCAATCGGCACCGCTCTCAAATCATTTCACATTTCCACAGCTGAGGCAAGACTTTCTTCCTTCCTGATTCCGGTCGCTTCTCTTCCTGGAGGTTTTATACCGTTCAGTCTATTCTGAGGCTGGAGGCGCTCGCCGTTCCCCGAGGCCTCCTCCGCCCGCCCGGCTCGCCCCCGGCCCCGGCCCCGGCCCCCGGCTTTGGTTTCAGTCTCGGCCCTCGTGGTTGAGCGTCGCTCGCTCCATGCGTCTGTACCAGTGTTTGACTTTGGTGTTCTCCATCATGTCGTCGAACGCCTGCAGGCCCTCCATCACCCTGAGGACGCCAAACACCGCCTGTGGATGGAGGAAAACGGGGCAGAGGATGGAGAAATAAAAAAGCTTAGAGGCTGTGATGAACAAGTCGCCATGTGCAGCATCAAATACTCAGAAAACAACATTGTTGGATGGTTTAGAAATGAAAAGTTTACTGGTCCTGTAGCCTTAACATTGGTGGTAAAAAAATATTTATCGAGCAAGAGCAAATGCTGTGTTGTCACCAAATTATAAAGGGTTTAAGATTTTTTGTTTCTTCTTTAAAAGGCTAAAAAGTTAAAAAGAAACAATTTTGAAGATTTCACCATTGCGAATAGAAAGGAAGTAAATTATATGAGCGTTTAGTATGTTAGCCAAGTTAGCTAGTTAATGCTAACTCGTTAAAATGCCACCATGCTATGATCAAGATGTTTTAACAAGCTAACACCTACACTGCAAATATACGTATAATTATCATATGCATATAACATCCTAACCTTTCTCATATGTTGCTGTTTAATGTTAGCTTTTATATTAAAGTGCAACAGAGACCGACAGGATTTTGTTTTACAGGCAAATTAGATTTTGTTGAGATTTTTTGAGGGATATTTTGATCAGTGCTTGACTGTCAGACACTGGGTTTTACAGTGAGTTACAGCAGGTGATCAGGTAAACCAGAGGTAAAGCCTGCAGACACACACAGGTGTGCTCCCTCACCAGGTCGGCCAGGTTGGGATGATCTCCACCCATGAACTTCCTGTTCTTGCCGATGGCCGCCACCCAGTCGTTGACGGCTTTGTACAGATCCTGCCTGACGTCGTCCTGCAGGTTGTGTCTGCGTTGGGTTGAGGAGGAAGGGAAAAAAAAAAATCACTACGTTGACATTAAAACAATGATTTAAAAGTTCTACCCTCATACGCAGCTAGTGGAGACGTTCCCATAAAAACGCCAGAGACTGATCCAGTCCCTCGTGTTGGAAAACTAATCAGAACCAGAGTCACTCTTCCAGTTTCACCCACCGACTTTTCAGCCTCTTGGAGATGAGGAACATGGCCACGGCGCCGACATACTTGGCGAAGAAACCTTCAAAAGTGCCGAACTTGCCCTCGCGTACGATGTAGTCGAAGGAGGCCAGGGCCTCGCCGGTAGTTCGGTACACGTTGGGGGATATGAGGTGCACGAGCCAGTCGTCAGCCCACTTGCGCCACTTCATCTCCTCTCTGGAAACAGGAGCAGAGAACATCTAGGACTCATAGTAAAGCTGAGGTGGACCAAAGTTTTGGGACGGACAACACTTTGACTATAGTGCTAACACAATCAAGTGAGCTTGAAGGTCCAATACTGACCTTGGAAACAGAACTTTGACCCCCAAAAAAAAAAAAATTAGGCGAGCAACTTATCTAGTCAGTTGTCCTACTGGAGCTTTCAGCCATGTCTCAACACCTTCAATTTCTAGTATCATAGTAAACCATTGTATGCAAAAGTTTTAAAAATGAGCCTTTCTTCAAATGCACTGTTACTTTTTATTTCACGAACTTAAAACACAGAAAGGGGGGTGTTACTTTGACTTTGAGCCCAGCAGACCTAGTTTCATCTGACACTTCTCATTCTTCCACATTCTGTCTTGACTTCCACAGTTTCCCTCTCCTGCCTTTTCCTAATGACATTTCTAACAGTGGAAATTTCAACCTCCAAGTTCTCTGATTTCTTTTTTTTTTTTAAACCACCTCCTCTGCTTTGTAGCACAAGTCACCTTCATTTTCAGATCCTCAGAGGAGCTGACTGCTGTTTGTTTTTACCATATGGTTTGAAGAGGCAGAAAATTTATCATAGGCTAACGTTTTCTACTGACAATTCTTTTTTACTGTTTCATTTCCTTCTTTTTTTTGAGTTCATGAAATAAAAAGTAACATTAACATTAGAAGAAAGGCTCACTTTTGACCTCCGTTTGCCGCAGGGCTAGTATTTACTTCAAAAAAGCAACAGACTACATCACATTCCAACCAAGCTTATGTGCACATTCATTTGATTTAACCAATCACAAGCCAGGTAGCACCTGGATGAAGGCAGAGAGAAGCTCCAGGTGAAGTGTGTGTGCAACCTTTCAAAATAAGGGCGCTGAAGACGGCGATTTCTGTCTTTAGCATGTGATGCTAGGTGGCAGATGCTCTCTAGTCTGGTGATCAACGCTCAGGGAGCGAGGAGACATACCGGCCAAACGGGAGACGCCGCAAGTGAGGGAGCGGGTGCGGACTTACTTCTGCATCCCCTTCTCAGGGTAAATGGCGGCGGTCTCGGCCTCGCTCAGCATCAGCCAGTACTTGTTGGTGTACTCCGTCACCTCCTTGCCGCTGTCATTGACAGACTTCATCTCCGGGTAGCAGCGAAGGATCTCAGCCACACTTTTCTCCCTGGATCACAAAGTCACAGTTTAAAGGGTCAGCCACAGCTTTAGCCTTAATGGTGTTTATCATCACAGATGGTTTTGGTTTTATTTGTCTGGACAATTTTGGAAAACAAACAATAATTCTCTCCATTAATCAAGCAATTGATTTGACTATAAAATGTGAGAAAACAGTGAAGGATGCCAGCTAGAATTTCCCACAATCGAGGGTTTTGTCCTCGAATATCTTTTTTGTCTGTCCAGCGGTCAAATAACCCAAAGTTACTCAGTTTACTAATTTTTCTCATTCCTTCATTTTACTTTTTTTGCATTTTTGTGTGAAAGATGAGCAAAACAACTTCAAATACCAAAGTAGCTGACTGCAGATAAATTTCTTTGTCAATCGACTGATTGATCAATCAACCAATCAAGAAATACCTGGGGTATTTTTTTTCGTCATTTTTCGTCATTTTATTTTGTCGGTGAAATGTCATTGGTCTAAGCGGGTTTAATATACCATAATCTATGAATCCTATTGTATAGGCTCCTACTAATAAATAATTTTTAAAAATTCTTGCACTTTAAGTTGTTACATACTTAATTATTATCATATTCAGAAATGTATAATTGAATTACCTAACGTTATTTATTTTCTACCACTGCTTAACAAATAAAATCAAAACTTTTTGCATGACACCAGAAATAAAATAAGTTTTTTTTAAATATTACTGGGTGACTTGACACTTTAAGCTCACTTCAGCGGGACAACCTTTAAAACATACTGAATGATGCTGTAGCAGAAAAATAACAGGAGCACGTTTCATCTCCTCCCCCCACAATCCACTTCATTTTAACAGAAGGCTCATAGTGGCAGAACATTTCATTAGAATAATTATAGCGAGGAAAACCAATATTCATGTCTCATCAAATAACATTTGACGGAGGCAAAAACTCACTTGTTGATTAAATAAGTCTTGAGGGAGCTGATGATGACAGATGAATCATTCAGTTGCTGCAAAGAAATAAAAAACAAACAGAGGGACATGAAGGATGGTTTCTTTAAAAACAGACAGAAGGAAAAATAAAAATAAATGACAGTTTTCATTTCTGAATCACAACAGGATAAATCTTTCTCTGATGTTTTCCCACTATTCGATTCTTCCAAATTAAAAGTGGTTGAAAAAAAGGTTTTTCCTCCAGTTTTAACCAGGTCTGATGTTTATACTGGTTTTGAGGTATAAGCTGGCGTTAGGGCTGCAGCTAACAATTATAGCTTTAATCGATTAATACATCAATGATTTCTCTGAAAAATTGCCTGATTTCCCAGAGCCAATGTTTTGACAAAGAGTCCAAAACTCAAACTGACTAAGTTTACTATCATAAAAGACCAAAAAAAAACAAAAGTAAAAAACAAGAAAGACACAAAAAACCCACAAACCCCCCACAAAAACAAACTGAAAATATTCACAGAGATTCAAAATGATGAATCAATTATCAGAAAAGCTGTAGATTATTGTGCTGTCCATCCACTAAACTAATTAATCAGCTGTTTTCGCGTCTCACCACTTCGCCGTCCACCATCAGGATGGGCACTTTCCTGTACGCCGACCACTTGATCTCCTGCCTCATCACCGGGTTCACCTCCACAATCTCGTAGGGCAGCCCGTGGAAGTCCAGAAAGGCCCGCACCTTGCTGCAGAACGGGCAGGTCTTGTACTGGTACAGAGTCAGTGTCGGACCCCTGCCCGGGACCTGGAACGAGATTCAGGATCGGACTCTAAATCACGAGTTCATGTTTAGGAGGATTTGTGCCGCAAAGTTTGGGAATAAGAGCAAGAAAATTGAGAAATAAGATATAAGATGTAAAGAAAATTTAAAGAGAGCTTAGTAAAACAAATGTAAATACTTAGAAAAATTATACAATAATAAAAAATACACAAAGAAATGGCTCATATGCACATACAGAATGTGCAGAGATGCCACTAATATTGTGAGCTGACTCCAGTGAAACCACTGGTTCCAGTGATTTAGAGAATCGCCGATCAACTGTTATACAAACTCGACTGTAATGTGCTATATTTCCCCACTAATGTTGGCCTATGTACATGGTTCAGTTTATACAGTCATGCACTAGATTACCATTAAGTATTTCGACACCAGACCATTGTAACACCATGGGATAATTGTGGACTGTGTCATTTCAGAACTGCGGCGCATTAATATGCTGCTAAAATTGAAATAATAAATCAACTGGGACGATATTAACTTTTTATCAGAAACACTGAGTCGGTTTTTACTGTTTATGTTAAATTGTAGAATTAAGAAACTGCAGCACAGAAATGATATGTTTGATGTGGGCCGGGGGGGGTCAGAGCTGAGGGGAGGAGGAGTGAGGTCCTTGAAGAAAGACCTGCTCCCCGGTACATGAGACCGGATGCTGGGACGACAATGATCTGAGGCACAGAACCAGGACAGTGCTGGTTCCGGGTCAATGACTGTCCTCCAGGGACCCGGTCCACGTCCAGACCCGAACCCTGCAGAGCACATCTGCCCAGACCCAGGTGTGAAAAGGCAGCAGAGACTGAACCAGGAAGACTGAGCCTGAAGCTCCTGCTGAGTTCTGAATGAGGGTCTGAAGACCTTTGTTAATGAGAGTTTTCAGTTATAAAGAGTTCTCACTTAGTCTTCCTGGCAGTTTAATCCACTTACATGAAATCCACAACACAGTCAACGGGCCTGAATAAATCCTGTTTGTTCCACATGTTCAAACCAACCCTGACATTAGCTGCTTCAGGTATCTTGTTCCTTTTAAATGGAATCAGCGACCCTCCGCTCACCTGTCAGGTCAGGTCCCCGCCGTCAGCGGTGAACTGGAGCTCACCTGGCCGACGCACAGGCGACCTGGACGGACTCACCTTGGTCTCCTCCTCGGCCAGGTGTCGCCGGACGGAGAACTTGACGGTCTGGTAGAGACCCAGACCTCCACCGAGCAGGAAGGCGCAGCCCAGCACCCTGCCTCCTGCTCCTCCTCTTCCCCGGACGGAGGACAGCAGTTTGGACCGGAGCCCGGTCCCGTCGGTACCGTACGCTCTCCTGGACCCATGAGCGCTCAGGTTCCCCGTCAGGTAGGAGACGGTACCGGGCCGCCGGGCCGCTGGGGCGTCCAGCAGAGACCAGCCGACCTTACCCAGTGTTCTAGCACAGGCGGCTGCCATGTTGGGTTTACATAAAGCCCCACAATGCACCGCGAGAGAAGGGACGTTTGGGCTAATATGCCCTGACCGAGTCTGTCAGGATGCGCGTCGCCCCCAGTGGCGTACAGAGGTAAACCCGGGGAGGGGGCGATGAGGGGGACTGTGGTAGGAGGGAACAAATGGAAGTCTATGGTGGCCGAGGGGCCCGAGGGGCCCGAGGGGGGGCCCGAGGGGTCCAGGGGCCCGAGGGGTCCGGGGGCCCGAGGGGTCCGAGGGGGGCCCGAGGGGTCCGGGGGCCCCTGGTCCAGAGCCTCAGTTTGAAGTGACTGACAACAATTCTTTATGAAATGTCAATCAGACATCTACAGAGGAACAACAACAAAAAAAAAACTACCACAAAGATGCAAAAAAATGACCATTAAAGTGACGTAAAACAACAGAAGGCTACAGTGAGAATATAATCGTTGTCTCTGCATTCTAGGCCGTTTCAGGTAGTTTGTTCCTTTTAAATGGAACAAACTGCTGGATTCATTCATTCCTTTGGAAATTTAAAGCCTTGTTATCTGATGCGTGAACTGACTCGGGTGCGGGCTGCTGTTGGCTGTATTAACTCTATGTTATTAACTTTGATCATGGCTGTCCGGCCTTTAATGTGCTGTTCTTGTGAGCTCTGTGTATGTGTGTGTGCGTGACTATGAATGTTCCTTATTCTCTCTCTTATGATCAAAACTACTTGGTTAAGTAAAGTTTAAAATCACTGGTTTTCATTTGACAGCAATTACATTAACATTAACAGCTAAAAAACGTTTTTTCTCAAACATGTATAAGTCAAAGTTTATAAAAAAAAAAATTATTTGACAACATTCACTACATTTAAAAAAAAATATTTAGTGTCCTGAAAGATTCTTCTGTCAATCTGGGAGTAAATCTGATCCATTGGCTGCACAATAATGAAGATTTTAAGGATTTATATTCCATAAGATATATAGAATACTTTGCCTCTGGTCTTGGGCTTCATCTAGCAATTATTTAAACATTGATTAATATATCATCTTTTAAATTAACCGACCATTCATATAGTCTATTTAGAAAACACAAAAAAAATCTATCATTCTGATACCAGGGTAACGTTTTCACCTTAGTCATGCGTTTATTGTGTCTTTAAATGTCTGTTGAATTGACACAAAACAAGAATTCTCCCTAGCTATGTATTTCGGGATTATATGTATTGTTGTACTCTGAGTTTTCAGTTTAGCTAAAACAAAAGCTTTAGTGTTAAGTTTTGTTGTTTTTTTTTTCTTTTACATCATAGTTACATCATAATATCAGTTGCGGGCCTCAAATCTTTCCAAAGAATTCTTTGGAAAAAAAACTACCAAAAAAGATCCAAAAACTCTTTATTCCATTTTACAGTGAGCGGCCTGAGTGTCATGTTCACCGCTGGACCTGCTAAAACAGAGAGATTGTATTTTTTCCTCAAATAAAATAAATCAAACTTTTATTCATCTCTTCTCTTTAGAAAACGCATTGTTGGACAAAACTGTGATGCGTTCAAACGCGCCCTGTTGTCGCCTGCGCGTCGGGCTACGTGTGGTGCGTTCAGGAGCGTCGCTCCGGCAGCGGCAGCGGCAGCGTCTTGTCTTGGTGAAAGCGGAGTTTCCCTCAGTCAGCGGCGGCGGCGGCGGCAGCAGCAGCATCCACTGAAGCGCCAGCGTTACAGTGGTCAACCCGCCACCACCACCCCCCGGACCGGCCGCTCTCCACTGGGATGTCGTCGTCGAGTATCCGGAGGGAGGATCTGGTCCTGGGAGCCGATGCCGGAGGACGCCTCTCCGCTGCGTCTCTTCGAGCGTGACCGGGCGGCAGCGGCAGCGGCAGCGGCGATGGATGGAGGCAGGAGGGCGCAGATGAAATTCTGATCATCGCTGGATTTAGCCGGCTAACGCTAGCGCGCTAACGTTAGCTAGCCCTCCGCTCGCCGTCGGGTGCCCCCCCCCTCCACCCTCCGCCCCCCGCCACACTTCTTTCCCCCGATGTGCTCTTTTCCTCCATGAATAAAAATCCTCCCCTTAAAGCCTTTTATACTCGTGTCGGGACATGCTGGAGTCGGCGAGGACATTTCTCTCAAGGATGAAGCTGTCTGCTAGCCTCCCGCCGCTCACGCTAGCTTAGCCCCCCCGTTATTCTTTATTATTATTTTTTCCTCCGTGAAGAACGAGATGCTTTCGGCGGCGGAGGAGCGCGTCTGACGGCGGAACCCTCGACTCGCATGGACACACACTCCATGAAGGTCATGATACTGAGAGAATGATCATGCTGGAAAAACAGGTAAGCGCTCGGAGGCGTCGAGCCGAGGCTCGGCGCACACCTGGGCTCATTAGCATATCGGCTAATTGGGCGTTAATTATCACCTCCGCCCTTTTCGCGGCTCGCAGCTCGTCGAGCTGGCGCGTTTCCACGGTGGATTCGTGCAGGCGATCAACACCTTAATAATGATGACCCTGCTGCCCCCCCCCCAGCCTCCCTCCTTAGCTCTCTCTCTCTCTCTGCCCTGCTTAGAGTCAGCCTCTCTCTCCCACTGCTATACAAAATAAAAGTCCCAAATATGGCAGAAAATAGTCCGGAGAAAAGCTGCTGGAATAAGGGAATTTTGTCATTTGCGTTCAGTGTTGATTCGTTTTCTATCAGTTGACAAACCAACTAACCTTCACAGAACTAAGGTTATTAAGCAAGTAAAAAAAAACAAACAAACAAAAAATGCTGGTTTAGGAGCTCTCCAATATTTCTTAAATTAATTTAATTTTAAAATCTTTTTTTGAGTGTAGGTTAAGCAAGACATTTGATAACTTTGATAATCATGGTCATTAGTGCTGTAACAATTGGCATCAGGTGAATTTCTTCATCAGGTGGTCTACATCTTTGATTAAACTACCCAGCTGAACATATTTCACCCGGGTATGACCTTTGTAACCTTCCTCCCAGCTCTTTCTCTCTCTCGCTCACTCTCTGTGTCTGCCCTGCTTAAAGACAACCTCTCTCACCCTACATGCCAGTAATGGAATGTCAGAGGGTCTGAACACACTTTACACCAAGAAACAGCAAAACTAACACAAGAAGTACAAATGATAAATTAGTAGAAGAAACACAAATAAAATAAAATAGGTAGAGATAAAACATCGAGAGGAATGGAAGTGACCATGTACTGTACTTAAGTACATTTTTTACGTAATTGTACTTTACTCGAGTGTTCCCCAGGGATTTGGCGATAAAATGCTCTCAACAGTCATCCTTAAATGTGATGAGTTGTTGCTTTGATTGATTTAATATTATTGTACACTGAGAATCTTTGGAATTTTTTTTTGATTGTTGATGGCAGAAAATTAAACAAAAACATCACTTGTTAAAAATGAAATTTTGTAATTTTTAGACTAATCAATTCGTTGTCATATGTAAAAGTAAACTGAACATCTTTTGAGTTTTGAACGGTTAGTTCAACAAAACAAGACATTTGAAGGCATCATCCATTGACTGCGGGAAAATTATGATGGGCTTGAAAATCATTAGTTGCCGCCGTACATGTAATAGAGCTGAAACGATTGATCACTGATTGATAGAAAATAAATCATCACCTCCTACAGTCTATGGATTTTAAGCTTTTCTCCATCGTCTCATTATAAATTGAATGCCTTTGGGGTTTTTAAAAATTATTCAGAGAAAATAAGTGAATAAGAGGAAATTGGGAAGTTTACAATATATTAAAGACTAAAGAATTAACATATTAATTGAAAAAATAACCAATAAATTAAAACCTGTCATTTGCCAGAAATAAACCTACTGTTGTTTATGTTCAGATTCATCATCGCTAGTTTTACTCTCTGCTGCTGCCCTCTAGGAAATATCCTTCAGTCAGTAGAGCTCACAACCTCCTCTGTCAACAACTGTGGGGGTTGGGTGGGGTCGGGGGGGGGGGGGGATTAGTTCCCCTTGTTTACTCTCACAGCAGCAGCATCAGTGGCCATAAACAAAAGCTGACGCATGAATAACACCACTGAGCCTCAGAGACGTGAAGTGTTTCTGTTGCAGAGACTCTGTTGTTACAAGAACTAGGGGGATGTTTCCTGGTTGGTATCATTTCTCTGGAAACGTTCGGTCAATGAATCTATTGGTCACTCGGCTGGAAATCCATCAATTTACATTAACTCTTTGATATTGATTCACATGTGTGTTTACGTGTTTGTGTGTATGTAGGTGTAGATGGGGGTGTGGATGTGTTTGTGTGGAACATGTGCGGGTGTACTCTGCCCAGGGCCCACTGCATGCTGGGATATGCTCTGGCCCCCTGTGACGCTCAACTGAATAAGTGGATATAGAAAATAGATGGATGGATGAATTATCCGGAAAATACAAGATGTCTTTATTAGTGTGTGTGTTTGTTTCAGCTTCATGCACATTTAGGGAAGTTTTTTTCTAGTTGTTATTTCCACAATTAATATTTTCTTAACATTATATTATATTATATTTGTACTTTAATAATGTCTGTTGCTCCTCCTGAGAGATTAAACAATGAACGATATCTCGATGTTGTACAGGCACACTTGCACATTTGAGGCTAATTTGTTACTTGCGATTTTTCTGGTTGTCAGAATTAACTTGAGTTGCCGTCACTTTGGACTCTGGTAAGACCCAGAGACACGGTCCACACAAGTACCCGAGATCGGCTGTCATGCATCGTTGCGCTCTGGGAGTTGTCGCCTGAATCCTAACGCAGGGCAGGCACAAGCCGCAGTCTGAGCGTTGCAGCCAGGGGGCACTACAGCACGAACCAACAGGAGAGAGCTGATCCCTCCCGTCTGGGTCGGGTGGGTTACGTTCACCTGTGTCGCGTGTTTGGACCGGACAGGCCAGGTGTTGTCATTTGTGTTCATGTACTTGCATGGGCCACGATTTGGGCCCATGTCGAAATCTCACACCAGTTATGGACCAGTAGCATATTGCCTAAACCTCAAAATTAACCTTTCAACTTCTCATCATGTTGTTTCATATGTCTACATGTTGTGAGCGGCTCCTTAAAAGACAGATTTTCACTTGCTAACCACGGAAAATGTTGATCTCGTTGGGCTGCGCAGTTCATAAGATCATTATTATGATATTAATGTGGGTATTTTCTGATCTGTATCGCAATAGGGCAAATGCAGACACAATTGCATGTAAATTAATCAAACTGATGTGACTGACAAAAACTTGGTATTTTATTATTTTTTAAATACATCTGGCTCAGCGTCACTGATCTGGACAAAGGAAATCTGTAGTACGACAACATTTTACAAGTATATCTCACTGTCGTTTGACAGAAATTTGAGTTACTGCCCTAATCCACCAATATAAAACAAAGTTGGGAAAGGTCGGATGAAAGACTATCATTCTATGTATGAGAACTATGTTTATTTCTTCTCTCTTATCCAGTTAATCATTCGGTTGCCAGGCAGATTCACTCTGTGTGATTGGAAACCACTGTTATAGATTACTACATAGATATCATATGGAGGCTTTGTGTTTTTTAGGGAAAAGGGCATATCTTTGTCCTACTTCTCCCTATGGTGAGCTGAAAATCACAAGCTGAGGCTTGAACTGCGGTGTTGATGTAATTCACACAGCGAGGATTCACCCTGTGTGCTGGAGATGAATCACTGTTGTAAACACGGCCACCTCACATCAACAGGGAACAGCACACCAGTCCTAGAGAGCAAAACACTGTCTGAAGTGGACGTGTGCTTCATCCTCAGAAAGCTGGACTCATCATCATTATCATTATTATTATGATTATTTTCCTCTCATGTCTGTTGTTAAACTTCACAGACCTGCAGTCAAAAGTTTCACTCTGCAGTTTTTATATAAAACTTTAATATTTGTCTCATAAAACAACATTTCTTCCAACACAATTCATCAACAGGGCAGCCTTAAAAAAACACTGACTTCATTTTAATATGGTATAAAAAATGCTTGAATTCTTTATTTTACATATAAAATTCTTTAAGCAGTAATATTTCATATAAATTGTTCTATATCTGGAAAAGCCCCCATACTATGCTCCAGACCACTGGTGTAATGTGAAATTCATGTGGACCTTAAATAAATATCTTTTTTTAAAATCATTTATATACTTTTTCCATCCGTTTTCTTCTGTGTACCCAGGTTCAGGTTGTGTTTAATGCTCATTAAGAATATATTAAAACTCTATACAGGTTAGAAGTTAGTGTGAAATAAGTGTATATAAATTCATGCAGCTGGTAAATAATTCCAGGCCTCTTCAACGCTGCTGGAGTGTGTTGTCTAAGAAAGGCAGGAAAAAAGTTTTCCGGTTTGACCTGGTGAACTCGGCAGAAAGCCCCAGATCGTGTAAACACGATGGATAGGGGTCAAGGGTCACAGCTGAGCTGTCTGCGCAAGGCAAGCAGGATGAGAGCTGCTGCTTCAGGATGTCGGAGCCTCTTGCTGCCTCAGTTTAAAGGGTCTGCCTAAGCCTACACACACACACTCATACACACACGGACGACTCCAGAATTTCAGTGTAAACAACCTTTCCTTATTCTTCTTCTCTCCCCTCCACGTAAATCCTGTTTCCTCTCGCTGGTATTACTGATGTTTATCATCTTTTGAGACATTTATTTGCTCTTTTTTTTCCATCACCGTTGTAGTAGATTTTTTCAGATGAAGCTGTGAAGCTTTCTCTGCTGCTGCCTTTTTTTCTGTACAGCTCTCCAGAAACCACTCTGTTCTTGAAGCTTGACTTCACTCCAAGCATATCTGACTTCTTTGTCTGATGGAATGTGACAAGAATCAGACTTTTTTTTTCCTATGGTTTTTAGTCCCGAGGAGTTTTTCTTCTTTCCCTTTTTTTTTTTTCAGAAGCATTAGTTATGCGTGTGGAAGCAGGGGGCCCGTCCTTGAAGTGTACGAACGGCATTGCAAAGTGCAGGGGCGGTGTAGTGTTTCCAACTTGTTGCCGAGTGTTTCGCTGTCAGACCGTTTAGCTCCGCTTTCTCCTCTCAGCTGTTTGTTCAGTCAGCAAACAGCTCCGATGTGTGCTTCTTGTTTTGTTTTGTTTTGTTTTCCAGATCTGCTCCTTGAGGCTGACCAACCGTCCAACGTTTGTAATTTCCAAGTGACCGGATCGGATGTGTGTGTGTGTGTGTGTGAGTGTGTGTGTGTGTAGACACTGTAATCATTTACAGGCGTGTTCATGCTGAGTTTTTCCATCCAGAAATGCTGCAGGCCAGAAACATGAAGTCTGACTGCGGCTTTTTAAAATTTTATTTATTTTTTAAATTTTTTTTCTTTTCTTGCTCATCTGTTTTAGGGAATAACTGCCTTAAAACAAATTATTGGTATCAGGATTGACATCAAAATTATATTGCACCAGTGTGTCAAAAATAATTTTGAACATCTGTTTAAAAATAATAATTACAGGCCATTTTTCAGTGGGAACTGTTATGTTTTCTAAGCAGACTTTGTCCGCTTCATACTAGCAGAAACTTCAGTATCTAAAAATTTCAAAGTTGCTGCTGCAGAAAACAGTGTAACAATAAAAATGTTAAAGTAAACGTTACACCAACGTAAATGTTACATTTCACTGACATTTAGTGATCACAGACGACAGCGGCCTTGAGCTTAGTTGGAAAAAACACCACAAATATTAATAATGAAAACATGCTTTTGTTTACCAAACTTCAACGTCAGCATTGACTGGTTGGTCACAATCTTAGTCAATCTATTCACAATCTTATTTATTCATTCTTTTATCACGGCTTGAGCTCAGACATATTTAACATTCAAGAAATTTTGGTAGACAACCTTTTTTGTATGCCTTAAATTAATTTATGAACAAAGTGTTGTTTTGGTAAACTCAAGTTGTCAATAAAAAAAACAACAACAACTTGCTTTATCACTCTTGTCAACGGGGCTGCAATAGCTTAGCTTAGCTTAGCTTAGCATAAAGACTAGATACCGGGGGGAAGCAGCTAGCCTGGCTCTGTCCCGAGATAATAAAAGTGGCCTGCTAAAGGTGAACCAATTGAAACATAAAATTTTTGCTCTGATCCGTACAGGAACCAATGTATAAAATAAACTTATAAAATAAGCACATGTTCCAAAATGTCAAACATTAAAAGTTTTAAAATAAGTTTGACATTGGGGCTTTGCTCCATCATCTTCTTACAAAAAAAAAGGGGGGGGGTCGACTGAAACAAGCCTTGTTTAAGCCATATCATCACCTTAATATATCAAAATGTGCTTGTGGCCACCTGGTGAATTCCCTTTTCTTTTAGCTCTGTTTTTGGCCTCCGCCACCAAACCTCTGGCTCCTCAGCTACTAAATGCTAAACGCTCTGTTCCCCAGCTGGTCTCCGGCCGTTTGCTGCTGACCCAGGTTAGTGGACGGAGGCTTTTTCAGAGCTGTTTTTCCTGAAAACAGCTGCCTGCTGCAGGCAAAAAAAAAACAAAACAACAAAAACAACAAAAAAACACAAAGCCACGAGAGCAGCGAGAGCGAACCAGAACAATAAAGTTGTGGCTCCGGACAGATAAACAATGGGGCGAAACTACAGCTCGGTAAAAATCGAGGGGGGGGGGGCTGCAGATTCAGCTGATAATTCTCCGTTGGTTTCATGACAATGGACCCCCCCCCCACATTGTCACATTGTTTTTCGCTTTCGTTTTTACAAAAAATATCAATAATAGTAGCTTTAACAGCGTGATGCTATCACTATTCAATACACTTTCAACAGAGCATAAACAACAGAGCCCAGAGGATGCACCTCACACGTATTTTCAATACAACTTTAAACTTTGGAGTTTGGAGACTTGGGCGGTTCCTCCGCTAAAAGCAGCCTCACAATGGAACAAAAGCGAACCAGCTGTGGTGACAAAAAAAAACAAAAAACGCACACACCAGATAAAATCTGAGCTCAGCAAACTCAGGGCTGCACGGCTCGACGAGGCCCAGGAAAGAATGCGCGGCGGACCGTGCGAGCCTCCTGCACGCGCGCACACCTATGTACGCGCCGAGGCCGGACCTCGTGTCGGGCCACACAGGTCACACCCCTGCCTTTGCCTCCTGTCGTGTTTGCTGATTTTGTGATCCGGTGTTATTCACCCTGTGGGATGTTTCTGGACGTGCCGTCACCTAAACCGTGAACACCATCGTGGCTTTTGAGCAGCGAGGGCGATGTTGACGGTTTTCCGGCCTGCGGCCACGTGCCCTAGCCAAACGGACGCCTCGCGTACCTTAGCCGCCCGTCCTGTCTTTGTCTGAGTCCACTGGAAGCCGACCTGCGGGGGTTTACAGTCTGGCTTCCTGTCCCAGCTAGGTAGCTGTGGAGTAGGGAGGGGGGGGTCGGTCTTGTGTAGCCCTATAAAGAGCCGGCTTTGCCTCCCTGTTTCCATGACGACCGCTCTCCTACAGTATTCAGCCGTGGGACGGCCTCTGCATCTGAAAGCAGTTCCCAGTGGTGTTTCAGAAGCCTTCTCTTTTTTTATGCTGTGCTCTTACTCTTCTTCTTCTTCTTCTTCATTTTCTTCTTCGTCTTCTTCGCCTTTGTCTTTTTTTTCTTTTTCTTCTTCTTTTTCTTTCCACTGTCTCTTGTTTAGTGTTTAAAGAAAAGCAGCAGCACTTCATCTCGACTCGCCGCTCGTACTTCAACGCTACGACGTCAGACACCATTTGCATCTGAATCAGGACTGAATTCTGCCTTTGTTCCCTACTGACCCCCCAAAAAACAAAAAAAAGACCCCCAACCAGAAACCAGGGCTTATGTGTGAGATAAGTGAGATAAAAAAAGAGAAATCTTCCGCAGAGGCTTTCTGAAACCAAATACAGGCCTTTTTTTCAGCTCAAAGCAAATTTACTTCCTTTCTATCACCATTTTAGCCATTTGGGTTAAAAGCCATGTGACCTACATACAGCAAGGTGGACTAGAAATAATTTTGAAGAGCTTGCAGGGGGGGCCATTTTTTCGACTCAGAATGCGGAGATGACGGAGGAAATACCCAAATGTCAAAAAGATATTTCCGATGGACTGAAGGCAAATGTTGCAACCAGAGGCCTTGGCCTAGCGTGTTGCGGTTAGTTTCTTTGTAGCAGCGGCTTGATCGAGGCGCTGCAGTGGGTTCAGCGCTGTGCATATGTGCAAGATATGAAAATCAACTGATCCGGTGTCATGCTCCTGGTCGACAGAGCTCAAATCAAAGGAATTCACTGCAAACTAAGCACAAGGCTCGTGATATTCTTGCTTTTTCACAAAACATTATTTCACAGACAAGTGGCTGCAAAACAAGCAGCAGAGGTTTAACATACTCTCCTGTGTAGTTTTAGTGTATCTGGAGAACCTAAAATTAAAAATCCCCTGGGGGGGGGTGATCAGGGCCGGATCATTTGCAGCTGGCACCAAGATATCTTCCCTCCGAAACTTCAGATTCGGCTTGATGCTGATATGCCAACTGCACCTTGCAAAATGCCTGGCGTTAATCGATTTATCAGCTAATCAGCGTGACTCTAGTTGTGAAGACAAAGCAACAAATAATATCCTGATCCTGATCCATAAATACATTATTAATAAGATATATTTATTTTTGTTTTTAGCCACAACTATAAGAATAACTCACTAATTAACTAAGTTAATATGTGACCAGGAAATGTCTTAGGACAGTGGACAGAAGGAGGCAGATGACCAGATTCACTCTAAGGTCATTCAGCTGTTTGATCTCTGCACATTTAGACTGGTAACCAGCGGCCAGTAAGTTGTCTTGGAAGCTTTAACACACGCAGCTGTGAACACCTGGCTGTTCGCTCCTTTCACAGGAAGTAATCAGCCTCTGGCAGGAAGTGGTTGCATTTATTTTTTCCTGATAGCAACCAGTTATTTTTTTCTTCTTTTTTCTTAATGATTTGTGGCGTCAAAAACTGCAACAGACACACACTGTTAATAATCAGTAACAAATGCTGACATGTAGGTTTAAAAAGAGCTGGAATGCGCTGTAACGGTTTGCAACCATACTTATAACTATACATATAAAGTTGTATATGATCACTTCGACCCCAGTTATGAAAACATTGCTCTGTGGCACCACAGATAAATTTTAAACAGGTTGCGTCCACAAGGTGGGTTCACTTGTTTTTGTGCACCGTATTATTTTGTATATTTAAAGAAAAAAACTGAGTGCAAATGCTCAGAATATTATGATGCTTGGCTGAGGTGGAGGAGTTGTTGTATTGACAAAGGCACAATGCGACAATGAATAAATAAACCATGACCTACATGACGAACAGAAATGACACAAGCCTCAACTGAACAGACAAGATCTTCAGATCAATGTGGAGCCATGAGGAGACTGAAATAAATACACAAAACTACTATTAATGCCACATTCCCTATGTGTTTTCTACATTTTCTACATTATACATTAGGTTCAAATCTGTGCTGCATTCGGACGGACACCTGGCCACAGTAAACAAAATGAAATGTGGCGAAATTAAATTTAACTTAATATATATATACTAATATATACCATGGACAGCTATAGGCAGGATGCAGCCTGAGGAAAGCCCAAAAAATTCACCTTCAAAAAACGATGGAAGTGGAAAAGAAATGAAACGTCATAGAACCGCCCACGGCATTTGATTGACAGTTGGTCTTTCTCTCTCCTCCTGCAGCAGCACCACAGCTCTGAGCACGGAGCAGCGAAGCAGCATTAAAGATTTAATACGAGTCTAAAGAAAGGCAGGAGTCAGCGCCACAGTGTGGGGGGGGGGTGTTTAGACTTCTCCCCTGGCCACTTTTACCACTTTGTAGATATTCACAAAAATCTTTTTCTTTTTTTTTGTTTTTTTTGTTAGATGAGGGTTGGTCAAGTGCTAGAACGTCTGGTATAATTTTTTTTACCAGCAGCATCTATGAGGAAGGGGGTGGTGGGTGGGGGTAGGGGGGCTGATTCATACATCAACCCTCAGAAGCAGTCACCCTGCTTCATCTTTAATGGGCTCACACAGACAGTCTGGCACTACGGAGCCGCTCCTTCGCTCCTGATTAAAATCGCTGCAGCATAATGAAGCAGAAGGGAGTCAGACGACAACTCAGACCCCCCCCCGTACCTGCTTCATTTCATTTGGCATAGCTTTTTTTGTTGTTTTCTCCTGGAAGTCGTATGCTAGTCTCAGCGCTTCATCCAGGACGTGGGGGGTGGGGGGGGGCAAGCAGCTGAGTGTTCGAGAGCCTTGACAAATAACCCTGAAAGACGGAGGAGATGAGGGCAGCTGCCGACCGTACGGACTCTTCCCTGTTGGGGGGAGAAAGGCGGGGGGGGGGGGCAAGGAGGGAGGGAGGGAGGGAAAGGAGGGGAGTGCATGGTTGACGGTGGCTGGGAAGAAGAAGCAGAGGAGGAGGAAGGAGAAGGAGGAGGAGGAGGAAGGAGGCGGAGGTGGAGAGGTTCCTCTTTTTTTTTCTTTCTCTCTGAGACGGATTCCTCTTCAGTCAGAGGCAGAGTGAGCGTACGTTGAGATCAGGGGAGTTTCCTTCTCTTTTTTTTTTTTTTTTTTCAATTTAATTTTATTTTTAATTTTAATTTTTATACGTTTTATTATCGGTGTATGTGTGCTGCGGGCAGTCGAGTGGCAGCCGCGCGGTGCGTTCACTGCGCAGCATGGAGGCCAGGTCCCCGTTCAGCCTGCACAGAGCCCTGGCTCAGCCGGTCAAGATGTGCATGTTTGATTTCCCCGTCGCCATCCTGGACGACCTGGTGAGCCCCGGACGCCGCGCCGTCACTGCAGAGGGCTGGCATCCTGTCTGTGTTTGTGTGTGTGTGTGTGTGTGTGTCTACATGCATGTTCATGCAGTGTGTGTCTGTTTGAGACCAAAGACACATAGGCCTATGTATGCCTGTGCTGCATTATATGTTCCAGTGCATGTGCAGGGTGCCTGGATGCTTATGTGTGGGTTGTAGGCGTACATTTAATTGTGATTGCATGTGTGCAAGGGTCTGTATGTTAATGTGTGTATGTTTATGTTTGAGTCATGAGTGACAAACTATGCAGTGTACATTTATGTATTAACTGTACATAAAAGAGCATTTGAGATATATTTTTGTGCAATTTTAGTAGTATTCCAGGAAGACCCCTACACAAGTTAGTGTGTGTGTTCCTTGCCGCAGTGTCATTTTGTGGGTCCTGATGTTTGTGTGTTTGTGTGTGTGTGTGTGTGTTTATGCAGGCCTGCAGCCGCATTTATTTTGTGAACTTGTGAAGTAAAATTGTAAAAAACTGTGCCAGCGTTTGAATGAGAGTGAAGCAACAAAAGTTGTGCGCGGTTTCTCTGGCGTGAACTTGTCGCTGTGGACGCGGAGGATGATCATAGCCATCACGTTGCATGTTGAGCAGGAGCTGGAAAAGTTTGTTTTTTGTCCTCTGGTTTGTTTTGTTTGCCAATTAACAGCCGACCAGGGCCAGTAAATAAAAAAAAAAAAGTCCCCTGACTCACTAGTGGCACCTGAAAACATTGGCATCTGCAGGTCACAGATCTGATCTAAACCCCCATGCAATTTTCCTGGTTGTCATTGTCGTTGTTTTTGTTGTTTCCCTTTTCTGCAGTTCATAAAGTGACTTTTCAGCTCACCTCCAATCCCAGTTCGCCCTCAGGTTGTTCATGTTTACCCGCATTTCTTCTGCTTCTGGCTAAACTTCAAAATGTCACCTCACGACAGATGAGGCTGTTTGTCTCCAAATGAATAACACCCCTGTTCACATGGGAACCAGTGTTGTTTTTTTGTTAGGATCAGTGTTTTTATCTACCTCAGTAGTTGGCTCAGACATGCTCAGTGTTAACAAAGCCCTCAACGCCGCCTCCCGGCACGCCGCCTCCCGGCAGACGGAGGCTGTGCCCTTTGATGTACCGGCGTGTCGGGTCACGTCTGCAGAGATCCAGCGGCGCCTAATGAGTGTGTTCCTGTGCCATCTCTTTAATGAATCCCCAGACTGACAATGGTGCGGGGACGCAGGTGGATCCTCTGCTGTTGTGGGGGAACGTTTGATTGAAATTGTGGTTTGTTTGTTTGTTTGTTTTTTTGTTTGTTTGTTGTATGGACTGTTGTGTACTATTGGTCTGGATCTAAGCCACAACATGGAAAGGAAGGTAAATTTTAGCAATAAAGCAGGTTGGTGAACAAGGGTGGATTAACTCCTGGTGCCTCTCCTGTTAGTTAATTAATCATAATGCACATTTTAACCATTTTAATTTTATAATTCAACAATGTAAACTTATTACTAACACTTCTGTTGTTCATTCTGATCCACATTGCCTCGTTGTCCTTTTAATCCCGTCCAGCTGTTGCTGCATAGGGTGTGCCTGCAAATGTTTCACAATAAAAGCCCTGTTATGGAATGTGGTGTTTCTATCTGCTGAAATGCCAGAGTGCTTTTATTTTAAAACAGTTATAGGAAGTGTTCAGTGTATTGTAATAGCATGATGTAGTAATTAAATTTACCCTGGCAATGTGGAATCAAACTGAGGCTTTGAACTGAAATATTTCATAAGCCTGTGTAGACTTTCAATACACCGACTGAACGTGGCCAGGGTGATCCCTTCAGGTGCATTCACACAGGCTGAAAACAGCACATCCTTCTTCAGAAATGAGGTTGCGACCTCCTGGATTGTTGTTCGGCTCCACAGGGAACCTCCCCACCCATGGAAATACTGAGTATGTGTTTACTGCTGAGTTTGAACCTGCTGCAGAACCAAGAAAATCCTGATTCCAGATCCCAGAGCTGAACCCGCGTCCTGCCTCTTCTGGCCCACTGGGGTGGGGGATTATCTCGTTCTAGCCCTGATTCACAGGTCTGAATTGTTTTTCACCACATCTGTAAAGCACCTGAGGTTATTTTACGGCATGAAACGTGCTCTAACGCTAATAATTGATCAGACTCGATGCTCTGCTGTGTGAGGGGTGGACGCAGTCTCTGCCGTTACTCTTCTCGGCCGGTCTCTCTGCAGCCTCTGGGGCTGCAACACCCGATTGGGTTTCACGTGGCCTGAATTCCTCTCCGGGGTCAAACGAAGACGCTCGGCCTCTCTCACTCTGCTGCTGTATCATGGTCAGAGGGGGTGATATGGTTGAACTCGAGTCCAGGCCGTCGCCTGAGGTAGGAGATTATGTTTTACATTGAGGGGGAGACCACCGGGCCGTGAAAAGTTCTCAGGGTTATCTCAGCTTGGGCTCGGCAGCCTGTGGACATGTCTGTGTGTGCGTGTGCTTGTGTGTGTGTGTGTGTGTGTGTGTGTGTGTGTGTGTGTGTTTACCAGGCAGGGAGTGTGTAACCAAAAGATGCTACTGGGTGCATTGTGGGAAATGTAGTACCCTGTGTTCTTGGTGCTAGACCTATACTAGGGACTAAAAAAACTTGGAATACTAAACCACTTAAGTACTTTTTTTACATATCACAGCCTGTGTAATCGCATGTTGAAGGCTCTGCACTAGAATTGGAAAGATTAACTGATTGATTAGCTGATCGACAGAACATAAATCTGCAGCTATTTTGATAATCGCATAATCGTCAGAAAAAAATTCCAAAAAATGTTTGCCTTTTCCATCTTATTAGACGTGAGGGTTTGGTGCTTTTTCTCTCTCATACACACCGATAGACAGACCGTGAGACGGATAAATCCCCGTCCCGCGTTCTCCTTAACTTTTACAGCAGAGCGACAGAAAGAATCCTGACCGGAAACATCATAAAACCGAACCAGGATCCATGCATCCCAGAACAAGAAAGCTGCTGATTAAAATCACCAGGATCATCACTGGTACCTGCACAGAGCCCAGAGCAGAACGCTTTTGTTGCATAATGAAAATTAAATTGAAAATTGAATCTTTAAAGTCAGTAAAAATGACATGAGCCTATCGTTGAAATGTTCATTGACAACGTGCTTCATTTGTTTTTGTGCACAATGCATTGTTCTTTTCTGATCTTAACCAGTGTTGAACCACATGCAAGAGGCATTCGGTTTAGGCAGCAGTTGAGATCAGGACGTGAACCTCGGTCTCTGGTGTCATTGACCAGCTCTTTGCCCCCCCCAAATCTATCCTCAACACCCCCATGCTGCTCCAGAGTGGTAAATACGTACATGTAAAAGTCCAATTGGTTGTCGAGAGCTGAAGATAATAAGAAGTTTAACGGCAGAAAAGCGTCCTCAGCTGCCGACGTGACAGAGCCATCAAACTGTGGCTCAGCTCCTAAAGGAAGTGAATGGGTGTCTGCAGGCCGGCTGATAATGTTCACTGTCAACGCTCAGTCGGTCCTGACTCTCCACGGAAATGTATTTTATTGAAGTGTCGATACTGAGACAGTTTCTCGACAAATGAAGAGCATCCTGAGTGGAGTATTTAACTGTAAAAGCTAGAGATCGACAGTTAAATCAGACTAAAGGAGCAGCCATTTTTTTAACTTCGCACTTCTTGCACGATTACGCTCCTGCCTCCAGTGTTTAAGTTGTTTTTGGGTTCTTTTGTTTTTTTTAAATACAACAGTATGCAGATTTTCTTCCTCGGGCAGTAAATGTACTATCAGTCCCTCACTTGGTTCATAAACCCCCCAAGAAATGATTTGGAAAAAAAAAAAAGGTTCATCAGCAAACAGCCAAGTCCAAAGGGGCATAAATAGACTGGCAGACTTCCTAAAAGGGGCAGATAAGGGTTTAAAAACAAGGCAGACGAACTGGCAGGGGAACAGTGGCCTCAGGTGGGGGGCGGTGGAGGGCAGCCAAAGTGGTGGGGGAGGCAGGAACAGGTGGATGTGGAATGGATCTGGAAAACCGGGAACACACTGGAGACAACTGCTGGATAGGGAGGGGATGGCAGGACACAGGGGTCACCAGACATTCAGCTCTTTTCTGGTTTTAACTGGATTACACTCTTGAATCGATCCACTTCATTAAAAAGATTTGAGATCTGAACGCACAGAAATCTACAACAGAATCTGTTTCATGTACAAGAAGCTGCATGTTGCATATGTTAATATAGACTTGGTAGTTTTTATGGCCAAGCCGACGTGTTACTGTCATCATTACCAGATCACTTCATGTAATCCATCAGTAGTGGAAATTATCCAAGTACATTTACTGTGGTACTGTGCTCAGGTAAAGTTTAAGGTACTTTGCTTGATTACTTGAATTTTCTGCTACTTTATACTTTTATTCTTCTACATTTCTGAGGGAGATATTTTAATTTTTATTCCACCACATTAATTGGACAGCATCCGTTACAAGATACCTTTCAGAGAAGTTTCAGAGAAAAACAACTGTTCCAAGCTCAAATTGGGAAAAAGATTCAATGTTCCACATTGACCCTGTGAAGGGATGGAGTTATGGAGTTATCTAACTGTATTTAAAGTGGTCAACAGCAGTAAAAACGTTAGTGTTTACCTTGATGCATCTGTAATGATCCCAGAAGAAAACGGCACTTTAAGCAGAATAAGTACTTTTACTACTTTGGGTGCATTTTGCTGATATTACCTTTCTACTTTTACTTAAGTAGAATTTTTAATGCAAGGCCTTTACTTGTAATGGAATATTTCTACACTTGTGTATTTGTACTTTTACTTGAGTAGGAGATCTGAGTTTGTCCACCACCAACACATCCTCAGTTTGATGGACAGTTTTGTCCAAGCGAAAGAAACCCTGCATACTCGCTGGTTCCATCTGTTCCGTATTGTGAGGGACGATATAAGCAGCAGTTAAAAAACATCTGAAAGCAGAGACGCAGCCGTTAATTTGTGCAGGCCAAAAGAAAAAAAAAATAAAAGGAACGACCCGGCGACGACAGAAACATCTCACCTCAAGGGCTCTGAAAAACAGGAAGAAACGACAAGCAACCGGTGAGGTTAAGTGAAATGAGTGAGAAGATGAAACGCAGATCAATCGGTAAAAGATCACAGAAAAAGAGAGAGAGGGAGGTTTATGTTGTTCTCAGCCTGGGCGACAGTCGCCAGGCTACCTCAGAGCAGAGCCGATCTACCACAGAACCCCCCCCCCGCGCGCTCCGGTTGGCATGAGAAAGCATTTTTAAAGGCCGGGACCTTGAAGGAGGAGGAGGAGAAGCATCTGAGTGATGACCTGCTGGCTGAGACAATGACAGGGAGTAAATCCAGAGGCTGTGAGCGGCAGTTCGCCGGCGGCCCGGCCTCCCAGCTCCCAGGAGCTCCCGGGACCGGGATGTGGATGGGAACGCATACTCTTGTCTCCGTCTGTTACCGGGACACCTCGCTGTGGGGTTTGCAGAGACGAGGCATCTGTGGGTCTGTGAAAGAAAAGGAAATCTCACCTCGGACGCTGGAAAGTTAGATCTGTGATGGTCAGGAAGGAGGAAGATGGAGAAATTCTAAGATCCATTTTGCACCATTTTTTTTTCTGGCATTTTAGGTGAAAATCATTAATCAGCTGATGGAGAAAATAATCATCAGATGCGTCAGTAATGAAAATAATCATCGGCCACAGCCCTAAATTACAGTAAAATCAATATTACATGACATATCAAAAGAGGAAGTCAGTTGTTTTTACGTCGCTATGAAGATTTGCAGATTAATAGGAAAAGTATTGAGGATTCTGAGTTAAATGTTTGGTTAAATGTCAGATCTTTCAAAAAAAAAATGGACAGGATCTGTCAGGTTATAAGGATGATTAGTTGTACCCCCCAAAGAAAAGAGGGGGTTCATACGTTTTAACCGCCGTCCTGGCCATGTCAACAGTGGCGTTCGGTTTTCATTAGGAGATAAATGAAGTGCAGAGGTTCACCCAAACCCCTGAAGCCAGACAAGACACTTTTGTTTCATTTGTGCAGAGCGCAAACGAGCAACTGCGTAATTTACAGTACGGCGTCATCACTGACAGACGAGGCCCATCGTGCTCCGGGCGCCTGGGGAAGCTGCTGAGCCGCTAATGCCAGGCAGCCGCTGACGGACGTCTATGAGCCCGTGGGCGGAGGCGACTCCTGCCTTCAGATAATCAGGGGAACGCCTCTGCTTTTTTTTTTATTGCCTCTCGGACTTTCATTTTCTGTTATAGAGTCTGTGACACCACAGTGTTGCCGTTTTTTTTGTATTTTGTTTTCTCTTAAGTTACAAAGCAGTTTCACTTCAACTGACGTGGACAAACCCATTTTCTTTTTTTTCTCAGCATAAGTTAATTTTTTCTAGTGTTGTTCCTCCTGTTGTTGACACAGCTGTAAAGTAAACATGTACAAGCAGAGCATTGGGGGGGGGTCAGCCAATCTGTGACGAGGGGGAGTGGGAGCGCTCGCGGCTCGTCGATGGGCCCCAGGACCGTTCAGATCCCGAGGCCTCCGGTCAGGTTCTGAGCGAGATCGCGATGTGGTGCCGGAGCCGGACCTGGACCTGCGGCCTGCTGGACAGGACGGGTGCCCGCTGGGATGGCGAGGACTATTACCAGACGTTCGGGGCAGTGGGAATCAGACAGGTTGGATTCATGGAGGCTCCCAGATGTGTTTTTGTCCGGCAAGACTAATTGTGAAAGGACCGAGCTGTTTAATTTGCGATTTGTGTCAGAAGAGTCTGTCATTTTAAAAGGTTGTCTCGCTCTTTCAAATGGGATTGAGGCCACAGCCTGAGTCCCTTGTAATGGTTGAAAAGATGATCACATGGTCAGATCATTTTTCCCTCTAAAACCAGGACAGTCTCTGCTCCACACTCTTCCCTGTCAGCTTTACATGTACAATTACAACGCGGGAATAAATCTATGTAATCTATGTAAAACCTTTCTCTCAGTTGAGCCTCAGTCAACTTGTTGCTTTTTTTATTCCAGCCAAATGGCCCGGTCGCCAGTTATTGAGGTCACCTGCTTTAACCAGTCAGTCCAAAGCATCGTCCCAGCGGTAAATCCTCCTCCATGACAGTTATGGTTCTGAGTTTGTGTTGAAACTGTCTCAGATCTCGGTTGATTCAACTCAGCAGTTGTTTTGGAGACTGAAGCTTGCGGCGCTTATTTTGTCCACCCTGTTTATATAAGTGAGGTAGCAGACTAATCACTGAGGACTGGATGTGTGAGCGGTCTCACGTCATGTAAATACGTCGTCCCCAGTTTGGTTTTCAGACGGTGACCTTCGCTGCGTCTCATAAACTTCTGTCTCTCCCTTCATTTCCAGTCTGTGTCTTTACTGTCCCTGTGTTTTGATAATAATTGTTTAATCAAACAGATTATCTTGTTCCTGGCCCTGATTTTCTCTCCTTTAAGTCACCTTAAAACTGAAAATATGTTCAGACAAAACAAGACATTTGGAGATGTCCCTTTGGACTCTGGAAATTTTTTTGGCATTTTCTGACATTTTATAAACCAAGCGACTAATCGATTACTCACGAAAACGACTGGTGGATTAATCAATAATGAAAATAATCATTAGTTGTCACCTTAGTTCAAACTGTATCAGGCAGACTAAAGACTTGGACTTGGGTCCCAAAAATACCAGCTTTAGACTCAACCTTGTGTCACCAGACACAGCTAAAACAATCAGTCGAATATCTAGATCAATCGATTAATCATTTAGCCATTTCTCAGTCAATTATGTCAAACTTTTGTCTGGTTCCTCAAATGTGAGGATTTGGTGCTTTTGTCTGTCATATATGATGGTAAACTTGATATTTTTGGGTTTCGGAAGATCAAACTAAACCATCGACTTTTTTTAAAAACTATTACCTTAAATGTCTTAAATAGCTGAAACTCAAAAGGTATTTTTACCCAAAAGACTAAGAACTGTTCTTATATTAGTCTGCCTGGTCTTTGAAGTTTTTCTAACAGAGGATCACTACGTTGAGCTGGAGGAAGTAGGAACACAATGTTCAGGTTTGTTCTCAACTGAATAATCGGCGTAAACGCAGAAACCCAACGCTCCCGATCCCCTTAGACATCGTTCCAGGGTTCTGCCCGCATGTCGCCACAATGGCCGACCTCGGCTGTAAACTGCCGTTAACCTCCGTTGGGCTGAGAGAACGGGAACGGTTGCACGCTGACAGACGTCAGAAACAGCTGATTGGACATTCGCAGAGCCCAAAGGGATCTTTTCAAAAGGCAAGAAAATCTGAGCTTTTTTTCTTTATTTCTATCTATTGTTTTTAAAGGATTTAGCACCAAAAGTTTCATCCCAGAAGCTGCCTCGACTGAGCATTCCCGGCCACTTGGGGGCAAAAGAACGCCATGAGCCGGACAGCTCAACTTGACCTGACAATACTGGCACTGTTGTTGTGTTGGACTTGTCGGCAAACGGGTCTGTTTACTCATCCAACAGACGCTCGCGACCCGATCGTCCCCTTCGGAGTCGGTGTTTGTGTTTCACCCAATCGAAGTCCAACATTCACTCGGCTTTTTGACTCTGGGAATGAAAAACATCAGGCTCTGTAGCTTCTAAATGCTCAGACTGTGTCTGTCTCCTGTTTGTTGCCGAGCAGGGAGTGGACAGAGGGTTTCATCAGAGCAGAAACATACAGTAAATGTCCTGTAAAACCAAAACAACGAGCTCAAAGAGGCTAAAAAGTACTTTAGCCCTGCAGACTTGGTTTCTGAGTTTCCTTTTTCTGTTATTTTGTGCATCATATACATAAAAATATGAACAAATGCTACTTCAAGCAGTTGAAAAATTTAAGATACCCCCACATCCAAGGGTTTACATCCCTAACCTGCCCCCAAAAAAGCTGATTTTGGGCAAACGGGGGATCGAGATATTAGTTGTTTCTATGTCACTGAAACTAAGGTTGTGTTTTTTTTTATATAAATGATTTAAAAAGATTTCCCCATGCTGCTTCTCTATGCTCACATCTGTGTTTCATAGTCAGTTTATTCTAATTTTATTTGCCTGTTTTGTTTTTTTTTTTTCTTTTTCTGTTACATAACCCTGAAGCTTTTCCGTGTCTGGCGTCCTCAGAGGCTTCGTTGGCTCCGGTACAGATTTATTGTTTGTGGAGCTCTGGGGAACATTGTGCGCCTGGCAGCGGCCCATGGCAGCCGCAAATGCTCCACCACTGGCCAGGGAGCCTCCCCTGGGGGTGGGGGTGGGGGGTTAAGTGCCTTGCTAAATGGCATCCTGACAGCAGAAGTTAAATTTGTCAGGAGCTTCTCTTCCTTGTTTGGTGTCATCGAGACTAAAATATTCTCCTGATGTCATCGCGCTGATGCCAGTTTTTAAACCGAGATGTTCGGGCAGTTTTGGTTGTCGGCGCCGAACGCATCCTCCTCGCGGCCTCGGACGTTCATGGGCGCGGTTGACTCCATCAGATACGCTGCTGCGCTCCCAAGTGGCAGCCTGCGAGCTGCCCTGTGTCTGTGAGACAGTCAGCAGGTGAGGCGAGCCTGTCGGCATCACCGTTCCTCCGGGGAGCACTAAAACATGGCGAGGCAGCAGCAGCAGCAGCACAACAACAACAACAACAACAACAGCAGCAGCAGCAGCAGTGTCCTCTGGTATCGATTTCCAGCAGATGGAAGAGGGAGTCAAATCATGAACTAAGTGTTGCCCCCCCCCCCAATCTCTCTAAGAGGGATTTCTGGGACTCGGCCCGGGTTGGTTTTTCTGGAAGATATAATATCCCCAGTAAAGCTCCTGCTAATGGTCGATCGGTTCTGTGGGGTGACAGTGTTTGGTGACTTTGCGTTTTCTGTTTTTTTTTTTTGTTTGTTTTAACATTTTTTCAGTATTTTCTTCTCGTGATGGATGCTGCCGGGTTTTTATTCCTGAGAGAAGACGGCTGGAAAACAGTCGCATCAAACTCCAAACAGATAATCTGTTTTCAAAAGCATCTTTTAAAAATCCCTGTCCTCCACTTCAGCCTTTTTCTTTTAGGTTCAGAAAGAGACATTTTAGTGTAATGTGCACCCACATAAATCTGATTACTATTGGATTCAGTTTAAGTGTTTATGTTGGTGAAAAATTAGATAATTACTCTAAAATAAAGGCCCATTTTGACGCTGTTCTGGAGCTTACTGTGTGACACGGATGAAATCCTGTTGTGTCCCAGATCAAGATTAAAAATTCAATCCCAAACCTTCAAGCACAGACATGAAGTCCTTGAAATGCTCGGTTTAAAAAAAATTTTAAATGACGTGATAACTGGGCGAATTCCATCTGCTGAGGAAGATGATGTGACAGGATAGAGTGTTCTGCAACAGCTACTAAATGGCCCCTCGTGGTGAGACTGTTCAGTCAGCTGCTGTTATTCAGCCTGCAGTTTATTTACCATCAGCTATCAATCACTCACCCGTTCTGGTAAAAATGACATTTTATTATAAATGCAAATTCTCTTTTTGCCTAAAATATACACTACTAGACACTAGTAGAATCAGAATCATACCAACTTTCTAAGGCCTCCCCCCTCCCCGACCCCCCACCCCCTCCAGCAGCTGCGTATTTTGTGGGTTACGAGGCCCCGGCGGCTCGGCGATGAGAAAAAGGGCCGCCGAGGTCAGACATGTTTGCTGATGGATTCAGCCTCAGCTGGTGCAGCAGATGTTCTTTTTTTCCTCTTGCGTTTTCTGAATCGCTTCAGCGCCTGTTCCTCGTTGGTGGCGCGTCGGCCCGTGGAAAAGTCGGTTCGGGGTTCATGTGGTCGTCTTCCCTCCCAAAAAAACCAACGAAACAACCCCCACTCCACTGGGTTTTGTTAATAAATATGATTAATAAAGGTTCACCAGTAGTTGTCTGTCAGAAATAATCTGCCAGCCTGCTGTGTTCGCTTGTTCTGGTTGACACATCTGCTGCTCGTTCAAAGCCGCATTAATTTGACTCAGTTATCATTTTAAAAGCTTGGCAGGCGCCTTTATGGAGATGACTGACGTCTCAGTGTGAAATGAGACGCTTGTTCCCGACACTGGCCAACAGGAGGCGGTGGTATGTTACAAATCCTCCGAGGTTCCTGCTGTGACATTGGAATTCATTGGAAAAAGCCTGTGCTCCAGACCAACGCGTTGTTGTGCCGCGTCAGTTCAACGGTTAAAGTGATAAACGGTTAAACAGATAAACCATTAAACGGTTAAACATTTGAATGGGGCCTGGTGGTTGGTGTTTCAGGTGCTTTTTGGCCTCTGAAACAACCCAATCTCGGTTTTACAAACAGTTTCGCTTTGTGGTGAAGAAATCTTAAAGGTGCAGAGCAGGCGTCTTCAGCTGTTGGCTAAGATAAGATTAGCACTGTAACTGCATATCTTTGTGCTTAGTCGGTCTTTGTTGTGTGGGATCCTGCGATGGTTATTATGTTTTATTATTTTCTGAACTTTCACAACCCACACAAATAACTAATTATACAAGAAAATAATCTGCAGATTAATTGATAATTGAAATAATCATTGTTGTGGCCCTACTCAGATCCTCAGCTTCTTAATAGTAGAGCAGCAGCAAAGTCTAAATAACCCATTAGAATAAATGTCTGTTGTTAAAATTTTCATTAAAGAAAGTGAAAGTGCAGAAGTAGTAAGTGCAATATGCACTATATCATAATATATATTTATGGTATAAGACCATAATTCTTAGGCATTTAACAAATAGGCAGCATTTAAAGCCAGTCAAGATGCAACTGTAGATTCAAATATTCGTTATTTTTTCAATTAGACCATGACTTGTCAAAAACAAAGGGGCTCTAAAAAGTTCCCAGTCTGAGATAATGTCTCAAATGTCTTGTCTTGTCTGACTAACGGCTCCTCAGATTTTAACCACCTTTTAAACCGCCGTGTGGTTTTACGTCTTTTATTTCCAACCTGAATCTGTTTGGTTTGCGGAATCCGATCTTTTCTTTTCGTTGTTGTTGTTCTTGTTTTTCAATGCGACCGGTAACTCTGCGTGTCTCCACCGCTGAGCTGCCGTCTGCCCGGTGTCTCCGTGGGTCTGCAGCCCACAGCGGCGGGAGCGAACCGCACGACGGCGGCAGCGAACCTCACAGCAGCGTGTTTTCCCCTCCCGGCCCGGTCTCCTGCCCTGCTGAGGCCGGGACCAGGAACAAGGCCCTGCCATCATCTCCAGTAACCATGACATAAGAGCCAGGTTTAACGCCGCCTTCGGGGACGGCTCGGACGCCTGTGCTCTATACATCTTGTAAATATTTACCTACCACAAAGTTTAGACATTATTAGAAAGCACAGAAAAGGATTCATGCTGTTTTTACTCCATTACATATTATGTAATGTTTATTAATATATGTCAAGTTAAGGATCTTTTATGCTGGAAAAATATTCTGATATTACACACAACTGATTTATAGGAAGGAAACTAAAACACCTAGAATGAATATGATCTTTTAATCCTTAAATAACTTTATCTCAGTTAAGATAAACTAAGACTTAATCTCTACAGTCTTAACTGATGTTAATGCAGAGCAAGCAACAAAGACGTAGAATACATTAAGAGCTGTTCAGAATTATAAATAAAACCGGAGAAGGAATCAATAAACATATCCTTATTTAAGTATGTATCTATCCAGGTTCTTACTTTTGGTTGGACAAAACAAAACAAACATTGTGAAGGTTTTACTTTGGGCTCTGTGTTATTTTTTTTAACCTACTCTCTTGATTTTTTTTTCAAACAAATCAATCAGGATTAATCCAAACGAAAATAATTATTGGTTTCAGTTCTAACATAGTGCAAACATCATTTTAAAATGAGCTGCGGCGCTGGTGGAGAGTCACTAAGTACATTTACTCAAGTATTATGCTGAAGTAGAATTTCGTGTTACTTGTACTCGACTTGAATATCTTCTGCTTTTTTACATTCTCAGTTGCAGTTCTGCAGTTCAGAGGCAAATATTGTAGTTTTTGCTCCGCTGCATCTATGTGACTATGTTAGTCACTATTTACTGTGCAGATTTAGATTCATAATAGAAGATATGATCATTTAATTCAGTATTATATATTATTTTATATTAAGCCGAGTCGTTGTTGATCCTCGGGGAGAAATTGTAAGTTAGCAGCAGTATATAAAGTGATCAGTAGCCCCATCTTTACCAGCTGCAACATCCAAGTTATGTACACATTAATGCATCATTCATTATTTTTAAGCAGATTTGGATGGTGTTTTTTTTTTTACGAGTAAAACTTTTAGTGCAGGACTTTAACATGTAGTTAATGCGAGGAGTATTTCTACCCTGTGGTGTGTCTACTTTTCCTTAAATAAAATACCCGAGAGCCTCGTCCGCCGCTAATGAACGTAAACAACGTTTTAGGGGCGTTAATCCTCCGTCACGTCCTCGGAATCCGATCTTTCCGACAGCCCCGAAGGCGTCGTGGGCCGGGGCGTGGTTTAGAAAAGCCCCCGGACTGAGTCATGATTCCTCTAAAGCTCCAGACCTCGACCAGGATCCGGCGCGGTCGCGTCCGACAGCAGCGCCCGCTCCCCGCGACAGAAACGCGTTCACTCCACCAGAAACGGCGAGAAATGTCGCTACCGTGGCCGTGACCGGACCCTCGCCTCCGCGGGCATCCATGGTCCGTTTCCCGGGCACGCTAGCCGAGGCGCGCCGCGTCAAGCCGGGACCGCCGGTCGAGATGTTCGAGTCGTCGTGGAAGGTGCGGAGCATTTGGGACGGGGTGAGGCTGGAGGTGGTCGAGGACCGCAGCCCCGTCGTCCTGCACAGCTTCACGCACCTGGACCCGGACCTGCCGCTGCTGGAGGTGAGGGGCAGGGGCAGGGGCAGGAGCAGGAGGCCGGGGTCGGGGAAGAGAAGGCGACAGAGGTCCGTTAACTGATGCGGTTTGATGTGTTGTTGTTAAGAGGCCGGATCCGGGACCCGAACTGGTCTATGAGGGTCCGGGATGGAGACTGCGAATCGATCGTGTTAGATTATTAATTAAAGAACCAAACTTTGGAATTAAAGGAGTTTGATTCTTTTAGAGATAATTGATAAAACTATCCAGTCATATCTTGCAAGAAACGATTTCACAGCTCTAGCCTATTTGTATATATATGTATGTGTGTGTGTGTGTGTGTGTGTGTGTGTGTGTGTGTGTGTGTGTGTACATATGCACAAAAGGCAGCTCTCGCATACAGAGTATATATTAAATAACTTCATATGTACAGGGTGATTGTTTTTTTGTCTTACACCTCCAGCACAACATGAAGACATCCAATAATCCAACGTTTTTAATCCAGTCACAGCCTCATTATAATCACCATCCTGAGCAAAAGGCTCATCACTGTGAAGTTGCCTGTGCAGCTGGAAAGTTTTGGGGGAGTTCCCTGTGCAGTGCAGGGCCTCTGAGGTAGAACAGATGTAACACATGCAGTGCTGTAAAGGAGGCTGGTACAGGGAAACTGTCACAGGATGACTTGCCTGTTCTATCCCCGTGGTTGCCCCCTCCACCACCTGTGCCCACACTTATTCAGTTCAGTACAGAATACTCTCCAACCACCCCCCCTCGCAGGTGTCACAAACAAATGTAACAAAATATTATTAATATTGACATTAGGGGAGAGTCGGTGTGTTCGTCACATCAGTAATGTCTCTTCCCTTCATGGTCTGAAGGTACTGCTTGTTCTTTACATGTCGGGTGGATTAATATGGTAAATCCTCCACCCTATGTAACTTCCCTGCTTTAATCACAGACCAATGGTGCTTTAACTGCAGGGCTATATAAATAACTGATTAATTGTTCTGTTCAAAAAGTATCCAAAGATCATAAAAGGGCCTCAAGAATTTAGAGGAAAATGAAAATGTTCCAAACCCAGGTTGAAATATTCAGACTCCTCAGCTTCATCCGACAACAGTTTAAAGCCCAAAGATCTTTAATATCGAAGCTGACAAAGAGAACCAGTGATTTTTGTGACTTTTTTTTTTTTTCTTTCAAACAATAACACATTCTTTAACTGATTATCCAAATAGATTCCACTTAGTTTTGTGTTGATTGATTATTCCATTTGCTTCGCCCCTCCACTGTGTTTGGTACTGTAAGTGCTCACTCATAATAGGTCTGTAAGGCGCAGAAAATGACATAATCCATCAAGTTGTGCAGATTTGCAGCATCGTGACAAGAAATAGGGTCCGGCTGTCCCGAATGACACTGTGTTGTTAGAGATAAAGATGTTCACCCGACGCTTATCTGGCGGCGAAGAGAATTACGGTGAACTCTGGGCTGTATGCTGTTACTTATCTGCATTACTAAAATTCAGCCCGTTTCATATCCATAGCCCCCCACCCTTCCCTCCCCATCACTCTCATCCTGAACCCATGACCCAAAGATCCAGCCCGACTGTCGTCTGTGAAAACGTCCTCCATGTGTTTGGAGCAACGCTCCCCCTCCTTACGTCATTGGATCAGAATAAGGAGGGAGGATGACTAATCATATTTATCGGCCTTATGTAAGGGCCCAGGACTGGATGAGGACAACATCATAACTGATACCACATGGAGACAATCTGGTCTCCTCTGTCCGACCTCTTGGACGAGATAATATTGGGGGGGGGGGTTGTTTGTTTGTTTTTTTGTTTTTTTCTTCTTTTCTTCTTTTGACTCTCTGGCCTGTTTTTCATCAGTCAGGCTGTGGACTGATGTTGCGAGCCCCGTAATGAAAGCCCTTTAGTTTTTCCTGCCTTGGAGGCCCATGAGCCCAGCGAGGCAGCGCCAGTCTCCCGTCCCCGGCTGCCCTGCTCCGCTTCGTCTCTTAGGTCTGATCTAATCCTCCCGACTCTAACACAATTACCTAATGCCTAATCCCCCCCACCCCACCCCACCCCCCTGCAGAGGCCGGGAGGTTTCTCCTTCCATGGTTGGCTTTTCTTCCCCCTCAGCCCTCGGAGGCCGGGGGTAGACACCGCTTGAAGCAAGGTTCTGTCAAGAGTATATAGGGTCACTGGTGGGCTGATGTGGTGGCGGTTCTGATTCGGTCGTTTGTTGATCCCTCTGGCTCTGTGTTAACAGCACCGACGAACGTCTGTAGGCACTGTATCATATAACCTGAGGATCGAATGGCTCTGAAATACAGGTCTGCCACCAGGGTCAAGTTACAGCCGTGTTTGACTTCTGACAGTGAAATGACATGTGGTGACCGATGGGCTGCAGATTTTTCATTGTTTTACATGACAAAATGTCTTGAGTGAGCGCTGGACTGGCTAAATGCTGCTAAAACCTGACTGTGGCCGTTTAATGAGCAATTATTCACACTGGCTGCTAATTTTCAAAATTTTCTCGTTCACAATGTGAAGCTAAACTTTCTGTATAAGGTTTGCAGCTCATGCTGGATTTACGCTTCTGCATCGAGCCATGGCAAGTGTCCTATGCTGCTGTCAGTTAATAAGTTAGTTATAATTCTGCCTTGATTTCACTCTGCAGTTACACCACAAAACCTAGAGTTTGCGATGGTGTTTATACGCCACCTTGTCCAGTTTCTTTGGCGCTGTTTTACACGAGTTGGTAGGTGCACCCCGAAACTGAGCCGATCTTGATGGAGTTGGAGCTGATAGATATCAAACAGCAGTAATTAGTTTTCCTGAATTTACTGCGATACAAAAGAAGAGGAGACGGTCTGTGTGATGGCGGCAAAGAAGGAGAAGACAGAAATGCGATGCTACTGAGCCGACCAATCACAGCTCTTCTGGTCCTTGTCGCTATGACGCATAGTTACGTTATTTGGGAGGCGAACATAAGGCTACGGCAAAGGTTCGACGCAGAAACAAAGATTGACCTTCATGCTAACGGCTCCATTCCTCTTCTGTGGATTTTAACAGTTAAGGCTTGACGGAACCTGACGAAGCCGCAACCAGCTACAGACACGTCCAAAAACTAAACAATATTTTCAATATCCACAAATCTGCTGATTTTTTTTTTTTTCTTTCTTCAGTGAATCATTTAGTCATTTGGCTTATGAAACAGTGAGTAACACCTGTTGAAATATTGATGTCGGATCAAAGACCAAATTTTCAAGATTACCAACCTGAGCAAGCGTTTGGTGGGTGTCAGCTTTCATTTTTCATTTTTCGGTTCTCTTTTCATCCGAGTATGAAAATGCATTGATGTTTGAATCCCAGCCTTACCCACATTCATCCTATTGTGGGCTAATTCTAAACCCCAGGGTTTTATGGGGTTTTTTTTTGTTTTTTTTTTTTAAGGTTGGACAGGTTCAGATATCACATGGTGGCAGTTGGGTGTGATGGGAAAGAGCAGCAGCGTGTAACTGAGCCGTTCGGATATCACGTGTTTAAATTTTCTTTTTATACTGTATCTTTTGTGTGAGTTTATGCAACCATGTGGTCATACAGTAATCGTATTTTCATCGGAGTAAACAGCACAGATATTAAAAAAAAAAATCGGATGTAAATAGCTGCAGCCAAACAATATACAAAAAGGCGCATTCAAGCTATAAATAGAGGTAATTAAGAGCGAAGGCAGAGCTCTGAGAGTTGGCTGAATGCAGCGAGTCCAGGGACTGACCGGCAGGATTAGGGGCCCGACCCACAGAAAACCCTGCCGACCAAAGAACAGGCCGCGGTCCGTTGAGACTGTCCCAAGAGGCCTTGGACAGTAAGCAGTTGAGAAGTCAGTTGGCAGTGGTGGGCAGAGGACATCAGAGAAGGGGCCCACGGCCCCTGGACTCCGGGGACTGTGCAAGACTGTCGGACAACAGGGGGCCAACAGTGACATGTACAGCAGAGGCACTTGAGATGTTTAGATTCTGAACCATCACACAAAACCATCGAGGGGGTGCAGATTTCACTCCACAGTTGGACACGGAGTCCAAAATCTCAGCTGGAGTCATGAAGATCTGTCCTCAGAGACCAGAAGGACAAGGAGTCCTGCAGCAGATGGTCTGGACGCAACAGAGACCGTAGTCTGTCTCCTAAACAGGACTAAGGGCTCAACAACCTTCCTGCCAAGAACCTGAAAACCGCCTCCAGGTGGACTGGGGAGAACTGGTGTCGTAAAGACGGACGGCGGTCACAGCAAATACAGATCTGACTCAGTCTTTGCTCTCGTATGAAGTTGATTGATAAATAAAACCTGTTTTTGGCTTTTTACTTGATGTTCAGTGCCTAAACCTTTTGCGTTGCAGCTGTGTATCCGATTCTGTGGCGAAGCCTTCAGTCCGTATTTCAGGACTGAAGGCTTTCAGGACTTTCTGTGCACAGTGTGATAACAAAGTGACCATGGGATCATATACACAAAGATACACACGCCATCAGCTCTTTCTTGCCGCTGTGGTCTGGTTTGTCCCCGGCACTCACGGTGACTTGGCCGAGCTCGCAGAGCAGCCCCGGGCGAGTGGCGCGGCGCTACCGCACCAGCCCAGGTTGTCCCACACAGAAGAGATAAATGCCATATGCAGCCAGTAACAAAAAACGGGGACGTACGCACCACGGGTGTTAAGTTGTGTTTCTGCGTTAATGTTGTGCTTGGCACTCAGCATATTGTGTAATTTTATCCATGTGAGCCAGTTGTGCAGTGGGAAATTGTCAGTTTTACTGCTGTTGAGACTGATCAGAAAACATCAGATCTGACACATGTGGCGGGGGGATGGAGCCGCATGGGGACCCTCAGGAGCGGAATCGGCCCCGATCGTAGCACCGTAGGCAGAGACTTGGCCAAGCTCCACGGTGGGAAACGGCAGCCGGGGCCGTGCTGCCCGGCACAGAGGAGCTTTTGTTTTTCCGCGGTTTCACCCTGAGGAGGGAGATTCGAGCCGGGCGGCCGGGCGCTGGAACTCGGCGGCGGATGGAACGACAGGAACAGACGGGCGGATGGAATGCGAAAGGCCCGACGCCTGGAAAAGTACTTAATTCTCCGAGTTCGCTTCCATCGTCTGATTCTGGCTTCGCTGTCTGTCTAGTGGTCTGATTACCAGGGGCTGGTGTTACATAAAAAGAAAAAAGAAGTTAAATGAAGCTCTTAATTAAAAGGTCCATCTCAAATCAGGCTCTTTTTCCTGCCATGTGACACCAATCCTGGGGTGGGGGAGGGGGGGGTCTAATCAGCCTGGAAAAAATCAACAACAAGCTGCATGAAGTTTCCTTTTCTTTTCCTTTTCTTTTTTTTTCAAGTTCCTCATCTGGACTGAATTAAAATGTTGGACAAAATCCGATTCTGAGACTCTGAGGCCTGTGTGAGCCTCCAATCTGAATCTGTCAGGCTCCATATATCCCAGGTTATCACATGAATATTTCAGCTTTTTTTTTCTTTTTTGAGATATGCTTAGTTGCTTGTCTTCTGAAAATTACAAGAGAAGATTGATATTGGTCTCAATTTTGCGAGTTAACAGTGCCGAGGGGGGACTAGCCCCTTGTAGCATTGAGCCTGGAAGCATCTCGTGATATATCTTGTTATTTAGTCCATACAGAAATGCGACAATTATATTATTTTTTCAGGGGGGGGGTGTGCTTTAACTTTCTTAGCTAACAGTTCTTCTCTACAGTAAACATCTCCTGCGATAGCATTGGCTGCCAGATCCAAGTTTGGCTCAAATCATGATGGAAACCTCTTGGAGATTGAAACAGAATCAACATCTTGAACGGACATTCACAGTATTTAACATTGTTTTGTTGGGTAGATAATTAAACCGTGGAACAAAACGACGACAAGGCGACCAACCGTTGATGGATTAGGACACAAAAGCAGACACACATTTAAAAAAAAAAACAAAAAACAAACACAACAAAACCTTTGATCGCACAAACAAGAGATAGAGAAAGTACGTGACGAAGTTCGAGAACTCAGCCTGTGTTTGCCTTTTGCGGCACGATGCACACGAGGCCCAGTCCGAATTCTCTCCTGTGGAGTCGTGGCGGGGGAGGACGGCAGGAGACAACGGTGTTGGAGGGATCAGGTTCGATTCGGCGGGATTATCAGCTTCCCTCTCTGGTGGAGGGGACTGGTCTTTTATGGCAGTTACACCGAGAGTTTTTCGTTTTTGTTTTGTTTTAAGATTTTCTGTCTGAAGAGGCTGCATTTCACCGTCCCACATAAACCATTTAACTCCATCAATCGACATGGGTTTGGTTCCCAGATTCCACTAGATGTCTGTGATCGGTCGACTCTGACCATTGAACATTTGCTTTGCTCCATAAAGAAAAGGCAAGTTAAGTGATTAGATTTTGCACAGCTGCAACTAAGATATTTTCCGCCGTCAGATTGTTTTGTTGTTTTTTTTAACATCAGTTGTTCAGCATATAAAATGCCAACAGTAAGGATGAAAGCCCCCATCAGAAATTACAAGAGCCTGAAGGTATTTTTCAGAATCGATTATTTTGTCCGGGTAACGTTCGGAATATTTTCAGGAGCCGCGACTGCCACGTTCAGCTCTTTCCTCAATATAAGCGACTTCGGCGATTATTCGGTTTGGTCTTGACGACTTGTCCTTGACTTAGGAAACGGCAGTTTTCAGGGGTGGAAATAAAAAAAAAAAATCCCACATATTGCCCCAGTTCACTTGGCGTTTCAAGAGCTTTCAACCACATTTGGTGGCCCTCCTCAGTGAAGGGGCCGGTTCGGGTTCTGAGCCGGCCAATCCACTGGGGGAAAGACACGAGGCGTGGTCGAAAGCCTCAGAAACAAAGGCTTAGTAGGGCCCTGTGTTGGAATTTTTTTTTTTTTCCTTTTTGCCAGAATTATTATTAAAACTGTTGATTCAGTTAATTGTTGTAGCACAAATATGATCGAAGAAGTAGAGAAGCTCAAACGATACCTGTTCTATTAGAACAGTGGGACTGAAAACCCAAAACAGTAAGATCAGGAAAGAAAAGGTCAAACTAGAAGAAACTGGGATTTGGCCTGAATCCTCAACCAATCAGAGGTTTGTCCTCCTACCGAAACCTCGCACATACAAGTTAGTTGATTGATAATGGCCGACAAAGCCGGCGTGTTTTACTAACACCTGTCACAACAGCTCTGTCGCCAAGTTTTAGGCAACACGGGATCGGGGGGGGGCTCCCTCCAAGGGTCGAATCAAGGTTAGCTTTGGTTTCTTCATGCATGTGCCAGAAAAATATGAACAAAGTGTGCGGGCGAGATGAAGAAGCAAAAAAAAGAGAGGAAAAAGTACAAAGGACTGGAAGGCGACCTCCTCTGACTTTCTGCTGCATCAAATCACCCGTCACTCTGAATTTACAGTAATCACTCGACACTGCACATGCCCGGAAGATTCGGAACGCATCCGAAGTCTCGGCCGAATTAAAAAAAAATACGATCATCTGGTGGATTGTGGTCATGTTAAAAAAAAAAAAAAAAAAAGTTGTTCTCTGGCCCCACAGCTGCTCTGTCAACTCAATTTAACAGAAAAAAAATCTGTCCATGTTCAAGTTTTCACTGGACGAGAAGAGAAAGGCGGACAGAGTAAAAAAAGAGTAAAAAAAATAGACCCGCCCCTGTTCATCCTGTCGGTTGATTGGCGAAGAGGAAGGATCCAGAACCTTTCAGATCGACCCGGGATGCAGGGCAAAGCGCCGGAGATTGGAGTCCGGTTTTCTTATAAAGGGACGGGAGGGAAAGGACAGTGGTTGGATAAAAACCAGACAATCGAGGTTTGTTTTGGACTGAACATCTGCCTCTTTTTTAAAAATTCTTTTTCTTTATTTCATTTCAAAATCCTGGAATCAGCCTCTTTCTCCATATCTAAGCAGCTTTGCGTAGCATGAAAACTGCTCGGTCTTTGAGAAATTCCCGGGATTGACGCCACCCCAGGGAAATCAGCTCTGGGTTAACAGCCGCCATGATGCTCAGACTAAACAGACGTCTCTCACAAGTGCATCAATCATTTTAAAGTCATTGGCTGCTAAACATGGCTTTTTATAAGTGGATTTGTGTTTTGTGTTTTGTTATTTGTTTTCGGCTTAAACTTTAAATTTCTAGGTTATAAACAATATCTAATATTAAAGTTAGAATATTTTTTAACTACTTTTGGCAACACTAGTTGTCACTTTGGATTGAAATTTCTCAACTTACTACAGATGTTCATGGTTTCCAGAGGCTGCATCCACAAGACTTTGGTGATCCCCTGATTTTTTTTTTCCCCCTCCAGTGCCACAAGCTGGTCAAACTTTTTAGCCGACCGGTGAAACGTCTCAACGTCTACTCGCTGGATTTGGCGGAAAAGGTTTTCGCGAACGCTCGTCGTCCCCGGAGGCTGAATCTGCCGGCCGTTCCTCCGACCCGATGAGGTTTTCTTCTGGCCGAGGCCCCCCTTCATGAAGTTTTACTTAACACTGGGTCACACCCTCCTCTTCTTCTGCCTCTTGCCCCACATCCAAATGATCTCACCGGCCCCCAGCGCTCATTGTTCACGAGGGGAAGTCGCTGGCTCGTGCTACGGCTTCGTAATGGATGCGTGCTATTGTTAGCTTTGTTTGGCTGTTGACTTTTTTTTTTCAGATGGGCGCAGGGTTTTTTCTCTTTCCATTGGGAGTTTCCCCAGTGATCCACATTTGGGACCAGGGCTTTTTTAAGAGTTCATTTGGGACCCTCACTTTTTATTGAAGCAGGTGTGTTTTCTGTTGATGACCATCACAATTAGGCAGACCTCACCCACCCACCCACCCCTCAGAAAACATGGTCCCCATAGCGCTCTGTGTGGCCCCGGGGGGAGGGGAGTGTTGGCTCCAAGTTAGGTTGCACTTTTGTCCCCATATGTGTTTGTTTTAGCCTGTTCCCGTGCCAGGTGGCTGTGTTTACAAAGACGGCGAACCATCAGATACGAGGATGGGAGGTTCGTTTTGGGAGATAAACATTTTTTAAGTCCAGATGAAGGATGATGATTGTGGTCCAGGACCATGAGCGGGTCGGCCAACAGTTCAGCCTGTTGTCGGGGGGCTGAGAGTATTTGGGAAACTTTTCTTCTAAGTCTCACTCCTCCAAACAATGAATTCTCTTAAAGGATTATTCCCCTGTTTTACAATTTGTGCTGTCTGTGAAAACACCACCATGCTCACCGTTTTAACTTGTGAGACGTTCTTATATGTTAACATCGCTTAATGGGACAGGAAACACACAAAAAAAAACTTTTTTTGCAAGAGAAAACGATGGAAAACAGTAAAATTATTGCCCAAACGCTTCAATTTCAAAAATCCATCAGTTTACACATTAACCTCATCCTTCAACTTTCACCTCCTTTGCTTGTGCAGTTGTGTTCATACAGTTCTCCTGTGTAATTAGGGATCAATACCCATATATTAACTAACTGAATAATAGAAATAACAGAAAAAAACCCTGAAAATGAAACCAAAGTTGTGCCAAACTGTGAATATCCTTTAAAACTTAGATACTAAAAAATGAATATCAGTTGAACACAAAGGCTGTTCTTCCTCTTATGTTTACTCGGACTCCATTGATCCACTTTTATTGACTGATTGTTGCAGCAATAGTTTATTGATTATTAAAACCAGTGCTGATGAGTTTCTACCAGGGTTGGTTTAAGGGTTTAAGGTAGGTGGATCAAATGTTTGCTGTTTAATACCATGGATAATTACTCGACTTTAAACGTAGAATTAAGTTGTGTTATGTCTTTAGACAATTTCACAGAGCAAAAAAAAGAGAGAGAGATGCAGTTTTAGACAGTTCATACCAACTGTAACTGTGACAAAGAAAAAAGCGTCTCGTTAGATGTATGGTTATAGTTATAAACATTCATTTAAATGACTATTTAACAACAAACAAACCGTAAATCCATTCATCCAGCAGTACAACAAACCCTCATCCACTACGGCTCATGTGACTTGATTTTCTCCCCTTTCTGGAGACTGGCTTCCTTTTCCTCCGCCCCATCACTCATCGTCCGACACTTTTATTCGCCTCACATTCCTCTGGCCCACGTGCACATTCACTGCCATTCATGGTTTGGGATGGCGTAGGTGAACAGCGGATCTGATAAGATGGTGGAGGAGGACGAGGACGAGGCCGAGAAGGAGGAGGATGAGGCTGACTCTGGATACCAGACATTTCTATGATGCCGAGAAACCCTCTATTGATTCCAGAGTTTAATTTGGCAAATTCTGATAGGAGCTCTGCATTGCGTAGGGGAGATTTGGGTGCAATCAAATCGTCTCATTGAAGTCTTTTTTAAACTGAAGCATCACAGTCATTGTCATGCATTAAGTTTAAGGACTATATGTGACGACACTGTCAGATATATAAAAGTCGGGCTCTTGGCTCCCGGGCTTGTAGTTTTCAAGCTGCTCACCGTGCCAGCCGGGCCACATTTAGCCTCACCCTTGGGATTGTTTGGACAATAATGGTGCATTCCCTCCGTGGTTAATTACCCCGTTTGTCGGCATTCAGTCTGCATGGAATGAGTGTTTTGTTTTGTTTTCCTTTTTACTGTAAATGCTTCCTGACCTAGTTTTGTTCCTTTATTTTTATGTGGGGACTAAATTTAGAACGCTTCTCTTGCAGAGCGGCCAATGAGTTAAAAAAGAAAAAAGACAACGACCCCCCACACACACACACACACACACACACACACACAAACACAAACACACACACACACCCCTCCTTCATAGCTGGCATTAGGAGCCGAGTCTTCTCCCCTGAGTGACCGGGGACACATGGCGAGCTGCTGAATTACGGCGTGGTCTCTGATGAGGCTGCTTCCTGTCTATTTAGTTGCCTGCAGGGTGCTACTCTCGGTGACTAACAGCTGAGTAAGGGCGAAGGAATGTGAGAAAACATTGGAGGGGCCAGCACCAGGTTCGGGTTTCGGGGGGATTATCCTCCCGACTTTCTTATCGATTGTGACCAGTTTGTTTCGACCCAGACCCAAATGCCCCGGGAGGGCTTTGTCCCATCCGTGAAGGAAATTTCACACAGACCCGGTGGTGGCTGGAAGCGGTTGCCTCGTCGGATGTGAGATTCCCGGTTAGAAAACGCTCAGCCGGCCCCTGACTTTTTTAGTTTTATTTATTTATTTTTTACTGATGGTTACCAAGCAGACGCTTTGGTCTTCACTTGTTCCTGCTGGTGTAGACTTCGCGATGTTGTAATCTCGGCTTTTGTTTTTTCGTTTGGCGACACTGACCCCCCCCGACCCCCGTTCTGATCATTGATCCTTCCGTGTTTTGTTTTGAGTAGTCAGAGTTTTTGTGGTTATCATGGGAACGCCTGCCTCGGGGGGGGGGGGGGTTCTGGCGAGAACGAGTCTGCAGGCGTTGCCCTTGAGCGCAGCTTTTTTAGTTTTTTAGTTTTTTTCCTATCCTCGGCGGCTCGCAGTGATAGCAGCGTGGCCTCTGTAGTTTGGCTGATAAGCGCCTCTCCTGCTGCTGTTGGGGCCCTCGGCTGCAGCTGTGCCTCGGCCTTTATACTGTACACGATTTACAACAGTCCAGCCCCCCCCCCCCCCTTCATCTGTCACACACCCCCCTCCCCCGTAACACACTCTGTGAGGACTGCTGCTGGAGTAACTGATGATCAGGTTTGGTGTGTGAACTCTTGTCTTTATTGATACGATATTGATACACAGGTCACGTGATTCACCACCATCTTGGCCTCGTCTTTAATTTCACTGTGTTTTGACATTTTTGGACTAATATATCCTTTATTTTCCTGAATTAATCCATTAGTTAAACTTTGTCTCAAACGTCAGAAATGCAGAAATGTTTCGGCACAGGCGAGGAAGAAGAAGATGAGCTATTAAACATTGGTGTAAACACATTACATGTTTCAAACTTGAGATAAAATCAGCTTTGAAAGTGTTTCATGTTGATGGAAATTCATGTGTTGATGATGGACTTCGTCATATTTGGTTTTTATCAATGCAATATCTCTCCCACACCAGCCAAATGGGGAAGAAAAATCTTGCCTTTGCATTTTTTCTCACCTTTTTTTTGGTCAGATTTCCAATGTTTTCAATCTTTTTTTTTTTTAATGTGCACAAATATAAAAATAGGTAGATGGAACCACAATTACGGTGAAGTTATGGGGTTAGACTTGTCCAAACCTGCTTTGTGTGAATGTACCTTAAAGCTTTTAATTTATCTGACCCGTTAAGGTGTTTGCTGTTATGTTTTTGTTAGTTTTTTGTTTTTTTTTTAGCTCATTTGTTTCCTTGCTGTTTTAAGATATAATAGATCGTGATCATTGAATATAGTAACAGTAGTAGTGCTTGAGAACACTGTACCACTCATTACGCTGGTTTCCCAGATTCACAGCCTCACTCAGAGCCTGTTTCCACGGTAACAGACTTAATGTTACCGAAACGATCCCTGACAGGGGGAAAAAAAAAGCAGAGCAGTGAGTCACACTGAAGCCTTGGAAACCGAACCTGATGACTAACGATCCTGGGATACACAACAACGGGCCGTGACAAACGGCCGCGGGGCGCCAGGTTACACGCCATTCCTCCGCCGAAGCCCCCGCTCTATGATTCACGCCGCTATTTCCGTTCGATGTGTTCGACGGCCTCGGCGCTCGGACTGTCACGTTTATTTTATCATCAGCGACACAAACTGCTGAGCGGTGAAAAGCTGCGTCGCTGAGCTGTGTGAAAAGTTTGCACAGAACTGGAATGAGAGTTTGTCTTTCTAAAGTGAACTCGGCAGCATTAGCTTGTTGACTATTAGGCTTATTGCTGTTAATATAAAGTAAGATACAATGAAATAAAGTATTAACAAGGATAAGAAATACAATAACTTTCTAGTTGGAATATTCTTACCTTTTAATTGAACTTTAATGTTTTTTCCCCCAGTCTAAGTGATGAACAGACACAAGACAGATTGATTTTTTAATAATTTTTAGTTCCTTTATTTGTTCTTTCATATTAATACTGGCACCGAAAACACGGTATAGTACAGACTGAGCCTTTGAAATCAATAGCACAGTATCGATGTTTTTGATTGCCGTTGCAGTCGATGAGGCAGAAGTTGGATTTTGGAGAAGGGGGTCAGACAAAGCGACGCGAGTAGATGTCGAAACGGTTTATTGATTGATCATAAAAAAATGATCAGCAGGTTATTTTTGTCTTTAGCGTCTTTGGCATTTAGATTCAGAACTTTTTTTTTTTTTTTTTTGTGGCTCATGTGTTCCTTCGCTCCACCTCAGATCCTGCAGCTAAAACCCTGTGCAGGAGGTTTCCTTGATCCAGACTTAACACTGGGGTCCTCAGATTCAGATTCCTCAGATCCTGACGTCCTGACGTCCTTGGAATCTCCTCTAATAATTACAAGGAATTCAAGGACTTTTTTTTTGTCTGTTTTTTAAACTTACAATGAAGGGCTGTTTTGCAAACAAATGTTTTTATCATGAAATGCACTGAACAATAACTTTGCCCAGCACAGACCTGAAAACACTGCTTCACACCAGAAAACTGGTAATAATCGCAGGTGATACCAAGGCCTGGTGAAGTCAGTGCTTTGCGTTGCAGATGGCGTCGGCAGAGCTCTGCCTTGTAAAGGAAATGATCAGCAGTCATCTGGTTTTACTCTTGAGTCAGATGTTGCTCGGCTTATTTTGCCTGGGCTCGGTTTCGTAATCCATTTATTCGTCCCACTTGTACAACTTTCTCGGCTTGTGCCGACGCACAGTGAATCTGAAAATTGCATCGTGACCATGACTGGGTTGCTGACGGAAGTGATGAGGAACGAGAGTGGCTCTGTCAACGCCACTGTCATTCCGTCGCGGTTTGTTGTGTCTTCATTTGTGATATTCAGAGGAAAACAACAACAACAGCAATGAAAATGCCACGATGGTGACATGCAACAAGCCCGCAGCTCCCATTCATGCAACAAGCGGCTTGTGCTAATCCCCAGTTCGGCTGCGTACGGGCTGCAGCTTGCATTGTGGTGCCGGTTTATCCAGTAAGCTCTGGTTAGTAACGAGCTATTGTTTGTTTATTGTTTATTGTTTTTTGTTTTTTTCCTTGTATTTGGCCACACACATGATTCGCAGAGTATGACTCAGAGAGACGAGGCAAAAATAATGGAGCGCGGCCGAACAGATGGTCCTAATTAAAGGGTTCGGACTCAAAATGAGATGTCAGACGTTTTTAACCAAAAGCTCTGCTCGGCGAGGGCGGTGTTTTTCCCCGGTCCTCGGCTCCCTCTAATCTGCATCCAAACAGATATTTAAGGGGATTGTTCCACCAGGAGAACTCCACCGCCACTGAGGGTGTGCCAGCAATTAGCTCGAGGTTGTTAGCTGTTGAGTAAAACGTCTTATTTTCTGCCCCGCAGAGCTCGACGCAGGAGATCGGCGAGGAGGCAGAGGAGGACGCCATCTTCACCATCACGCTGAGGAAGGTGCAGCTCCACCAGTCGGCCAGTAAGGGGCAGCGGTGGCTGGGCGTGGAGACGGACTCGGCCCTGAGCCTCTATGAGACGTGCAAGGTGCGGACCATCAAGGCTGGCACGCTGGAGAGGCTGGTGGAGTACATGGTGTCGGCGTTCCGGGGCAAGGACTCCACCTATGTCACCATCTTCCTCTGCACCTACCGCTCCTTTGCCACCACCAAGCAGGTGCTGGATCTCCTGCTCAACAGGTACGGCGATGGCTGGGGGGGGGGGGGGGGTGTCACCTGGCCGCATCAATGGTTCTCGACCTGGGGGATAAAACTCACGGGGGGTCACAAGAGGAATATAAGGGAAGAAGAAATCAATAAACATACAAAGCTTCTGTCAAACAAAATTGTGTTTATTTTTCCAGACAAATGAAATAATCCAACACAGAAAAATGATTGTTAGGCAGAGGTGTAATGAAAGTAAGTGCGTTTACTTAAGTACAGAACTTAAGGTCACGTTTGAAGTACTTGTGCTTGTATTGTTTGCATTATCCAGAATCAAAAAACCCTAAATATTCAGTTTCTATGTATTATGCATGTATGATGGAGAAAAGTAGTAGTAACTTCTCCTCTTAGAAGCTGAAATCTGCAAATATTTGGCCTTTTTTTTCCACAATTTTTGTTTAAAAATAACGATCCACTACATTCACATGACAAGTTTTAGTTATTTAAAATAAGATATAAAATATGATGCTTTACATCAGTATATAGAAGTGGTGCTGAAGTGATTAAAAAAGATTTATGATCCTTTAAGTCATTTTTTTAGACATTTGATGGTTCCAGCCTCTCAAAAATGAGGATTTGCTGCATTTCCCCTTAATTTTAACATGTTAAAATCAAGCAAAGGAGTTGTTTTGTTTTGGGGTTTTTTTGATCAGAATTTAATTTTGCCGTCTGAATAATTGGGTCGATCCTGACTGAACCTGTGTTTTTTTGTTTGTTTGTTATTTGTTTTGTTTTTGTTTTGGGTTTTTTTTGTAGGTATGCCAAGCTCCAAAATGTGCCTGCGGCCGCGGCTCACAGAATCTCCCAGGACGACTGCACCGAGCTGAGGAAGTAAGTCGGCCGACATTAATCAGTGAACACTTCCACAGCGCCGGGCCCTGTCCCCCTCAGACCGGAGGGGGGGGGGCTGTTTCTGCAGCAGCTTGATAAAACACAGTTCACAAAATGATAAAACTGTAATCAATGACAAAAGAAACACTTAAGCTTTTATTCCCCCTTGTAGCTTCAGTTTCACTGGAACAGATCATTAGCATTGTTAGCGTAGCTTCAGGACAATGTGCTCCACTGAAAAGGTACTCTACTTGTAAAAAGTTTGTTAAAATGCCTCAGTGAAGCCTGTGGTTAAAGAGAGCAGTCTCTCAATCCAAAAAAAAAAAGACTGAAAAAGTGTGTTTACATTTATTATAGTCTCATTTCTCATTTCGTACATTCTCTGCTGTATTTGTAAGTATAAATAATGCAGAAAAATTTTTATAACCTTTAACTGCTCTTGAATAATAAATTTGAGCGATTATCCCTAAAGATTAGTAAATCTGTATGCGCACCTTTTATTTTTCCTTTATTTTGGCTTCCTGTCAATTTAATGGTTTGCCAAATCGACAAAACAAGAGTGTGTGCCAGAAAAACCAGAGAACAGAGACCTAAATACGGGGGTGGGGGGTTAATATGGTCCTGGATGAGCGTTTAAGATTGAAGTCAGTGAAGAGGCCTGAGAGCTGCTCTGGTGTGTTCAGTTGTTCGGACTTAAAAAGCCTTAAAACACCTTGAATTCAGTTTCCTCCTGAAATTTAATTCACAAAAATCTTATAGATTTTTTCTTTGATTGTTGTAGATGTTTAATGTTTTCGTGGACTAATGTAGGAGATGTTACGAACCTTCAAACTAAAAAGCAATTCTAGGCCTTATTTAGCTTTATTTAGCCGCTCAGCTCCCAGTGACTGCAACACTAGAACCATCTCAAAAAGTTGCCTTGGGTTTATAGTTTTTTGTTTCACAGTTTCTATCATTACATCTCTTGTTTCCTTTGCCTCTGCGCACTTCAGCACCGTTTCCTCCATCCTGGGCGCATGGCTGGACCAGTACTCCGAGGACTTCTGGAGCCCGCCGAGCTACGACTGTCTGCACCAGCTGCTGTCCTACCTCCACCTCCACTTCCCTGGCTCGGACCTGGAGCGCCGCGCCCGCAACCTGCTGGCCCACTTCCATCGCCGACAGCAGTGTGAGCCCGATCCTGATGGTAGGAGGGCAGGACAGGAGAGGGACAACAGGGCGGGGGGGGGGGGGTAAACTTGAGGTCTAGTAGGAGAAGTGTCAGAGAGAATTTGAAATTAAGTGCGGACGATTTGTCCTTGTGAATGCCTGCACATTTCATGCAGCTGCAGACACGGCGTCAGTTCACACGTCATGATCCGTGTAAAGAACAGTGTGGTTGTACGAGTGATAAGACCCATTGACAGCCCCTATCAGCACACATGAGGTGGAGCGCTGAGTGAAATCCTTGGCAGGGGGGAGGCAGTAAACACCAAGGTCAAAGACAGGACGAGATGTTTCTAAACGAAGAGCAGGAGCCGTGTTTAGTCCGAGCTCCGGTTGAAGCGTTGTGTTTTGTTTTTTTTAAGTGGGTTTTGTTTTGTTCTTTTTTTCCGTCCCTCCAGGGGAACACATCGGCTGCCCGTTCGCGACGCAGGAAGAGAGCGGCTTCGAGGACGAGCTTCCCGCTTTCAGTTTCCTGTCGTTCGACCCCATCATGGTGGCCGAGCAGTTCACGCTCATGGACGCGGTGAGGCTTAGTCTCTTTCTACCACAATTCCCATTGTGGATAAAAAGTCCTAAAGCTCAGGGAGACATTTTGAAAATCTTTTTTGTCTTAATAACAAAGATAATCAGTTTAACACATTAGACCAGGAAACGCACTAAAGTCATCAAAAAATATTTAACAGTTTTGCTTATTATTCTTCTGTCAATCAACTAAACTTTTAAAACAACAGTTGTAGATCTTTTTCATCACATTGCTCATATGTCACTGCTGATCATTTTTACAGTTAAGTTTTAGATTAATTTCCAACATTTTTAGGGCATCTCGCTGCCCAATGAAAATCTGTTTGCAGGGATCTGAGATTGCTAATAAATATATATATATATATATATATATATATATATATATATAAAATTAAAAAAAACTCATTCAGCTGTGTTAATATTTCCCATCCCTGCACCCCCCCCACCCTCTGTCCGTCCAGGATCTGTTCAAGAAGGTGGTGCCCTACCACTGCCTGGGGGGGATTTGGTCCCAGCGGGACAAGAAGGGGAAAGAGCATCTGGCTCCCACCATCAGAGCCACGGTGGCCCAGTTCAACTCCGTCACCAACTGCGTCATCACCACCTGCCTGAGCAACCCCACGCTTAAGCCCAACCAGAGAGCCCGGCTGCTGGAGAGGTGGATAGACGTGGCCCGGGTGAGCGGCCGCCGTCCTTGCCATTTGTCCACCTGCTCTTTGAAAACAATTTAATGAGATATTTTAGCTTTTATTTCTATGAGATCAACAGTCACATATGGTGGTCTTTCTTGTTTTGACTGGCTTGCGTACCCTGTTGCGTTCAGGAGTGTCGGATCCTGAAGAACTTCTCCTCGCTGCGTGCCATCCTCTCCGCCCTGCAGTGCAACGCCATCCACCGCCTGAAGAGGACCTGGGAGGAAGTGTCGCGGTAGGTCTTCATTCACTTTGCTTTGAAGACAAAAAGGCACTTTAAGAGCTGCAAATCAGTCCGTACTGTGTGACATTGAGAGACTTTTTATGTTTTGTTTGTCCTGCTTTTTTTTGTCCTCTGGTTCTGCAGCGAGAGCTTCCGCACGTTCCGCGAGCTGTCGGAGATCTTCTCAGACGACAACAACTACTCCCTCAGCCGAGAGCTGCTGGTGAAGGTGTGTCAAGGCTTCTCAGCGGCACGCGCACGCACGCACACACACACACACACACACACACACACACACACACACACACACACCCATACACACACACACACACACACACATAGAAATGTTCAACAAGCAGAACATTTATTACTGCTACAGTGATCAAAAGAATAGAATTGTTGAGCTATCAACCAGTAACTTCAGTGTTTTTCGGTGCCCATATTCATAACAAACAAAAGAGTTGCTTTTGACGTATTTGGCTGACCCTCTTATCCAGAGCGATTTAAAACCTGTATAACACAATAGGCCGACTCTAACAGTTGGACGGACGTTTTCAGACATGTTCGTTGGACAGACATGGTGTTGTGGATGAAATCCTGATGGCACGGGGGCCCTCACAGCCACGCAGGCTTGAAAGCATGATTTAATGCTGAAGAACCCTCAGCAATGAAGTGCAAGGGGCCTCGGTCTGGGAGGAATAACAAATCTATCTCTGTGACCCTTGAATGATGATTAGATAGTAAAACAGAGGAGTCTGTGAACGAGGAAAAACAACAAAAGAGGAGAGGAGAGGTGTTCTCCCCCGGAGACGAGCAGCCTCATATCTATAGGCAGCAATATAAAACTATCATCAGAACAACCAATGAATCAAGCAGTATGTTAGGTAACATCGACACATGGCGGCGACCGGACGGCAGCAGGCGTCGACGACACCCGTCCCACCGCTGGGACATCCTGCGGGGCAACATCCTGTGGGCCGGAACAGCCTTGCACCGGGTTCCGTTTCCACGGGTTCCTCAGATCCGCGCGGCTGACACATCGCCGTGATGGCTGACGTGACCTCGGAACTTTAATGCCGACACGTGTCGACACCTTTACGGTGTTTTGCAGCTCTGTTTACAAGGACGCGCGGGGAGACGGGACTGAACAGGAAACGGGGCGCCAGACCCACACGCTCCATATCCTGCTGCCGTGAAAGTGACACTTCGGCACAGAGGAAACATCATAGAATATTAGAGCGATAAACAATTGTTTGCTTTTATTTAGCAGAGTTAATCAGGCTTGCATAAAATATATCTGATCACGTCAAACTTCGTACTACTACTTCTTTTCTGAGTCATAGCTCAGTCAAATCTGAACACACAGACATGATAGGTTCAGTGTGACTGGCACATATAAGTCCATCAAAAATATATATCCATAAATCTGCTTAGAATGGAAATTTGATCGAGTAGATTAGCTGAAAACAAACAGTCCTTCCCGCTTTTAATTGAATAATGTAGAATTACATTAACTGTAATAGAGGATTTATCCATATCTTCCACCACTCTTACCCGAGGCTCAGCAACAGCTTCCCAAACCAAAAAAACTACGACGACTCTACACTGTCAGTGTCTCTCAGCCTCAAGGCCATTGGTTCCCACACAGGACCTGCATCTTAGCAGCTAAGCAGTTTCCTAAAGCTGCTGCCTGCTGTAGTTTTAAATTTTTTAATCAAAGAAACAGGAGAAAATAGTGAATCTATGGAGGACTACTTTCAGCGGCGCATTAATCCACGTTTCGGTGCTTTAGTGAGTATTTCTAGCAGCAGGACAGTGCGTTTGCGATTCAGTCTGAATAAACTATAGTGTGTGGTCATGGTCATGAAGGACCATGTCAGCCAGAGCAAATCGAAACAAACTCAGGGGTATTGGTGTATAAACGTCTCCCCACTGACTGACTTCCACTTGTCCAGACTGGAGATGACGGAAGTGCCACCGGCTCTTTAGAGAACCTGTGGCTTCTGCCAGTGTGAAGCGAAGGCATGGGGCCCCTGAGGGAACCCCTGCCGGCGTCACAGGGAGGGAACCTTTGGCAGGGTTAGATAACGGACCCGATCTGAGGCCCGCGTAGAAGATGAGCTCCTCGGGGCGTCCCCCCCGGCTCTATCTGCTTGGGCCAGGCTGTGTTCGGCCGACCCCGGGTCAGCTCGAGTTACGTGGGGGCTGGCCGAAGGCCCTTCAGGATTACATCACTCTAAGGATTGTGGCTGGGAACGCTGCTCGGAGTTGGAGTTTTCTCCCGCTTCTTCTCTGAGTTTACGCAGATGTTTTTTTAGCTGCACAACAAACGAAAAGTGTGTTTTTGACAAAGAGTCGGCGTGAGAATAATAAGTTATTCCAGGAAATACTTTTTACACATCTGAACGGAAAAAGTTCCACACTGAGTCCCTTCATTTTGCAGCTTAGGTTTTATGGTAGAAACACTTGGACAGGTGTAACCGCTGAGCCAGTGAGTGTTCAGAACACAGAGTGTGTTTTCTCTTCGCTCTACGGTTCGTCCTAATCTTCAGCGTAAGCATCAGCTCAATGAATATTTACCGATATCACCAAGCAGGTCGATAATGTGCAGCAGCTCAAAGTCGAGACGAGACAAAGTGAAGAGTAGAAACTCGGACACTGACCTCTGAGATATAACCACCTACTGACCACGTCACAAATTCCCTATTTTTTCCCTCTTAAAAAACCCAAATACAAGACGCAAATTCTTCATAACTGTAGAAAATAAAACTTTCTCCGTTTTTCTGTGGAATTAGGACCAAGTTGAGTAGGCTGTTTTTGAAAGAGTTTTTGAAGGAGGAAAGTTTCCATTAAATTAGCTTTTTAATATGGGAGCTGTAGAATTAAGCGTTGCCCGTGAGATGGCTCGGGATGTTTGCAGACAACAAAGCCCTGCAGGCGATTGGCCGTGGAACTTTTACCCCGATTTCAAAGCATTGAAGCTTAGCTCTGTGTGTATTTGACATGGACGCGCTGAACTGACGGACTCTTTGTTCCCATTCTCCAGGAGGGAACCTCTAAGTTTGCGACGTTGGAGATCAACCCCAAGCGAGCCCAGAGGCGGCACCAGCAGCAGAGAGACCTGGTGGGTCCACAGAACACACACACAGGGGTCGGTCATAAATAGACAACAACATAAAACAAATAAAAGCTCCATCTGTCAGTGATCAGAGCTCAGCCCCTGTGCTGAGAGCAGGAAACATCAGGAATTATATGGCAACAGCGCCATCTGCTGGCAGGTGAAGCGACGGGTACTTGTTCAGTTCACGGATAAACGTGATAAATTTGTGTTATGTGTTAGGTTGGTTGGTTGGTTGTCATGGAGGATTTTTTTTTTTTTTTTTTTAGCTCTCTAGTTACTCTGCATTTTAAAAAGCTCCCGTTGAGGGTTGTGTTTCCTGTTCTGTCTCCATGGTGACATCCTCTGGTTTAACCCTCTGTGAACAGGGGGTGATGCAGGGGACGATCCCCTACCTGGGCACCTTCCTGACAGACCTGGTGATGATGGACACCGCCATGAAGGACTACACTGAGGTCAGACCCCCACACAGCATAAAATGGTGCTCTGATAACTTAGTTTTTCAGGGTTTTTTCTAAATTCTGCTCACGTTTTATCTCCTTTTTTCAGGGGGGTCTCATCAACTTTGAGAAGAGAAGAAAGGTGAAGTAAAGCTCCTTGTTCAGGTTTAGCACAACTTTTTTTTTTTTTTTTCGGTCCAGTGAGAAATCAACACTAAAAATCTGATCTGCTCGCTGCCCTGCAGGAGTTCGAGGTGATAGCCCAGATCAAACTGCTCCAGTTGGCCTCCAACAACTACAGTTTCACTCAGGACAGCCACTTCAGGGAGTGGTTCGCTGGCGTGGAGAAACTCAGCGAGGCCGAGAGGTCAGTCCCCCCCAGCCCCCCCAAATGAAAAAATCATTACTGAATGGTATCTGAGGGGAAAGAAGATATCACCTAAAAAAAAACGATGGTGACGAAAACCTAAGCAACTAAATTCAGGGTGAATCAGGACCAAAATAACAAATGAAACAATCTACTGCCTGACTGAGCTCACACGTAAAAAAATTCACCATAAATATATATGATATGTAATCAAAGACACACACATATATAAGAACACACTTTTAGTATAACCTTTTCAAATCAACATGAATCCAAAGGAAATTAGAGAATTAGGAAAAAGAAAGCTTCTGCTAAAAACTCAAGCCAAGAAAAACAGAATTACACCAAATAAAAAATGATAAACATGTGGAGGACCACTGCAGAATAAAGATATAAAGACACTATAATTGGTTGGTGTGTCTCTAAAGTAAACAAAGACGAAGAACGATGAACAAACACTTAAGTTACAGCTGCTGTGTATCTAAACAAAAACGTTCGGGCTGACGAGTGGAATAGAAATGACCAAACCAGTTTGGACTCATGATGAAGAGTCTTAGGAGCCAGTCTCAGTGTCTCAGCATCTTAGGTGACATCTGAGTCTTGTATGATTATTTTTTTATACTAGAGACTAGAATTAAAGGATTAAGACGTTTCCCAAGAAAAAAGCGAAAACAAGTAAAACAGTTAAAAAGGGAAACCGCAGCTCAGTCCTACAGAAAACGCCATACACACAAACACACACACAGGCAGGTTGATGTGCGTCAGCGTGTGTGGAAAAGATCCCCGCCCCCCCCAAATGACCACGTCCTGGTGTGTGCTACAGATATCGCTCTGTGGCTGTGCATTGGGGGGGCAGCTCTGCTGAGATGAGTTGACACTAACGCTAACGCTGTCCTCGTCCCCGCCCCCTTTCCCTGCAGCTACAACCTGTCCTGTGAGATCGAGCCCCTGTCTGAGTCGGCGAGCAACACGCTCAGGGCCAAGAAGAACGGCGGCATCATGAAGCGCTGGAGCGAGTAAGTGGCGGTGTAGATCGGAAGGCGGGCTCAGAATAGAGAAGCACAGTCATGTGAATAACTGGCATCAGAATCATAACATTCATGCAAATACCTTTGGAATTGGAAATGTGACCCCCCCCCCCCCCCCCCCCCCTTATCTTTCCGTGTCCAGCCGGCAGCTGACGGAGGCCGGCTCTGGCGGCGCCGCGGGCTCCCACTCCAAGTCCTTCGACCACTCGCACTACAGACCGTACCAAGGGGGCGGGGGGGACAGCGGCGATGCCCTCAGTGTCACCTCCGTCAGCTCCAGCGGTTCGGACCTGGAGGACGTCAACGCCAGCTTCCTGTCCGACTCCCCTGAAGGACACGAGAGAAAGGTGACGAAGAAAGAGGAACTGATGACGCGACTGGATTATTATTATTGAATTCAACTTTGTGTCGTGTGTGTGTTTGTGTGTTTGTTTTTGACTTTGTGTTAGTGTAACCATATGAAAAATCAGCTTTACCTTCACTTTTTCTTTTTCACAATTAGAGGTAGCTGCTTCTCACAAACACACACACACACACACACACACACACACACACACACACACACACACCCCATGTGGCTGTTTGGTGATGCTTTATGTTTTATTTATTTATTTTTCATCCTCCTCTAGACGTCGACTCCTTCGGTGAAACTTACCGTCTCTGCTTTGGGGAGAGAAGCTCCAGCGTCAGATACTACGTCAACGGTAACTTTATTTACTTTTTTAGTCACATTTTTAGCCTCGAAACTTTCCTAATTCTCTGGAGAACACTCTGAAATATCACCACAGCTCTTTGAGGGGTTGTGATGAAACTTTGCACAGATATTCATGGCATCCAGAGGATGAATCCCACCGACCTTGGCGATCCCTCGACTTGTTTTATTTAGTGCCAGCAGCACAAATCAAATTCTCCACCTAAACCAATGTTTCAGTGATAAAGCAGTAGGTCTTTCATTTCATCAGGCCAATAAGCATTAGCTGGTGCTGCTGAGAGGGTTGTTCAATTAAACAATTAGATGAATGACAGACGATAAACTGACACAGCTATTGCTTAATATTATTTGGTTGCAGCTTCTGAAATCTTTTTTTTGAAATTTTTTTGAAATTTTTTTTTTTTCGAAATAATCATCTGTAAATCTCTGTCAACTTTCTGTGATTTTTGGATGCAAATTCTTTCACAGTTTTCTGATATCTTTAGCGTCTAAACAATAATCAGTAAAGCAGAACTGGATTTGGCTCGATTAAAATGGGGGTTATGCAAGAGAGAGATTAAAAGAAGTGGTGAAAAATGAGGTGGCAAAGGCCGAGAAATCCTGACTTTGAGGTCGAAAACACTGCAGCCTACATTTCCCATCATGCAACTAAGCAGCACCTCATTAACAGACTCTCCCTGGTTACTGTCCTCAAACTCCACAGCCCCAGTTGGTAGCACAGGCTTCCTGTTAGACATTAGAGTAGCAAGTGAACTCATCTTTATACATAAAAATGGTGGAACGGTAGTAATCGGGTCCCCATACTTTAAACCTTGCCCCCCGTCCAGTTCTGGGAGTGCACATCCCTGTCGTCCCTGGACACGTCCGGGATGGGCTCCAGCTCCGGCTCAGCCTCCGGCTCCAGCAGCGCCTCCTCCTCCTCAGTCTCGTCCTCCACCCCGCTGTCGGCCTCGCGCTCGCACAAGCGCTCGGTGTCGGCAGTGTCCAACTACTCCACGCTGTCGCTGCCGCTCTACAACCAGCAGGTGGACGACTGCTGCATCATCCGGGTCAGCCTGGACGTGGAGAACGGCAACATGTACAAGAGCATCCTGGTGAGGGCACAGAGGGCGGTGGTGCTTTAGTGGGACACAACAAAAGATCAATCTGAAGATCTATAGATTTGTTGCTATTAGTTACTGGAAAAGACTTGCAACATTTAAAACGATGTCAGTAAATTAAAAAAAACTGAGATCCATTCACATTTTATCCATCATTTATATAGTTGTTTCTTGTAAAATGTCATTTTTCTTATTTTTCTTCCAGTTGTGCTTCTTGCATCGTTTTTTTTCTTTAGATTTTTTTCAATTACAAATATAATTAGATATCACGACTCATTTTGGTTTTCAGGTTTTTGTGTTTTAAATAAAATTTCTCTGATGTAGATGATTTAACTTATTTGTGAGGAGCAGATCGGGTTTCAGGGTTTTTTAAACACATCGATGGGGCCGTGGTTAAAAGTGGCGTTTACCCCAGAATCCGGCCGCGGTTCCTGAAAAGGTCTCGTTGTCGTGTCCTTCGATGCAGGTGACGAGTCAGGACAAGACTCCGGCTGTCATCAGGAAGGCGATGATCAAACACAACCTGGAGCGGGAGAAGACGGAGGACTACGAGCTGATGCAGAAGATCTCTGAGGACAAAGGTAGGCTGTAGGAAGGACGCGCACACAAACAGGACACAACACACACACACGCACGCACACACCCGACACAACACACACACAGACGCACGCATGCACGCACATACACACACATGCACGCACACACCCGACACAACACACACAGACGCACGCACGCACACAAACACACCACACACACAGACACACAAACAGCACACACACAACACACACAGACGCACGCACGCACACACACAGACGCACGCACACACCCGACACAACACACACACACAGACGCACGCACGCGCACAAACACACCACACAAAGACACACACACACACACACAACACACACATGCACACACACACGGCCACAGGTCCTTACGGTTGTTTCTTTCATTCTTGCTACGTAAAGCATCAGGCCTGAGTTGATTCAGGGTATTTTTGAACGTGGCTGAATTATTTATGAAAGAAAGAGGAAATCCAGGACGCTGCTGGCGTCGTCTTTTCTTTTTTTTTTCCGGTTCTTTCCCAGCCGGAGTTTCTCGTCCAACCCGCCTGGATATAAGACTTTCTGGAGTCTGTTGGGACTGACACCAAATGTATCTTCTCCAGAAGTTTCTCCCGTTCTCTGTCTGACTGTGGTTCGGGTCTTGGATTCGGCCCGACCACATGGGTTCAGTCGGGTCTCTGGGTTCAGGTCTCTGAGTTTTAGGCTTTGTGCAGAACCCAACGTCTGACACTGGATGTTAGTTAATTTTTTGTGAAGATACACATATTTTTTTTATCATCTTTAGAATAATATTGTTATCATTTTAGAAAACCTTAGCTGTTGCAAAGAACATTAAATTAGTTTTCCCCTTTTTTGTTGTTAATTTCTTTCCATAAAAAGCCTGTTATCAGATAAACTGCCACAAAAAAGTTTTCATCACCACTTTTCTCTGTTTTCTGTTAAGACATTTATTTATTTATTTATCATCACTGTTATATCTTATTTAAAGGAAAGTGTCTTCTTAATTCTATTTCTTATTCATTTCTACTCCCCCCTCACTCATGCCCTCCAACCGACCTTTTTCTGTTCTGACTCTGTGTTGTTTCTTCTCCGTCTCGTCTCGTCCCCGTAGAGCTGCGGATCCCCGACAACGCCAATGTCTTCTACGCCATGAACTCCACCGCCAACTACGACTTCGTGCTGAAGAAGCGTGGTCTGGCCCGGCCGGTGCGCACCAAGAACGTGGCCAGCTCAACGCTGCCCCGCATGAAACAGAAGGGGCTGAAAATCGCCAAAGGGATCTTCTGAGGAGAACAAATGCGCCGCCTCCTGCCTCCCTTTTGCTCCCCCCAGCCCCACCCCCACCCCTGTAACCCTCCCTGGTCTCCGCTCCTCAGAGGAAACATTTCTGTTTGCGTCTGTCGGAGGGAAAGTGACCTGAAGTATCTGAGTTTTTCGGTTTGGGCAGAGACTTGAGACGCCAGAGGAGAGAAACGGCCGATGCGGCCTTCCCGCGGATTTGGCAGGAAGCGGAGGAGCGCCTTAGCACTTAGCGACCGCCATCGCGTTGTCAGGACCCTCCATGGGTTTTCAGAGAGTTTTCGAGATGGGATACGCTCACGGAGAAGCTGTTTCTGCGACGGCTGCGAGTCCAGGAACCTGTTTGTGTGGGGCCAACAAATCACTGTGTCGGGGTCGGGCCCCGAACCAGTCGAACTCTCCCCTAGGTGGAACGTGACCGGTTGTGATCCATTTCGTTTCCTGGTCCATTACTTCTTGTTTACATTTCGACACCAACAACTGCTCGGCTCTTGGAAGCTTCTTCATTCAAGCCTCTCGCTCATGAGAGGATTTTTGCACCTTTCGATTAAACACTTTAAACCCCCCCAATCCCTGTATTACTCTCTGCAGCCTTCATGCGACCCCCCCACCCCACCCCCTCCTGGTCCTGGCATGGAGTGTACATAAACGAACAACACGAAGCCACGGCGAGTCGACGCAGATGTGCGCGCCAGCTGGGCGTTCGAATGTGTTTCTCATTTTTTTCAGGGAACTTTTGTCGTCGGTGCACGGCCGCCTTTAACCCGTCTGCCCCGCCCCCCTGGGGACCCACCGACGTCCACGGCATTTCCGGGGGAGCGACGCCCAAATGCCTGGCCCTCCGCCGTCGGACACCGGGACTGATGTCGGCTTTTTTTTTCTTTCTTTCTTCTTTTTTTAACACCAGCGAAGCTGACGCGGAGGAATCCGATCTCTTTTAACTTCTGAACGCTGCCATGTTACAGGGGGGGGGGGGACCCAGAAGGTCAAGTCGTCTGAAACGGAGACGTAGTGTCAAAATCCAGCGGACACAGCCATGAATCACATGCCACTAGTTCCTTTCCCATTTGCTTTTTCTTTTCGAATCGTAACCACTACGCCATGAGGGACGTCCTGTGATGGCACTTGACCGGGGACATTTTCTGAGAGGAGAACAAGTGAAGAAAAAAAGAAAGGAACAGAAAAAAACCTGAGTGTAAATATCAGTTAACGCCAACTGTGCAGTACAGTACATTCTTTTGAAAACGGACCATGAGATTTTGTTAATAGACTCATCGCGATATCAACACTTTTTTTTTCTTTTCATTTTGCTTTGTACAAACACACACACATATATATATATATATATATATATATATATATATATATGTACACTTTCATATTTTTTTTGTGTGTCTCTGCTCTGATACGGTGCTGCTAACTATCTTTTCCGAAGAGGTCGTACGAGCCGCACCTCACCGCCGCCGCCCGACTTCACCGGCCGCCTCATTGGATACGTGTTGGGGAACAGCTGTGGCTTCCTGCTGACAGAGGTGTTTCAATCCCGCGTTTGCTGTTTTCAGAAAGTGACGTTCCTCCACTGTCGCACAGCAAAACCCTCAGACGCCCATGACAGGGACAGGGAAAAAAAAAAGATGAACAGGGACTAAAAAGGAATCATAAAGAAAATCCTCACAGTTACAGCTGGAACAATAAGTTGATTGATTAAATTTTGGATCAGTATTTTTCAAGCAAAAAAAAGTTCACTAGTCAATAGTGTCTCTATTGCAACAGTTGACTCCTTTTCTCTTTCTCTTCTCTTGTGTATGACAGACATTAATAAACCTGTTTATTAGACACAAAGTTAAAAGTGTAATGATGAAGTATAGGCATAATTGGCACAATTATATTTAATATTAATTTTTTTGTGAAAAATACCTGTTTCATTTTTCTAAAACCCAATTTAATGTCTTCAAAAAATTTCATCTGACGAAGATAAAATTGTATTTTTTTTTAAAAAAATTTCTTGCTCTCATGTAAGACAAAGAAGAGCAATACTTTATTGTCTGATCAACTGATTGTTTAATCAACTAATTGTTTGGGCTCTATCCCAGAGTATTTTTTTTATTGTTCCTCATTTTTCTTCCAGTACGCCTGCCTTTAACCAGTTACCTAAAAAAAATAGATGAATCATATTTAATGGAATCAAATTTGTCTTTTATAATTGCAAAGGAGTTAAAAGTAGTCATTATTCATTAAGCATTTATTCCATTGCAGACGATGTGCTGAGCATCTGAGTCGCTAAAATCTGAGCCAGAGCTGATTTTAGTGTCAGCAGCAGTGGAGGCTGGCCTCCTGCACCCATCCAGCAGATTTACAGTTTTATATTCACCGCCTGCACTGGAGAAACTCTGGGACACAATAGACAAGTATCAAAATATCAACCACATAAAGTAGATACTCACACATTCAGGATCCGGGGTTTCATCCTGGCTGTCGTCGGCGAGGACAAAAACTTTCTGTAACAGCAAACTGATATTGCGGTTTAAACCCTGGACCGTAACCACGACCACTGCACAGGAGGGCGATTGGCCGCAGTTTACTTCCTCCAACATGGCGGCCTCGTCCTTCACATCCAACGGTAACCACTTTCCAGATGTGCCGTGACGGGCCTGTGTGCGTGGGATGCACCAGACGAATAACGCAAACTTATCCTGTGGGTTGGGTTTTTTTTTGTTTTTTTTTTTGTTTTTCTGGCTGCCGTGTTGGCTGCGGTGATGGCGGCACGCCCGCCTACACCCCCAGAGCTCTGAATCAGAGGAGGGGTGGAAAAGTCGGATTTTTGGTGATTTTGCACGTCTGGAAAACCAGGCATAAAAAAAATTGTCAGAACATAGAAAAGAGGGTGGAAAGGTTTAGAGATGCCGGTGCTGCCGAACGGCACGAGGGAACAAATTCTACTTTCTTTGTCCTCAGTCTGTTTGTTTCAAAGGAAAAATCCAACCTATAAACTTCTTATCACTGTTTTTTTTTTTTGTAAAAAAAGGAAAAAAAGAGGCTTTTGGTGACATACTATCCATTTTCGTGTTTTTTCCACATTTCTTTCCTGTCTGTGGACATGAAGGGAAATCATGCTGTTGAGATATTTCTAACAGCTACAAATCTCCACCAGTCATCGATAAAGGGCTTCCTCTTCCTCTCTGGGTTGTGCACAGTTTCTCTCTGCTTGTGCACAACAGTCACTGATATATGATCCACTAGCTGAGCCCGACCCCCTTTTTATTCACCGCGCCTGCCACGCTGCAGCACAGGCGGCGATCAGAAAGCCAACTTGGGCAGATTTTGCCTACAAAGATCCTTCGGATTAAAATCAGAATCCTCGGCTATTGTAATAACCAGGAGAAACCGATTCCAGTGGTGGAGGATAAAGGAAATCAAACCAGGACAGGATAAAAGTATGTTTGTGGATGTTGGTCCGCTTCCGGAGCCTCGGGGCCCCACTTGGTTTTCATAGGGGCCCCTGGAATAGATAAAGTGGAAGTAGGTAAAGGACTGAAGGAAGATTGTTGTTGTACTGTGGAGTAACATAAGAGCACTTAGTCGTAATGGAAAAATGTGATGTAAAGTGATCCTGTCCTGTCATATCTGCGTTTGTCTGCTCAGCCTCATGTACGCAGGTCCGTTTTTTGGTGGTGGTGTTGTTATTGTTTTCCACTTATCAACGATACGAGGTGACGAATGTTTAATTTTCACGCTGGAGCAGATGAACACACTGTTTAAATCAGAATCAAACAAAGACTGGAGAGTCTCCGTCACTACAACGCCGAGCTAATCATGCTAATCCAGAGCTGCAGTGAATTTGAGGGGGGGGGGGCAACTTTTTCACGCCTTTTCTACTGTCGCACAGCATTCTGGGAAATTTAGGAAGTCACTTATTCAAGGGAAAGTGGGTTCACACAAAAATAACACTTTTTGACTAAATATCTAAGGTTGGATTTTTCCTGATGAGTTGCTCATATCATGGCAACAAACGCTAAATTTTGCCTGGACTTCGCCGCAACCACGTACTGCCTTTTCTTTTCTTTTCTTTTTGATTTTGTTACTTTCATGTGCATGAAGTTCATAATTATCTTAAAGATCCAATGAAGCTCCCCAAAAAAACCAAACAAACCAACCCTGCGAAAGCAATATGGTGGTGAGCAGCAGGAGGGCATTGTCCCGGGCTGTCGTCGGGTGTCGCTCGTGCCGCCGTGGTGTGAAGTTCTTCACTGTTGAACACTGTGACCTTCGACCCTTTCACCCCCCCAGCCTGTCGATCGACGCGTCACTTCAATTAATGTGAGCTCAAAAAAAAAAAAAAAACGAACAAAAAAACAGTCATGTCGCTCCTTTGACGGTGTCGCAGAGAACGCCCGCCCTTCGCCCGTCTCGTTGACGAGCAGCGAGGGCAACAGGCGTGACCCAACATGTGCCAAAAATAACAAGGAAAGAGAGGAAAAAAAGGAAAGGTCGTTTTTAACCGATGAGCCCTTCTGCCTTTCACAGTGGAAAAAAAAATTCAAGTTTGTATGTTTACTGTTGTCGCATTTTTCTGGAAAAAAACTAACAAAAAAAAAAAAACAGTGAGAACACTATGAAAAAAAAAATCCTAGACCCGTTGCCCTGTGGAGAACTCGACTGTTGTCAGAGAAACTTGAAGCGTAAATGTTCGTCAGGAGCTGCAGATGAAGCTGCTGTAGAAACGCCCCACTCATTGACTTAACCTTTATCGTGTTCATTTGTCTTGTTTTGTGGATATTTCAGGGATTAAAAACCACTTTATCTCTGGAGAACGTCCAACAGAGAAGTGACACAAGCGTTCATCAATATACGATCGATGTCTAATATCAATATCTTTCGCAGATGGCAACAGATTCCTGAGTAAGACAAATTTTCTAGCCACAATTATTCTCTAATTTCCTTAGTGTCAACAAATCCCATGAAAAGACACAAACCAACTATGTTTTATTGTCTCTTGATATTTTCTTACTCCCCTGGTTCCTACTGAAGATCTTTGAAAATAACTCACAAATATATAGTTTCATTTTTTTTAAAAAGGTTCAGCGATGTCCTTTAACAGCTGGATGCTGTAGTTTATAGTAAACGTTACTCAAACAGAGGAACTAGTTCAGTTGTCGGGGACTGTTTTTGTTTTGTGGATTAATCCACGTTGGGTGCTGTAGGGTCCCGGGGTTACCGAGTTGCCCCTGGACCAGGGTCTCCATTGCAGAGAACTTGGTAACATGTCTTGTTAGAAGGTCAATCACATTACTGCAAAGACGTGACGCAAAGAAAAGGGCACGAAACGACCTGAAACGGACTCAAAACAACTATGGCTCAGCGTTAAATTACAACGAAGATGCGCAAAATGACAACGTAGTAAAAACACACAAAATAACCACAAAGAGACAAAGCAGCAGTGTGTGTTTGGGGGGAGTGTTTACATGTATACGCCAAGGGGCCCATTGTCTCATAACTCATTCATGCTAGTGAGTATCTGGGGCAGCAGCACGGTGTGTGTGTGTGTGTGGGGGGGGGCTGAGTCTAATTGAATTACAGTATGTTTGTTCATGGTGATGAAGAAACATACATGTGCATGAATCACTGATGTGTTTAATAGTTTTAAGGAACATCTGGGGCTCAGAGGAATCGCACACATCGAGCTTTGGCTCATGATGATTCTTGACGATAAGAAAAATCTAAAAAAAACTTTTTCCCCGACATCACTTGAATGCAGAATCGGTTCCTTCTCTGTAGCGTGTGTTTGGAACACAAACTTTCTCTGACTCTCGGACCTTTGATTGAAGAGACGCATGTGACCCGGTCTATTCTAGTAACCTTTTTTTTGCGGGGGGGGTTCTGCAGCAGCTCCATTGCTGATCTGAGGGTTCTCGTTGTTGTCCTCGGTCCTGCCGGGGAACGTAAAGGACCGTGCACACGAGTGGAACTACTTTACGATGACTTTTCATGACCCTGCGAGCATTTCTGTGCTGATGAGGTTAACGTCGGACCGTCTGTGTGTTTGTTGTAACACCCCCACAGCCCCCGCCCCCACGTGTTGACCCGACGTAACCTTTTGTGATTTGACCTGATTCTGTGCGAGTTTGGGAGGGGAAAAAAAGGCTGCGTTTACAAGAAGAAAAAAAAAACTAAAAACTGGAAACCAGCTGGCGTGGTGTGTGTGTGTGTGTGTGTTTTGTTTTTTTTGTTTTGTTTTTGTTTTTTAATTTTATTTTTTGTTTTGTTCCCCTGAACCGTGCCCGGGTGCCATTTTCCATTTTAACAAAGGATATCAGAACTTTTTCTAACTGCAGACTCCTGATTTTCTTTTCCTACCTTTTACCAAGAACACAGAACCAATGTAGAATACAAAACTCTCCTTGATTACGTCTTTGTTTATTTATTGATTTGTATATAGAGATTTTGTTTTTGCATTGTACATTCTCTCCTTTCTTGGTTATAGATTAATATATTCATGTATATATGAATAAACATTAAGTTTATAAAAGTAAAAAGACTCTTCTTTTCTCTGCCTCGAATGACTCGTTCTCCCTCCTGCATGTCAATGCTAAGAAGCCGAGATGAGAATCAGCTTCTGCTGCATCTGAACATGACACAAAAACCCATGTGACTCATTTGTTTATGTTTCTATTTAGATGAACATGAGGTTATTTTATAGTTTAATATGAATTTATTTGGTTTTAAACTTCAGGCTGAAAATGACTGAGGCGGTCTGGTTGACAGAAGCTAAGAGGATGAGCCAAAATAATAATAAAGGACGTTTTTTGGTTAATATGGATGTTATTCTGAACTCTTAAATTCATCATAGAAGAAATATTTCAGTCTACTAAATTTAGATTCAGCAGTATATAAGACAGCTATAAAATAATGCTGATAATACAGATCAATACGGTAAATATATGGTTTTACAAATGTGATTGTTGGGTGCAGAAAGATAAGACGACTGTCAGGTGAGTTTATCATTCGCTGTGATCGTAAGGTTTGTCAACAATTTTTCTCTTTTTAATAATTAGAATTATCTTGCTGGAAAAATAGGCTTAATTAATCTAAAAAATATACATATTACAATTGATTAACAATGTTCAGTTGAGTGTAAAATTCATTTTAAAATGAAAAATGGATTTAAACAACCTTAAAATAGAGAGGGTTTTTATAGTAGGAATAATTTCACAAAATATAATACATTTTGATAAATGAATTTTAAATTTTATGTTTTGTGCATGGCCAGTGATTGAATAACTATTCAGATGTTTTACTTGAGTAAAAGTACTAATAACACTCAGTAAAAATACTCCATTACGGATAGAAATAAAAGTGCTCAGTGCAGAGAAATGACCCCTGTGACTGATGCAGTATTACACTTTATATAATTGGAGTATTATCAATCAGGCATTAAGGTGTAAAGCGGCATTTTAATTTTGTTGGTCTAGCTGCAGCTTATTGCAACTCACTTATTTTTAACTTTTATATAAAATACATATATAACTAATGATAATTTTGATGATTAATTAATCTCCTGACTATTCTCGATTAATTGAGTGATTGATGTGTAAGACTATAGAAAAACAGGCATAATGTCATCACAATTACCCAAAGTTCAGAGGCAAACCTTCACAATCTTTTGCCAAACCAAATGTCCGAACCCAATGATTATCATAATTATTAAAAGGAAAAGCAACAAGAAGCTGGGACCATGAAACATTTGACATTTTGCCTGAAAAATAAATTAAATTTATTATAATAGTTGCCAATTTTCTCATCTTACAGTATTTTACAATACTTTGTGTTTAATTTGAATCAAAAATCGAAAAATTAAAAGTAACTGCAGCTGTAAGACAATCAGATAAATGCATCAGCGTATATAAGTGAATTAAACGGAGTTTAAAAGTTTCATTTTAACAATTATTGATACGTTGATTCAAAAACTGCTTAACAGGTCTGTGGATACGTCAGTGTTACGTCATTTCTCGGCGACAGGACGTTTGCGTCATCCGCGCCTGCGCAGTGGCACGGAGCTTTGTTATTTGATGTCATTATGGCGCTTAGCAAAACGTTTGGACAAAAACCGGTTAAATTTCAGCTGGAAGAGGATGGAGACTTCTACATGATCGGCTCGGAGGTCAGTTTTCACCGCTTCGACTTAGCGCTGCTTCGATCGTTTGCTTATCGGGCCCGAAACGTGTCGTTTTTAATCCGGCCAACCGGTTTCGCTAGCAACTAGCCAAGGATGTTAACGGAGGGGGCAGCGCTCGAAGACCCGTCTATTCATTGACTTATTCATTTATTTATCGTTAAGAAAAACGACCAGTGTTTAGCAAAACCTTTCATTCTGATGTAACGGGATAAAGTTCGGCCTTAGAAAAACGCTCGGCCTCGTTCGGAGCGTCTCCTGCTTTCATGAGCTAGCCAACAATTAGCTAAGTAGCTAACGGTGTTTATTCAGCGCTAATCACAACACAGAGGCTTTAACTGCGTGAGACTTAAATCTGACTAAAGCTGAAACACTCACACTTATTAAAATAGATCGAATCAGGTCGTTTATATCACTATCTTCTCTCATACTAATGACACATGTTGTTACATAAACCGATGCAGGGCTGCAGTGAGCGATTATTTTCATTATTATTTTCACAAAACAGTGAAAAATCTTTGTTATAATTTCCCACGTCACGGATTTGGTTATCTGTCTAAACTAACAGCCCGAGACTCAGAAATGTTCAGCTTAATATCCTGTATAACAAAGAAAAACGTAAAATTCTCCAATTTAAGTCGGAACCGGCGAATATTTTTTGCAGAAAAAACTGACTGAAACAACGGATTAATTACCATTTGTCCCAGTTTTAAATCTTAGTCTGTTATCACAAACGCTTAGTCCCGGTTTGGGCTTCTCATGTGCTGCTGTTACTTGCTGCTCAATTCATTTACTCCAATTCAGAGCTGAAACGATTAGTCAGTCAGAAGGTGGTTCTAAGGATCTAATGATCTTGGAGAACCTGCCTCAGTTCTTCTGTGGATTCAGTTTATCTCAGTGTCTCTGTCTCTTCAAGTGATCCCAGACTTAGTCCATGACTCTGAGACCAGGTCTCTGTGGGGTCGAAGGGAAGGATCCCTTGTCCTTTATACAGGACAGTATCATACAGTACTGTATAATAAAGTGTTCACAGTTGTTGATTATATATTGTAGTAATAATTGGAATCTAATAATGTAGTCAAATAAAAAGTGCAATATTTCTCTCTGAAACATATAACAAAAAGGAAGGTAATTGTACCTCAGTATAATATATAGTTATTTTCTACCACTTTACAGGTTTAATAAAGACAACAGACACAGACTATAGGTACCATGTGCACGGAAGCACACACAGTCATATTTCCAGCACTTCAGAAGACTTAACGTTGACGTTACATTCATTTCATGGAGATTGACCCGAACCATGAATTCAAGCCAGGTCTTCACTCTAAAATTGAATGATTCACATTATGGAGACTTGCTTTTGGTCCCCAGAAAATATCTGCCACCATCCCACCCCACCCCAAACATGGGTAATGAATGACAACACACACATAGATGCAGAAACTCGTTTATAACAGTTAAAATGTGACAGTATCATGGAAGATCTGAGGATTTATTCTGAGACAGATTTTCGATTACATCATCCAGTCCTGCTGTGTTTAGCAGTCTTATCCAAATTTATAGTTCTTATTGTTAATGGTTAATCTGATCTGTGAATTATTTTCTGGATTAATAAATAATTTTTGAATTAATAAATCATTTACTTGGTCTGGAAATAGACAGAAAAGAAATTAATATATTATCGTCATCAAGAATCTTTAGCATTTAAATGATTTGCCTTCATGTTTGTTGACTTTTTTTTTTTTTTTTTTTTTGTGTGTTTTTGTGTTAAGGTGGGAAACTACCTGCGTATGTTCAGAGGCTCCCTGTATAAACGATATCCGTCGTTATGGAGGAAACTGGCGTCAGTAGAAGAACGGAAGAAAATAGTAGAGTCATCACATGGTCAGTAGAGAGCAGCCTCTACACATCTACAGCTGGGGGGGGTTGACCTCTCCCATCTTTATTAAAAATAGACTACAGATGCTGTTTGCTGAGTCTTCAGTTTTATTCCACCAGAGATACTGTTAATTTTTAAGGTACTTTTCAACATACAAAATATATACAGATAATAAATAAAATAAAAATATATACGGATAAATGTCATGATGAACATTAACAATAATCAGATCAAAATATTGTATTTTATCTCTATTATAACAACGTGCAGATCATCTCTCTGATGCTTAAATGCATTGATTTTGCTTTGCAGTTTGACCATTTAACATTAGATTGTGCTATATACTTTCTACAGATGCACTTTGTGTTTGGGCTGATTGGGTGGGGGGGCTTGCTTATTTGTAAGTCATTTTAAGTTTGATAATCAACCATCAGGAAACAAGTCTTTTATTTTGTAACAAGGACATAAGGTTTTCCACACAGATGATCCTTTTAATGGCTGGCCACCTAAATCCTGCCAGTCAGAGGTTGTTTCCCTGTTAATTTGACTTTTTTTTTTTTTCCTTTTGTCATCCAGACCACGGTTACACTCAGCTCGCCACCAGCGTGACCCTGCTGAAGGCCTCCGAGGTCGAGGAAATCCTCGAAGGCAACGACGAGAAGTATAAAGCGGTCTCCATCAGTACTGAGCCCCCCGCGTACCTCAGGTACTTCGCTCAGGTGTAAAACCCTGTCTGGACTGGACACCTGTTTATCTGTAGGATATAATTAGAATGTTGATCACTTATTTGTGTGAAATGAAACCTTTCATAAAAGAGCAGGAAAAAGAACTAGACCTGGGTGTAGGTCTAGGGTTTGAACACTGTTTCCAGCCATGATTTTTTTCTGACTGTGTAAAGGATAAGCTTATCTTTCATATTAAAATTGATATGTAGGATATTGATTATGAAAAAACAGGAATAAATATTATCAAATCAACACAAAAAAAACTTCTGGTTCACACAGGATTTCTACAACCAATGATTTTTTTTCCCGTTTTTATGTTTAAAATAATGTATTTATACATATTTATTTATATAAATTATAGTGACTTATTTATTTTATTATTCTTTATTTAACTATGTATTATAGGTCTTGTAGTTGTAATTGTGTTACTGCTCCAACTGATCCCTTCTGTATAGACTGTAATCTGAGATGTTAAATATTCAGGCCTGTGCTGGTGCGATTAAGTAATCATTGATGTCTCCAGTGTGGAAATTTTGAAGTGGAAAAAGTAAAGACATGTTTTTCATCATTTTCATAGATTTCATGAATGTCTCGGTTCTGTCGCCAGGGAACAGAAGGCGAAGAGGAACAGTCAGTGGGTTCCCACGCTGCCCAACAGTTCTCACCACCTGGACGCAGTTCCCTGCTCCACCACCATCAACCGCAGCCGACTGGGCCGTGACAAGAAGAGGACCTTCCCGCTGTGGTGAGCTCAGCAGCCGGAACCAGCTCTGGCTTCCTTGGCGCGGTTGGGTAGAATGAGAGCGTTGAAATGAGCAAGAGATTTCATCCAGAAGAGATTTTATGATCTTATGATCTTTCTGACAAAGTAGAGCTACTGTTTAATGCCTCTGGTTCTATCAGGTGATTACTGGTAATGTTTTGAAGATGAATGAACAAGTTTATGATAGTTTTTGTTAACAAGTTATGTTTTTATTTAGCATTTATTGATTTGTCAGGTATTTAATTCACTGGAATAGATAAAAATATAGAATATTTCATCCATTATGGCTGCCCCCTAATTTCTAAAGGTGTACAATACTGTGAACATCTTATATCTTTCCAACTGTAGCAGAGAACGGTAATTACTCCGATTACAGCTGTCTGGCATTAATTCATGCACCTTCAAATATCTCTGTTGCATGACATCTCTGAATGCACCATATAACAACACACACAAATATAAGAAAACTTCATCTTAACACCCACTAAGCGCATTTTTTCAAACAGATTTTCAGAGCAAAGTCGGCATCTGAATGGTGACTGGTTTCCTGTGAACTGACAAAATCAAGATTTGATAGATTTTTTTATTTAAAGCACAATGTGCGAACATGGCATCTAAAAGGTTTAACCACTGGTTGTACAGTTTTAGATAATAGGCATTAGCAACCATTTTTTAAAACTTTTTTTGTGCCATGTCTTTCCTACCCAGCTTTGACGACCACGACCCAGCAGTGATCCACGAGAATGCCACTCAGTCCGAAGTCCTGGTCCCGATCCGCCTGGACATGGAGATCGAGGGGCAGAAGCTCAGGGACGCTTTCACCTGGAATATGAACGGTAACATCCCCATCACCACTTCCCCTGAGCCCAGAAAGGTTTGGCACCAAAGCAATGATTTCGTGGCATTGGCGATCAACAAGCGGTAAATTTTTTTTCTCCACTTTTGAAATCTCCAGAGAAGCTTATGACGCCCGAGATGTTCGCCGAGATCCTGTGCGACGACCTGGACCTCAATCCGCTGGCCTTCGTCCCGGCCATCGCCTCTGCCATCCGGCAGCAGATAGAGTCCTACCCGACAGACAGCATCCTGGAGGACCAGACAGACCAGAGGGTCATCATCAAGGTGACGCTCACTGCCAGCAGAGTCTTTAATGTCATTCTCATGTCATGAGTCTTTAATGTTTTCAGGCCACTTATTTGCAGATTAAAGCCTGCAGACATGTGATTTATCAGCTGTCTTTCTCTTAAATGTTTTTTTTGCATTTCCAGTTGAACATCCATGTCGGGAACATCTCCCTGGTGGACCAGTTTGAGTGGGACATGTCTGAGAGGGAGAACTCCCCAGAGAAGTTTGCCCTGAAACTCTGCTCCGAGCTCGGCCTCGGGGGCGAGTTCGTCACCACCATCGCCTACAGCATCCGCGGTCAGCTGAGTTGGCACCAGAGGACGTACGCCTTCAGGTACCAACACCAACGTTGTCTCACTTCTTGTGTCCCAGGAGACGTCCGGTAACATGCTGGTCTCAGATGATGTTTCCCCAGCGTCTAGATAATGTTTGACGATGTGGAAATTATAAATGTAGTGATTCCTGAGCTGTTTCTAACGGAGCCAGAGAGGAAAAACATGTCCGCTGGCTGTGTCTCCATTCACTTCCTGTCTGCGCTCTACTGCTTCCTCTCTATTAAAGGCTATGAAATGTTATAATAATATATGTATAAAGAATCATAATGATAATTAGTATAAATATATAATTATAAACATTAAATTATTCTGTGGTTTAAAAGTACCATTTACATAATAATGTCCTATGCTCATGGGCTTTGATTCAGGCCATTATGTTTCCCCTCTTAGCACTTAAGCACTATACAAACATTTGATAAACGGTTTCTAACACACTTTAATGTCGTTGGAAGCAGCTACAAGAGCATTTCACGTGTTTATTAATGTGTGCTTATTTGTTAAAAGTTGTAATTTCTTCTATGAAGAAATATTTTATGTATAACAGCTGTGTTTTACTAAATTATCATTTATTTTCTGTTTATACAGACAGAAACCAATAACCAGTTATTGGTTTCTGTTCCCGGGAGGAGGAGTTGATCAATATGTCAATAATTACCTATATCACATATAATCACTTATATCTGCCCACAGCTGCTCTACATTCGTTATAAACCTCTCTTTCAACTGGGCGGCTTAAAGTTAATAGTTACTATGTTTTCTATTGTAGCATTTTATTGTTTTTAGAGGGACATATTTATCACTTTTTGACAAGTTATTGATAAGTTATTGATAACTCTACCAAGGTTTTTTTATTTTTTTATTTATATATATCTATCTAGATAGATAGATAGATAGATAGATAGATAGATAGATAGATAGATAGATAGAGATATATATAGATATATATAGATATATAGATGTTCTGCACAAGTCTGAAGAGTTACAGAAACAAGCCGTGAGGAAATGTCTGTCTGTGTTGTGTGCGTCATTGCGACGGTGATGTGGCTGCGACCTTGGACCTCTCTCCTGAAGGCTTCTCGTCAGTCAGATCTGTTCCTCCCTGCTGATGCTTCTTTATGGCGTCTGGTCCAACCGTGAACTGGATTAAACTTAGACCCTGTTTGGTTTTTGCTGCAGCTTTGGGGCATCTTTGGGTGAAATGTAGCCGACATTCGCTCATCTGGTTTTCGGTTTCCTGGCATGTGAAGTGAAGAGTTTCGAAAGCCGGGCAGCGGCGCTGACCTCTGTCACAGCTGGATGTCTGCTGTGGACGAAATATATCAGGACTCTTTGTTTTCCTTCTCGTCTCATACAGGGAATCTGCAGTTCCTTGAAAAGTCTTCAAAAGCATTGAATTCCTTAAAAAAAGGCCATAGAAGGAATTAGTCCTAAATTTAAAGCTTAAAAGTCTTAAATTTCCTTCACAAAGCTCTTGAATGTCTTTTCTTGCCTGGAGTAAAACACTTCTGGTCCCCAGGAGACCGTAGGCAAGTATCGATAGTAGCAAATAGATTATTAACAAGTTATTGACAAAAAGTTGACTAAATTTATTCTTGGTTTCTTTTTTAAATTATATTGAGTCATCTATTAGTTTTCTTCTGTTTATCTGATTCAAGGGAATGAATGGATTATAAAAAAACAGACCCCTGTTCATAGAAAAGTAAAGTTTCTTCCTCCCCCTCATGTATCAGGACCCCCCCCCCCACCCACAAAAGAAAACAGACCGAAAGCCACAGGGTCCTTTTTTTTCTCTTTGTGGTGGTTTTGTGTGATTTTATAGTCATTTAACTGAGCTCTGCTACTCTAAGAATAGAAATAGAGTAAATAGAGTAAATAGAGTAAATCCATACTCTGATACAGGTCCCATTAACCGAATCATTTTATTACTATGAAGTATTGTTAAACACATCTGGGAAGTAGTAACAGAGACATAAATTTCATCAAAGTTTGTGTACTTAAAAAATTGTCCCCACTGATTTTTAGTAATCCTTTGACCAGCAGGACTGGATTAAAAGCTGTAAATTTAATTTAGAGAAAACTGCAGAAACCTGGTCATTAACCTCTTTTGAGACAAGGGTGATGAAGCAGCGGGCTTCTTTGAATGTTCATATATTTAACGCCTGCATCCGATGCCAGTTTGTGCTCATAGTGACTGTCGCATGCAAAAAAGTTTCTAGAGCCAAAGTTCAGAATTGTTATTGTTGCCTTTGCAACAATTTCCACTGAGCCGAGTCAGAGATTTGTTTTTTTTGTCATGATCCCTTCTTCTTGTCGTCTGTGAACATGTTGCTTATCTATAAATGTTTAAGTTACATGTCATTATAATCAGTTATTGTAACGGACACAATGTCAATCGTTTGTGTTTGAAGCTTTGATTACAATTTGCAAGTTTCAGGAAAAAGTGTCTCAATGGATGAAAAAAAGTCACATTAAAGGAAAAGTGTTTGCTGTTTCGGGTGTTTCCAGCGAGAACCCCCTCCCCACGGTGGAGATAGCCATTAGGAACACGGGCGACGCCGACCAGTGGTGCCCCCTGCTGGAGACCCTGACCGATGCAGAGATGGAGAAGAAGATCAGAGACCAGGACAGAAACACGAGGTGAGTGTCAGCCCAAAGAGATGAGACTTTTCTTATCTGACCTCTTAACCGGTTTGAATATAGAGAAATGAAATAGATCTGTCACAACGCTGCAAGGCCTGTTTCAGTTCAGGTAGTAAATGACCGTGTTGTTGACGGCGGAGATGTGACATCTGAGAGAGCTGGTCAGTTAATCGATTAGTTGAAGGACAAAAAAATTGTCAAATTTTTTTTAATAATCGATTGATTTTCTCAAAAACAAATGATAATTAGATGACAAATATTCTCTTTATCGACAATGAAAGTATTTATTAGTTGTCGCTCTGGTCACAATTAGAGCTGTAAATAATTATTTTTTATAATTGATCATTAAAATGTTTTTTTTTAACCGGCTCATTGATTGAAGATTTATTGTTTTGTCCGACCAACAGGCCAAAATATTTTCAGTTTACTTTGATATATGACAAATAAAGCAGCATGTTCCTAATTAATCAATTATCAGAATAGTCGCCAATTATTTTTCCGATCGCTGATTAATCGAGTTTGTTCGGAATCTTTCTCATCAGGAGGGAGCTGCGGTAGATTTCCAGTTTGTGTCGGTGCTCTCGTAATCTTTTTGACACTTTTTTTTTTTCCTTCTTCCCCTCGTTCGCTCCACAGACGAATGAGGCGACTGGCGAACACAGCGCCTGCGTGGTAGACGCACCAGCAGCAGCAGCAGCAGCAGCAGCAGCAGCAGCAGCAGCAGCAGCAGCAGCAGCAGCAGCAGCAGCAGCAGCAGCAGCAGCAGCAGCAGCAGCAGCAGCAGCAGCAGCAGCAGCAGCAGCAGCAGCAGCAGCAGCAGCAGCAGCAGCAGCAGCAGCAGCAGCAGCAGCAGCAGCAGCAGCAGCAGCAGCAGCAGCAGCAGCAGCAGCAGCAGCAGCAGCAGCAGCAGCAGCAGCAGCAGCAGCAGCAGCAGCAGCAGCAGCAGCAGCAGCAGCAGCAGCAGCAGCAGCAGCAGCAGCAGCAGCAGCAGCAGCAGCAGCAGCAGCAGCAGCAGCAGCAGCAGCAGCAGCAGCAGCAGCAGCAGCAGCAGCAGCAGCAGCAGCAGCAGCAGCAGCAGCAGCAGCAGCAGCAGCAGCAGCAGCAGCAGCAGCAGCAGCAGCAGCAGCAGCAGCAGCAGCAGCAGCAGCAGCAGCAGCAGCAGCAGCAGCAGCAGCAGCAGCAGCAGCAGCAGCAGCAGCAGCAGCAGCAGCAGCAGCAGCAGCAGCAGCAGCAGCAGCAGCAGCAGCAGCAGCAGCAGCAGCAGCAGCAGCAGCAGCAGCAGCAGCAGCAGCAGCAGCAGCAGCAGCAGCAGCAGCAGCAGCAGCAGCAGCAGCAGCAGCAGCAGCAGCAGCAGCAGCAGCAGCAGCAGCAGCAGCAGCAGCAGCAGCAGCAGCAGCAGCAGCAGCAGCAGCAGCAGCAGCAGCAGCAGCAGCAGCAGCAGCAGCAGCAGCAGCAGCAGCAGCAGCAGCAGCAGCAGCAGCAGCAGCAGCAGCAGCAGCAGCAGCAGCAGCAGCAGCAGCAGCAGCAGCAGCAGCAGCAGCAGCAGCAGCAGCAGCAGCAGCAGCAGCAGCAGCAGCAGCAGCAGCAGCAGCAGCAGCAGCAGCAGCAGCAGCAGCAGCAGCAGCAGCAGCAGCAGCAGCAGCAGCAGCAGCAGCAGCAGCAGCAGCAGCAGCAGCAGCAGCAGCAGCAGCAGCAGCAGCAGCAGCAGCAGCAGCAGCAGCAGCAGCAGCAGCAGCAGCAGCAGCAGCAGCAGCAGCAGCAGCAGCAGCAGCAGCAGCAGCAGCAGCAGCAGCAGCAGCAGCAGCAGCAGCAGCAGCAGCAGCAGCAGCAGCAGCAGCAGCAGCAGCAGCAGCAGCAGCAGCAGCAGCAGCAGCAGCAGCAGCAGCAGCAGCAGCAGCAGCAGCAGCAGCAGCAGCAGCAGCAGCAGCAGCAGCAGCAGCAGCAGCAGCAGCAGCAGCAGCAGCAGCAGCAGCAGCAGCAGCAGCAGCAGCAGCAGCAGCAGCAGCAGCAGCAGCAGCAGCAGCAGCAGCAGCAGCAGCAGCAGCAGCAGCAGCAGCAGCAGCAGCAGCAGCAGCAGCAGCAGCAGCAGCAGCAGCAGCAGCAGCAGCAGCAGCAGCAGCAGCAGCAGCAGCAGCAGCAGCAGCAGCAGCAGCAGCAGCAGCAGCAGCAGCAGCAGCAGCAGCAGCAGCAGCAGCAGCAGCAGCAGCAGCAGCAGCAGCAGCAGCAGCAGCAGCAGCAGCAGCAGCAGCAGCAGCAGCAGCAGCAGCAGCAGCAGCAGCAGCAGCAGCAGCAGCAGCAGCAGCAGCAGCAGCAGCAGCAGCAGCAGCAGCAGCAGCAGCAGCAGCAGCAGCAGCAGCAGCAGCAGCAGCAGCAGCAGCAGCAGCAGCAGCAGCAGCAGCAGCAGCAGCAGCAGCAGCAGCAGCAGCAGCAGCAGCAGCAGCAGCAGCAGCAGCAGCAGCAGCAGCAGCAGCAGCAGCAGCAGCAGCAGCAGCAGCAGCAGCAGCAGCAGCAGCAGCAGCAGCAGCAGCAGCAGCAGCAGCAGCAGCAGCAGCAGCAGCAGCAGCAGCAGCAGCAGCAGCAGCAGCAGCAGCAGCAGCAGCAGCAGCAGCAGCAGCAGCAGCAGCAGCAGCAGCAGCAGCAGCAGCAGCAGCAGCAGCAGCAGCAGCAGCAGCAGCAGCAGCAGCAGCAGCAGCAGCAGCAGCAGCAGCAGCAGCAGCAGCAGCAGCAGCAGCAGCAGCAGCAGCAGCAGCAGCAGCAGCAGCAGCAGCAGCAGCAGCAGCAGCAGCAGCAGCAGCAGCAGCAGCAGCAGCAGCAGCAGCAGCAGCAGCAGCAGCAGCAGCAGCAGCAGCAGCAGCAGCAGCAGCAGCAGCAGCAGCAGCAGCAGCAGCAGCAGCAGCAGCAGCAGCAGCAGCAGCAGCAGCAGCAGCAGCAGCAGCAGCAGCAGCAGCAGCAGCAGCAGCAGCAGCAGCACTCTTCAAACATTCATGTTCCCCAGAGGATGAATCTTTTGGTTTTTGGAGATGCCGAGACTTTTTTTTTTTTCTTCTCTTCTCCTCTAATGTCACCACGAGGTTGACATTAAATATCCTGACAATTACTGGATGGATGTGGCAAACGTTCACGTTCTCCTCAGGATAAAATCTAACGACCTTACTGCTCCTCTGTCCTAACGCCACCATCAGGTCAAAACCTTTAAGGCAAAACTAACGACATCCCCATCGCCCCCCTACACCTTGCGTTCTGTGCTGATTGGCAACTCTTAGCATGCCAATAGGCTAAACTAAGATGGTGAACATGGTAAACGTAATGTTTTTAAATATTATGTTAGCATATTAGCATGCCAGTGGTAGCCTTTAGCTCCAGGCTGCTGCTGTGTCTAAGCACAGCCTCACAGAGCTGCTAGCTTGGCTGCAGGATCTTGGTCTTGTGTCTACACTCACACAGGTAGATGCCAAATATACAGTGTTGTGTCTTAGTTGTACTTTACTTAGTTTACTTTTCTCAAAATGACATGTTTTTGAAAAAAAAAATTTGTTAAACGCATGTTCATGTAAATCACAAATTAAAAAACTTCAGTTTAATTTATAGAAAATTTTTGCAGGTTAAATTGCAATATCAGCGAAATTGCAATTTAGATATTTGCCTCGAATCTTCCAACCCATCATCTTTTTTTTTAATTAGTTCTTCATTTAAAGAGAAATTAGTTTAGTGTTTTTGTTCCATAATCATCTTAATATAAATTTTCCTTTAGACAATTTTCCTCCCTGAAGAGAAAAGTAAAAAAACACTGAAAACACACAACTGTTTCCTTGATTTTGACCTTTAAACCCACATCATTCCGACTTCAGCTGTGACTAATATTAATCAGCAGTGCCTGTGAGTGTTTTGTTGTTTCAGTTCCCCGCGCAGAGGCTTGTTTGCGTGTTGTTGTGCTAAGCAATTTCCATTTTGTCCCCAGTGTTTTACACCCACAAAGGCAGCGGGTGAAAGTGCAGAGTGTGCAGACGGGCCAACGGGATTTCAGGCCGTCGGCAGTTTCGTGTGAACCGGCGGCCGTGAGGTCACGGGGTCAGAGCCGCTCCTCTGGGTCGTCCGCGGGCAGGGCACAATCACAGGAGGCTCAGTCGCGTTGAGGCTTGAGTCAGAAATTAGACCTTGGATGTTTTCAGTTTCACGTTTTTAACATTTTTTGGGTTTTTTACTTCTCTTACACAGCTGGAATGCGCTTTCTCAGGAAGTTTGTATCGCTTGTGATCACAGAATTCAAAGTGAATAGCTGCTCAAAACAGAGGTCTGATGAATCAGCTGGAGCTTGTTGTTGGAAAAGTCGTGTTACTCACTGTGTATCCTCAGGGTCTAGCAGAAGTGTGTTGAAAACATTTCCTTCCTCATAAAAAAAAACATTTTCAAAGCCAATTTTTTTTCATAAAAGTCTGGAACCTGATTTGTGCTTACATCCATGTTTTTTTTTCTCAGATTTTAGCAGTCTTAGTCAGTTTGCCGGCACACGGCTGCGTTTCCTAGCACATCGCCGCCAACTGTGGATCGGTGCAAAAGTGTGACACCGTGCACTACCTGCATTAGTACGAGACAAACAACATGGGGACCGACTCAGGGAATAAAGTATCTGAGGTCAAACCTCTGCACCAAACTACACATTTGGAAAAAACAGGTAGATGTGAGCTCAGTTCAGGTCGACCCATTATCCTTTGCATTTTTTGCTGTCGCTGGTTTCAGACAACGCTTTGACTCCTCAGACACAGTCGTGTTAGCGAGAACCGAGATTCCCTTTTTCTTCCATTCTCTGTTCTTTTATCTTATCATCTACACAGATCATTACTCCAGAGTCAAAACCGTTTCAAACAGGATTTCTCTGTTTTCTTTGTGTGTGTGTGTGTGTGTGTGTGTGTGTGTGTGTGTGTGTGTGTGTGTGTGTGTGTGTGTGTGTGTGTGTGTGTGTGTGTGTGAACGTGCCACTAACTCCCAAAATCCTTTTGGACTTTTGTGTGCTAAAGAAAACAAAAACTATTTTGTTAATCCACATATTCCGACTCTCTGCTCATGCCTCCATCAACTGATATCCTTCGACTTTGGGGTGGGGGGTGGGGGGGGGTGGGCTCCTGGTGTACGTTAGTCCTGCAGCTCCTCGTCCTGCTGCAGGTCTTCCCCCTGCCGCTCTTCCTGGAGGGGATGGTAGTCTGGGTCCTCCGGCCGGTCGAACATGGCCCGACTGTAGGGACAGACCGAGGCCACTCGTTAGCGAAACCGAGTCTCTTTACTTTTTCTGAATGTTTTTAAGATGCGTATTTTTTCTTTATGCTAACATTCTATAACCGGCTCCTAAAGTCGCAACTCAAAAACCATTGTAGGGACACGTTTGTTGTGACTGAACTAATTTACGTCCAGTTTCACTGTGTGAATATACCTGCTGAGGTGTGTTTGTTTAATGTCTTCTCACACTGCTGAGAGAAAAAAAACAAAAAAAAAAAACAAACGTGGAAATGCATCTCTTGTTGAAAATTTGTCGAATTGAAACTTGTTATTTTTCCTGTCATATTAGGTTTTTTGTTGTTTTTTTCTTTAAATACTTTGTGGTGCAGACTGGTAAAGTATCAAGGTTCTGCACTCGATCCAAGACCGAGCAGAACTTGGCTGCGGCTCCAGTCTAGAACAGTAGACGGCCGCGATGCCGTAGAACTTTGGAGCAGGTTCCTGCTGGTCCCCTTTTCCTAGAGAGGGTGAAACACTTGTGGTTTAAAGAACAAATGTATTGTCACACAGCTTATTTTTAAGATTTGTGTGCTAAAGAAAACAAAAACTATTTTGTTAATCCACATATTCCGACTCTCTGCTCATGCCTCCATCAACTGATATCCTTCGACTTTGGGGTGGGGGGTGGGGGGTGGGGGCTGGGGGGTGGGGGGGTGGGGGGTGGGGGGTGGGGGGTGGGGGGTGGGGGGTGGGGGGTGGGGGGTGGGGGGTGGGGGGTGGGGGGTGGGGGGTGGGGGGTGGGGGGTGGGGGGTGGGGGGTGGGGGGTGGGGGGTGGGGGGTGGGGGGTGGGGGGTGGGGGGTGGGGGGTGGGGGGTGGGGGGTGGGGGGTGGGGGGTGGGGGGTGGGGGGTGGGGGGTGGGGGGTGGGGGGTGGGGGGTGGGGGGTGGGGGGTGGGGGGTGGGGGGTGGGGGGTGGGGGGTGGGGGGTGGGGGGTGGGGGGTGGGGGGTGGGGGGTGGGGGGTGGGGGGTGGGGGGTGGGGGGTGGGGGGTGGGGGGTGGGGGGTGGGGGGTGGGGGGTGGGGGGTGGGGGGTGGGGGGTGGGGGGTGGGGGGTGGGGGGTGGGGGGTGGGGGGTGGGGGGTGGGGGGTGGGGGGTGGGGGGTGGGGGGTGGGGGGTGGGGGGTGGGGGGTGGGGGGTGGGGGGTGGGGGGTGGGGGGTGGGGGGTGGGGGGTGGGGGGTGGGGGGTGGGGGGTGGGGGGTGGGGGGTGGTGGGTGGGGGGTGGGGGGTGGGGGGTGGGGGGTGGGGGGTGGGGGGTGGGGGGTGGGGGGTGGGGGGTGGGGGGTGGGGGGTGGGGGGTGGGGGGTGGGGGGTGGGGGGTGGGGGGTGGGGGGTGGGGGGTGGGGGGTGGGGGGTGGGGGGTGGGGGGTGGGGGGTGGGGGGTGGGGGGTGGGGGGTGGGGGGTGGGGGGTGGGGGGTGGGGGGTGGGGGGTGGGGGGTGGGGGGTGGGGGGTGGGGGGTGGGGGGTGGGGGGTGGGGGGTGGGGGGTGGGGGGTGGGGGGTGGGGGGTGGGGGGTGGGGGGTGGGGGGTGGGGGGTGGGGGGTGGGGGGTGGGGGGTGGGGGGTGGGGGGTGGGGGGTGGGGGGTGGGGGGTGGGGGGTGGGGGGTGGGGGGTGGGGGGTGGGGGGTGGGGGGTGGGGGGTGGGGGGTGGGGGGTGGGGGGTGGGGGGTGGGGGGTGGGGGGTGGGGGGTGGGGGGTGGGGGGTGGGGGGTGGGGGGTGGGGGGTGGGGGGTGGGGGGTGGGGGGTGGGGGGTGGGGGGTGGGGGGTGGGGGGTGGTGGGTGGGGGGTGGGGGGTGGGGGGTGGGGGGTGGGGGGTGGGGGGTGGGGGGTGGGGGGTGGGGGGTGGGGGGTGGGGGGTGGGGGGTGGGGGGTGGGGGGTGGGGGGTGGGGGGTGGGGGGTGGGGGGTGGGGGGTGGGGGGTGGGGGGTGGGGGGTGGGGGGTGGGGGGTGGGGGGTGGGGGGTGGGGGGTGGGGGGTGGGGGGTGGGGGGTGGGGGGTGGGGGGTGGGGGGTGGGGGGTGGGGGGTGGGGGGTGGGGGGTGGGGGGTGGGGGGTGGGGGGTGGGGGGTGGGGGGTGGGGGGTGGGGGGTGGGGGGTGGGGGGTGGGGGGTGGGGGGTGGGGGGTGGGGGGTGGGGGGTGGGGGGTGGGGGGTGGGGGGTGGGGGGTGGGGGGTGGGGGGTGGGGGGTGGGGGGTGGGGGGTGGGGGGTGGGGGGTGGGGGGTGGGGGGTGGGGGGTGGGGGGGGGGTGGGGGGGGGGGTGGGGGGTGGGGGGTGGGGGGGGGGGGGGGGGGGGGTGGGGGGTGGGGGGTGGGGGGTGGGGGGTGGGGGGTGGGGGGTGGGGGGTGGGGGGTGGGGGGTGGGGGGTGGGGGGTGGGGGGTGGGGGGTGGGGGGTGGGGGGTGGGGGGTGGGGGGTGGGGGGTGGGGGGTGGGGGGTGGGGGGTGGGGGGTGGGGGGTGGGGGGTGGGGGGTGGGGGGTGGGGGGTGGGGGGTGGGGGGTGGGGGGTGGGGGGTGGGGGGTGGGGGGTGGGGGGTGGGGGGTGGTGGGGGGTGGGGGGTGGGGGGTGGGGGGTGGGGGGGGGGGGGTGGGGGGTGGGGGGGGGGGGGTGGGGGGTGGGGGGTGGGGGGGGGGGGGGGGGGGTGTTGGGGGGTGGGGGGTGGGGGGTGGGGGGTGGGGGGTGGGGGGTGGGGGGTGGGGGGTGGGGGGTGGGGGGTGGGGGGTGGGGGGTGGGGGGTGGGGGGTGGGGGGTGGGGGGTGGGGGGTGGGGGGTGGGACATGACCCACACTGATACCTGGGGGGGGGGGGTGTCGTCAGTACGTCTGATCACCAATAACAACGTCTGCATCTTAACGGCATTTGGAGTCAGTGTCGAGAGACGCACGAGAGTTGTTGATAATAAGACAAATACAGAATCATTCGTCTCCGTCCTTTACAAAAAAAGAAAGGTCTTTATCAGGGATCTGTAAACCAGCGTTTACAGATCCCTGAGAGTGTGTAAAAGATGAGCGTCACAGCCTTTTACGTTGCTTTGATATGATTTATGAACTTTAAATTGAACTCGGGATAAATTGCAAGTTACGGCTCCGGCAGGAAACTGAAGTGTTTATGTTAGAGGTTTGGTGTTTTGTATTTCCTCCCATAGTCCCCTGCAGCCCGAACTCCCTCCGAGATCAATGCAACAAGGTCCGGTCACACTGGTTTTTTTTTTTTTTTTTGTCAGACTTCTGTGGCACAATTCTGACATATTAAGCCAAACTTCTTATTGATTTATTGACATAAATCAGAACTTTGAGTAGAAAAGTTTTTGACTCATGATTTTGACAGGACAAAGTCAACATTTAGAGACAAAAATATGAAATACTATGTCTCTAAATGTTGACTGTTTCGAGAAAACCGTGAAATATTAAGTCAGAAGACATAATTCTGACTATCATAATTTCGAGTAGAAACATCAGAACTCAACTTGTCTTATAAATATCACATTCCTTTGACTTACTGTCTCATATTTCCTTCCTGCCGTGATCATTTTTTATTGTTTATTCATTATGTTTATTTTTCTGGCAGATCAGGCTTCCATACATGTATTGTTTAATGTCTATTATCGTCAGAAAAACACTGTTTTGGTGAAATTTTGCTCCCCAGAAATGTTACATAAGTTAACCCCAATATGTGAAGAACACAAAAATCCTAAAATTACCATCTTAAACTTTGATCTGTTATTGTTTACCAAGTCAACCTTTGACATTCCTGTCATTTCCGCCCGGGCCCGTCACTCTCAACCCTGCACTATTACAGCAGAATTAGTCCTCATGTATCCACATAAAAAAAACCCTCCATGAAATGTAATACTCCTGCAGAAAAGCCCATAAACCTGCACGCTGACTGTTTCACAACAGCCCCCAGGGGAGCTGTAGAAGGAGAACTTGCACGTGTGTAGTAAACAGACCCGTATCATTAACCTGGAATGTGAGCCAGAGCTTCTGGCTAAAAAAAACAAAACGCTGAGCATCATCAAAAAGAGACAGGCTGCATGTACAGTAGCTGCTTTTACACCCCCCCCCCAACAACAACATTATTAAAGCTGCAGGAGCCCAAGAAGCAGCTGAGTCCTGCACGGCATCTGATTCCACAGGCCACTTCCTCTGAATAAGCAGGTCGCAAAAAGCTGAACTGCATTTTTGTTCCACTTGTTCCTACAGACAATAAAACTTAAGTCTAATCCAAGTGAAAAAACTGACACTATAAGGAGTAATTTAGGGTTTCAACAATAGCGGTATTTTAAGCGTCATTATGGTGATTATGTGAGGATTTACACTCCGTCCGTTTGCGTCTCAAAAGGATACAGTCATGACAATTCCTCCGAACAGGAACATGAAAACGAAATCCGCCGTGCGCCCTCGGAAGCATCCCTCCTCCAGCATCCGACAGTATCGATAGCTTGCTCTGGTTAAGGACCCTGCTGATGCTGCCGTTGGCATTTAAAACCAGTCGGTGTTTTTGTTTGGGTTTTTTTACAGATAAACTGAGATATTCCCTCTGAACCACTGCGGTAAAAGATACAGAAAGATGATGTTGAACACAAAACTGAATCCGAGAGAACCGAAGAAGAGGAAGCTGGTTATCAGACGCCATAGCTGAGGAAAAAAAAGAGCGGAAAAAAAACTGTAAATTTGATAAAAATGTCACAAGGAAAAGTTTGAAGTTTATTAAATGGTTGACGAGTGTTACCTGGTATCTTCTGATGATGAGGTCGGGGTTAAAGTAGAGCTGAAAGGGGGTGATGACCTCAAGTTGCTTAAAAAAAATGACACAGCTTGAGGTTAATCAGGAAGTTGAGAATCCAAACATGCATGTAAAAGTCTTTATTTGGAGACAAACTACAAGAAATTTCCACTACTTTCATTTTTTTTTTTTACCTCAACTAAAAGTTTAACTACATTTGACTCAATCTACTTTCTAAGTTTATGCTACAACTAAGTTTATGTGTCTCGACACTTCAGCTGCTTTCGCAAAATCACACATCAGCCGACATTTGACCTTTGCCGTTTGCACTTCGACATGATGAAAACTTCAACTGCTTTGATCTTTACTCATTAACTGGCAGTTTGAGTATTTTTCAGGTCTAACGCTTAACTACATAGTGAACATTACTTCTATAATTATTCCTCTTCTGGCTTTCATATTTTTCACTTGAACGGACCCCTCAGCTGCTTTCACCTGTTAAACATCCACTGACATTTCCAACTGCTTTCATCTTTCGCCCCTAAACTGATGGTCCAGCTACTTTTTACAGTTTCCACCTCACCTGAAACGTTCAACCCATTTTTACCCTTCGACCGACACTTCAGCTGCTTTCATCACATGCCGATTTTACTTCAGTCAATTCCACCCAAGGTGTTCAAACCTCTGCTTCAACGCAACTAGTTCTTTGACCTTGAACAGACCCCTCAGCTCCTTTCATTGCGTCAACTGAAGATGACGCTTCAACTCCTTTAGTGCCCACATTTGAACCCCTGCTTTAATTCCTGTCGGTTCTCCGAAACTCCATCTAACTGCTTCAGCTTCAACTGTAACATTCATACAAAACCTCTCAAAGTTAACACTTTAAAGCAGTTTTGTTCATTTGCATCGTTTCAAAAGCTCCAAAGACTCAACACGTAACATTTTCAGCAGCAAGCGTTGGTGAATTTAGCCTTTTTCTTAGTGAAAGACATTCATCAGGGGATGTGAAATAACAGCAACAGCTGACAAAAATACTGTCTGCAGCTCAGTGTTTATCAGTTTATCTGCATTTACAAAATTACATAATTACAATAAGGTTCATAACTCAGTTGATAAATAGCATTGGGCTGTGAATTTTCCTGATGTCAGTGTTGGTTTTCTGTCTAATCTCAGCCTGGAGCTCAGAGTTTAAAGCCCCCCCGGTTGTTTTCTTGGTTGTCACTGAGTTATGTTGTTGTTGTTGTTGTTGTCGTCGTCGTTGTTGTCGTCGTTGTTGTTGTTGTTGTTGTTGTTGTTGTTGTTGTTGTTGTTGTTGTTGTTGTTGTTGTTGTTGTTGTTGTTGTTGTTGTTGTTGTTGTTGTTGTTGTTGTTGTTGTTGTTGTTGTTGTTGTTGTTGTTGTTGTTGTTGTTGTTGTTGTTGTTGTTGTTGTTGTTGTTGTTGTTGTTGTTGTTGTTGTTGTTGTTGTTGTTGTTGTTGTTGTTGTTGTTGTTGTTGTTGTTGTTGTTGTTGTTGTTGTTGTTGTTGTTGTTGTTGTTGTTGTTGTTGTTGTTGTTGTTGTTGTTGTTGTTGTTGTTGTTGTTGTTGTTGTTGTTGTTGTTGTTGTTGTTGTTGTTGTTGTTGTTGTTGTTGTTGTTGTTGTTGTTGTTGTTGTTGTTGTTGTTGTTGTTGTTGTTGTTGTTGTTGTTGTTGTTGTTGTTGTTGTTGTTGTTGTTGTTGTTGTTGTTGTTGTTGTTGTTGTTGTTGTTGTTGTTGTTGTTGTTGTTGTTGTTGTTGTTGTTGTTGTTGTTGTTGTTGTTGTTGTTGTTGTTGTTGTTGTTGTTGTTGTTGTTGTTGTTGTTGTTGTTGTTGTTGTTGTTGTTGTTGTTGTTGTTGTTGTTGTTGTTGTTGTTGTTGTTGTTGTTGTTGTGGAAATGACTCGAAATCAAAGCTTAGACATATCATAAAACAACTGACATTTATTAATAATGCTTAAATGTTTATTCAAATTTGGCTGGAAAGTGAATTTGTCAGTTAAATCCATACAATGTGTTTGACTGCTGTTTTTTTTTCCAACATAACATTTTTCTCTTATTTACTACAAAGATTGAAGTTTGGTAAGTTCTTCAAAAGCATGAAAATGTTAAGATTTATAAAAAAAAAAAGGAAATTTAATTCAGAATGCACAATAGGTAAAAAAGCATTTAAAAACGTACTTTCCGATAAAATATTTTTAGAGTGTAAATATCTCGACTTTTAAATTCTCCTTTCATCAAGGCAGAGTTTGGCAAAAGGTTATGGTTTTATTAGAAAGAAACAATATGCAGTTCATACATTTCAATGTACAAGGTTTAGGCTACGTATGAGTAAAAAAAAAAAATAATAATAATAATCGATGACATATATGTACAAGAGATCTTTGCTAAGTTGATCATATATAAATATTTTTCTGAAGTGCTCAGACTTCAAAGGTTAACACATGAAACGAGTTGTAGAAAAAAGACGACAAAAAAACAACAGCGTCTGACTAAACGGATGAAAACTGCAATGACTCGTCAGTGTCCTGCACTGAAAACCAAAAAAACGATGTCCGCTGAAGACGGCGGGCGGCGCTAGGCCTTCAGGTTCCCGCCGCCACCGGAGGGGAAAAATGTCAAGGGCAGGAACGGCGGTTCTCAACCCGGGTGCCCCGACCCACAGAGAGGATGCCATGTGTCCATGAGATCCTTTCATCATCCAGCAGTGGTTGGACGAAGCATTCAGATCCTTCACTACGCTACGAGTTTCAATACAACGAGTAAAAGTCCTGATTCAAGTCCTACAAAAATGAAAGTAAAAGTACGCATCCTGTGGTAAAATGTCCCTGCGGCTGATCCGTTGTCCTATGATAAACCGTTGAATTGTTAATACTGAAGCACCAGCGTGTCGGCAGCCTTTTTCCCGACGTAGCTGCTCGAGGTGGAGCCGGTTTCAACCACTTTTTACTCAAACCAGACAAATCTGAGGAGCCGTGAGGTGATAAAAAAGAGGGGAAAGAAAAAACTGAAAAGTTCTGCTGCAGAAAATTTACATTAGTTTTATGGATGAATGTCTGATCTTTATTTACACGAAATTCTGAATAATTTGACCTCGTTGAACCTCAGGAGGTGACAAGCCCAGCAAGTTGGAAACCACTGGTTTAAACGAATGTTTGAAGCACTGGATTCTTGACTGTTGGTCGTAGAAAATAAGACATTTGATGTTGTCACTGCCACCGAGCATTTTGACTGTTTAATGCAATTTTAAAGGACGAAAAGTTTATTGAAAAAAAAGATTAACAGATTAACGGATCGGAGAGAATGATTTTTAGTTCCGGCTCTACAATATTTGTCTCTGAAATGTAGTTGAGTAGAAGTATAAAGCCGCAGAAAATGGAACTACTCCAAAATAATACATGTAAATGTACTTGGTTACTTTCAAGCTTTACCAATCTTCCAGTGATCTTTGCGATAAATATCAGTGAGGCATTAGTTTTTTCCCGTGAATCAGTGAAATGGCCTGAAGAGCAGAAAAACGGGGTCAGAGTTAAAAGTCTGGTTGAGAAGCTGCTGATCTGGGACAAGTTTCGCCAAACGAACTGAACATGCAGCGACATACCGGAGGGAAGCGGCGACGTCACGGAGGATGAGAGAGAAACAAGAAACTGGAACCGTGAGAACATGGAACACGGGGACGGCGTCTGAGGAAACATCTCACTCCTCCTGCAGTGTGACAAGTGCTGCTCTCTAGATGGCGCCATTGTGCTTTTCCTGCAGACCAGTGACCGATAACAGCCAGAGAGCTTCACACACCATCCTGTTAGAAGAGGGACATGAAACCTGGAACGTGTAGGGATGAAACTATGTCTTCTCCCAACCTGAAGAACCAAATTTCTTCAGGGCGCCACGTCAGGTGAGATGCAGGAATTTTTTTCAGGGGAAGAGAAGTGAGGAAGAGAAGAGAAGCAGGAAAAATAACTAAGGACGAAAAGTTTATTGAAAAAAAAGATTAACAGATTAACGGATCGGAGAGAATGATTTTTAGTTCCGGCTCTACAATATTTGTCTCTGAAATGTAGTTGAGTAGAAGTATAAAGCCGCAGAAAATGGAACTACTCCAAAATAATACATGTAAATGTACTTGGTTACTTTCAAGCTTTACCAATCTTCCAGTGATCTTTGCGATAAATATCAGTGAGGCATTAGTTTTTTCCCGTGAATCAGTGAAATGGCCTGAAGAGCAGAAAAACGGGGTCAGAGTTAAAAGTCTGGTTGAGAAGCTGCTGATCTGGGACAAGTTTCGCCAAACGAACTGAACATGCAGCGACATACCGGAGGGAAGCGGCGACGTCACGGAGGATGAGAGAGAAACAAGAAACTGGAACCGTGAGAACATGGAACACGGGGACGGCGTCTGAGGAAACATCTCACTCCTCCTGCAGTGTGACAAGTGCTGCTCTCTAGATGGCGCCATTGTGCTTTTCCTGCAGACCAGTGACCGATAACAGCCAGAGAGCTTCACACACCATCCTGTTAGAAGAGGGACATGAAACCTGGAACGTGTAGGGATGAAACTATGTCTTCTCCCAACCTGAAGAACCAAATTTCTTCAGGGCGCCACGTCAGGTGAGATGCAGGAATTTTTTTCAGGGGAAGAGAAGTGAGGAAGAGAAGAGAAGCAGGAAAAATAACTAAGGATCTAAAAGCTACGCGAGGAAATGTCAGACCTGTCGTCAGCCTAAATCACAGCAACAGCTAGAAACACCTCGGTCCTACTCACTGAACAAATTAATAATAAATACAAATTTTTCTTTTTTTTTTTTTTGGCCTCTTTAGGTCATTGAAGGCCGACGCTGTTGCTCATCATTGGTTGAACATATTTGTGTGAAATTTGTTATTTTTCAATCCTCCCAGAAAGAAAGTGAAAATATTTTGGAGAAAAAAAACCCTTTTCCCTGCTGGCTGAGGAGGAGCAATGAGGAGGCTGTGACCTTCCTCATCCTGAAACAAACAGAAACGCCACTTTCCATTTTATTTTCCACTTTGTTACCCCTCGTCATTTGTTCTTCTGCTGTGGTGGTTTAACTGGACGACTGGTGCAGCCGTTCTCTAACCGAATTGGACGGGAACAAGCAGGAATTTGCAATTTTCTTTTGCGCATTTGGTTGAAAACTTGGCAACATTTGACACTGCACGGGATGAGAGTGAGCGATGCCTGAGAGAGTTACTTCAGGGCAAGAAAGCCCAAGTGCTTTGAAAACTGATGAGAGCACAGACACACAAACAAAAAGTCCATCATGGTCAAGGTTACAGAAAATATTTATGCAGGCAGTGACAGGTTTTTCCAAAACTTTGACGTAAGTTTTGGTTTCTGATTCATGGTCGGAGCGTTGGCAGGAAAATCTACCGCATGTGTGACCACATCCTTAAAGAAGCTCAAAACATTGTTGGGTATCTGGGTTCAAAGTTACGGCATTGAAATCAATCTACCTGCTGCAGCTTCAGGGTTGATGCCGTTCTTCAAACACCTGATCGACGAGTCCGTCCGCAATGAAACAAACAAACACAAAAAGGGCTGTAATGGGGAATAAAACATCCGCCACAGGGGAATGAGACTGGTTCCATCTGCGAACCGAAAATCTCAACGCCAGGCTCAAAGGAAGGAGGTGAGAACGGTGTAGTTCACAATCGGTGGACCACAGCACTGACGCAGGCCCAGATCTCAGCCTTACGGTGACAAAATGTGCATAAATAAATACAGGTGTAGCTGCACAGGAGATGCCAAGTCTGAGGAAACATAACCTGGTTTTCCTGAGAAGAAGGTACAGTTGATCTGAGTAATCAATAAATGGAGTAAAGCATAGACGAATTCAAAAGGTGATCGTCTTGTCGCCCCCCCCTCCCCTGAATCTGTAGTATGAACGTACAAACGTCTATGTTCCAAAAAAAAAAAAAAAAACTCCCCTTCATTGTCGAAATAGGGAACTCGCTAACCGGATTCTCTGGCGAGAGGCTCACACGTTTCTGCAGCCGAAGAAATCCATGCCGACGTAGCGGGGGTAGCCCTCCAGGGAGTTCATGCCCACGGGGTCGAACTTCCAGTACTGGCGCCCCCGGATGAAGTGAGCATAGCCTGGAAAACAGACACCAACAGGGGCTTTTATTGTGAAATCTGCCTGTCATTAATCAGTCTAAAGGATCCTTGAGAAATCTCAAACTGTCAGGGATGTGTAAGACGCCGGTGTGTTTTCTTTCCCCCTGATTCAGGTCTGTAAGGTGTGAAGTAATAATTTTAAGTGTTGTTCTTCTGTTTGGTAAATCCCTTGGCACAGGCTTTCATCCGTAGCCGAACCCTAGAACAAGGAATCTGTGCTGGTCGGTGTATGTTTACACATTTTGCTGAGTTCATTCATGACAGAAGAGTCAATTTTGCATCGTGTGACCGAAACATTTTCGGCGAAATATCAAAGTAAAGGTCACCGGACATCTGGCCTTCAAGCCCAGCTCTACTTAGTCAGAGGAAAACTTCCTGGCCTTCAATACTTACTTAAAAAAATGGGAAATAGTAGAAATATCAGATAGATTGATGGTGCACCTGCTACTTTGTGATCCTCATATAACATTATCAGCATTTTTCTCATGATTTTCATCAAAACCAATTATTGCAGGAAATGTATTTGTTATTTAGCCAGTAAAACCACAACATCACAGTTGGGCCCGGCACTTGTGCAAAACACATGGATATTGCTCTTGCAGTACCCCAGGTGCCCCCCTTGGCAACGGGCCTCCTACTTCCTGCTTGCAGCTGGTTCCACAGGGTGTTGTTCAGGCCTATTAACTTGAAAAAACAAAGACAATCTGCAGCTCTCTTCCGCAACTTGAATTTTTCATGCATGAAAGATTTGAGCAGATTCCCCCTCATCAGCTCAAAAAACAAGGCTCCCTGCCAAAAACCTATAACATATAAATCACTTCAGTTGAGTCCAGTCCTGAACGTGATTAATTCATTATTATAACTTTGAAAAAGAGTCAGTTGGAGCAAATTCTTCCTGACAGCTGCTGGGAAAAACCAAAGATTTGGTTTTAATTTGACTTTGGTTCAGACAGTTGTTCAGAGTTCGATCTTCACACTGACAACTGCGCTGTTTGTTACATTTGTTGAACAAACTTGCATTCTGACCGTTAGTTTGTAAACTAACGGAAAGAACTGACGAATACACGTCTTCATCGTTGGTCTTGGGAGTATTTAAAATCCCAATGTAACCAAAATACTGACTTTTTAAACTCTAAATAAAACCTCTTAACTTTGTTCAGGTGTAAAGTTCCTGTTTTCCGACCGTACCATAGATGTCCCTGAAGGCGGCGTCCACGTCGTCGGGGATGCCGCTCCAGTCCTGCATGCTGCGCGGGTACACGGACTCGACTCGGTTCTCGCTGGGGCTGAACCTCCAGTAGCTGCCGGACCTGAAGAAGTAGGTGTTGTAGTTGGAGTCGTGCCCCCAGCGCAGGGCCGCCTGGATGCCGGACACCGACAGGCCCAGGCTCCGGACGGACTCCGGGCCCCTGATCTGCATCTCGGCGTCGAACACCCAGTACCTCTCGCCTGCCGGGATGGAGGACGGACCGTGAATCGTATTTTATTTCAGTGTGGTCAGTTGGAACTTGGGTGTAGCTCAGAGGATTAAGACAACCCCCAACCATAAGGTCACAGGTTTCAGACCCCAAACGTGCAAGTTTCCTGCTGAAGTGTCTTTCACACAAAAGATCTAATCTCACATCAAAGTTCTATTTTAATTGACATTTTAGACCTTTTCAAACTTCCCCAAAAGTTTACGATACTTTTGGTGCCACATGGAACCAGGGACCACATAACATGCCGCTCAAACGTCTTCGTCGCTCACCCTGGAAGAACCAGATGTTCCCCGACTTGTCCTCGAAGGCGGCATCAACGTTGTCGGGAATCCCCCTCCAGTGACGGGACGCCAGCGCTGGGTACCCACTCTCCAGATGCCCATCCCTGATCCGCCAGACGTAGCCTGACTTGAAGAAGAACAGCTCCCCCCGGATCATGGAGACAGCGTCGAAGTCCGTCTGGCAGGCGTCGGGCTGGGAAAGAGGCAGATCACTCGTTCGTTTCCACACGCAGTGATACATGCATTTAACTTTTCTAAAAAAAGATATTTCTCTATTGCAGCGGGATCAAGTGTTAAAGAGCCGTTTTATTGCCTGGAAGGATCCCAGAATAAAGCTGAGGTTTTGTGGTCAATTCCGTTTAAGTTCCAGCTGAAGGCTCAAAACCATCACAAGAATTTCCAGGGAATTTCTGAGTAAAACCTCTCAGTCACAAGTTTTACAAGAGAAAACAGCCTCATGTGGAATATGTGAGAACCTCTGATGGAACTTAAGTTATTTCACTCTTTGACAACATTCATCATGCATGGTTCAAAAATACACTCCTGCATGTTGCAGTGTAGTTTCAAAGATACAGGACGTGATGATGTTCCTTCATCACCATGAACACACACCGCCCTGCTGCAACAAATGCTCACTAGAGCACGGAACATGGATAAATCCACCGCTGAAAATAGTCCCCAACAGTTTGTTTGATAAAAAAAACTAGAGTGTCCAGCTGTTTTTGGAACATTACTGATACTTTCCAAAAAAGTAAAAACTACATAATATTATATAATATAATATGAGATTTAATTCTTCAGTAGGAACCAATGGAGTCAGAGCTGAGATCTGTAGATGGAGGGAAGGTGTTTATCATTAATTTGGGTCTTTTCTTTGGATTTGTTGACAATAAAACAACAGATATAATACAGAACAATCCAGCTTTAATTAATGGATTTACATCCTGCTGAAAATAGACATTCCCCATAGATTACTATGTAACGTGAACACAGTATTTCTACTGCTTAAAACAGATGCCACTGTGATAATTTAGTTGTAAAATCCTTTCTTGAGTGTTTAGGAGCCTGATAAACCTTCAGATACACAGACCTGTTTCTCAAAGTGGACTCCCAGGACTGGATTTCACATCTGACCAGTACCTATAGCAGCAAGAGTCCATCAGCCCTGTCCATTACACGTTTTAGTGCAACTGAATGGCTGCTAACACGTTGGTGGTTTCGCTTTTTATGGGACTTTTTACAATAAGAACAAAAATAAGAGTCAGTGTTTTGAGCAGAGTGCTAACATGCTGACATTGGCCAGGTTTACCATGTTTACAGGGTTAGATTATATATGTTTATATTTGCTAGTTAGCAGGAAACACAAAGCCCAGCTGAGGCTGAGGAGAATGTTATCAAAACTGCAGGTTTTCGGTCAGAAATCAATGTACTGGACAAATTAAAATCATGACTTGATGATGGCGCTGGAGTAATTACAGTTCATCCTCAATGTTTGGAACAAATTTCACAGATATATCAATATTTACCAAGATTCTTCACTAAAAATTAACACAACAACCGTATGGTGACGCTAGATGAATAATAACCTTGGGGGTCACCAGAGACAGTAGGGTTCATCCTCTGGGAACCATGATTGTCTGTACAAAATTTCCCACAGTTGATATTTACAAAGAACTTCTTATTCATGACCATCCACTTCCCTGATATGTGAAATTTTAAAGCCACAGACATTTTCACCCTTTTTTGTATTAACAGTTATTTTGCTCTTATGTGCTGTTTTCATTCAGGCAAACTCTTGCCATCCTTCACAGTCCCACCATGTTCCATTGGTTCCACTCACATTAGTGACAATCTCGTTGGTCTCCGGGTTAGACGGAGGCGGGGTCGGGGGTGGCGGTGAGGGCAGGACCTGTGGGTGGGCGCCGTACAGGAACTGAATGCCCCGCCTGTCGTCCTCGCTCAGCCTCAGCGGATATGAGAAGGAGTAGTATGCCGACATGATGGCCCCCGGCTCCTGGGAGTGCTGCAGGCCCAGGACGTGCCCGAACTCATGGGCAGCAACCTGGAGAAGGTCTGTGCCTGCAGGGGGGTGGGGAGGGGGGTTCAACAAACCTCAGAGGGTGCAAAAACACACCTGGTTCACATGCTGTCTGGGACCAGCCCTGAGCTTTTGTTTTGACCTGTTTCTAGAGGCAGACGGTAGGGAATTTGCTACCTGAGATGATGCAGTGCCAACACCAGAGAGCCTCACCACTTCCTGTCCCTGCTGACTCACATCTGCTCCTAGTCAACAACCTCCCCACCGTTCCCCTGTCTCTAAACCCTCGTGGCTCAGATGTGTCAGATTTTCACTTTGCATACCTAAGATTAACGATTAGTTCCACCCACGAGATTAAGTGTGCATCCAGGCTTCATAAATCGAGTAAAAAAAAATAAAATCAGTGCTGAGTTTAGAGATCATTGACAATATTAGCGAAGAATATTTAAGCAAAATAGCAACCAAACTTAAATCTCTTCTTCAGGTAATGTATTAATGGGATCAGATAGAAAGAGCCAAAAATGTTTGCGAGTAAAAGTGTGATTTTTATTTTTATCTAGGTTTAAGTCAAATATTTACCCTCAGCACTTTGATAAATTTGCCCTCAATCTAATCTGGTCTTTAGGTTCTAATAAAAGTATTAAGAATTAGAAAAACAAAACAAAACAAAGAAACATTACACTAAAGAAAACTGTTTTTCACAATGGCTCAACCTCACACTCACCCATGTGGTTTCCAAGGGTCCACGACTCATCGTAGTCGAAGTGGACGTCGCCCTGTCGGTGCGTTTTGGGAAAGAAGGCGTGAGCGAGGATCCCACCTGGGCCGTCAAAGGGAAGGTTGTCTCCATGCCAGTACCTGTAGGGTCCATAAAACAATTGCTCTGATGAACAGACGGACTTAAAAGCTACTGTGAAGGCTCATAGAGTATGATAAAGCTGTTAAATCTTTCAAAACAGCTTCATGAGACAATGGCAACAATCATCAGTTAATCAAAGCTTGATGAATAATTCAAAATTTATACATAGAGGCCTTTAAAAGAAATAATCAAACATTAGATTTAATGCTCAGTTCAAATTGAAGTTAACAGTTACTTCAAGTATTAAGGCAGTTAAAGGATCAATCAACTAATTGTTTCAGCTCTTAAAACGATCACAATGACTTATTTCATATATGTTGAACCTTCTGTGGAAAAACGTTTTTAGACAATTCAAATTATAAATTAATACACAAAAAAATAATACAGTTTATTAAATAATTAAAACGGACTGTAAAAAAATTTGTAATTTAGTTATAAACTGTATGAGTTCCCAACAGTAGTGAGATGCATGGATCCCTATTTTTTTTTTTTTGTTCAATTTTCCGAGGTATTTACGTGCAGCAGAGAAAAACAAAAACTGCTGCGACATGACGAACAATGAAGCCTGAATCAAGAGGGAAAAACAGGAGGTCGCCGCCGGAACAAACAAACCAGGCTGCATAAAGGAAAATGAAGTCATTTCAGCGATGACACAGACCCCCCCCAATGCTGGAGGCCGTTATCTGCTTGTCCTTTCTTGCTCGACCATCTCTTGGCTCTTTGAAGCCCCTTTGTGGGAAAGATCACTGTCACGGTCAGATTCCGATCTGACCTGATTCTTCCAGCCCAAACTCACGAGCAGAGTTTAAACATTCCCCTCCGTCGACCGAGAAGCTCACAATTATTTGCGGCGACCAGAGAAAGAAGCACGTCAGCTCTTTGTGAGGGTGGGAAAACAACCAAAGGGGGATGAGGCAGTAAAAATACCAAAAAAATTCCAAAACCACATCGAGAGAAGGTGACAAATCAGCACAAACATTCTCGTCAGTAATTATGTGATTATAATGTTAAGTATCTCAGAAAAAGTCTCCAAAGGTTTTTATCAGATATTCTAGATCATGTTGAAATGATTAATTGATTATTTTTGCCACCATTAGATTTTTGTTTGTTTATGATTGAACTTCTTTTAGCCGATTGGGAAATACGATATTACATCATTTTAGTGTCCAGTTGTGTGTTTCTAGGGAACATCTGTCTATCTATCTGTCTATCTGTCTGTCTATCTGTCTATCTGTCCGTCTGTCTGTCTGTCGTCTCCTTTAGTCCAGATTGAAATGTCTCCACAGCTATTTAATGGACTGCAAAGAAATCCTGTTTGTACATTCGTGGTTCCCAGAGGAACATCCTAAATATTTTGATAATCTCGTCCATCAATCCTAAACCAAGATATTTCATATATCATCATATGATCATATGATATGATTTGATGATTAAATATTTTTAAAATGCATTAGATATTTGACATTTCTGGTTAAAAAATGTTCATAAAAATAGCTGCTGGTTGATTTTTTCTCAATGGACAAATTGGATAATTGACTAATTTATGAATGGTTATTTTGATTCGTTAATCAGTTTTCTTCTCCCAGTTTTCTTTTTCCTGTTCAATCGTGTTATATTTCGGCTCCCCCACCTGGTGAAGTCGATGTGGATGTCGGCCTTCCCGCTGTGGACCTCGGTGAAGGTGAGCGGGGTGACGTCGCTCCAGATTTTCAACGCCTCCCGGAAGACCCGCCGCACCTTGTCCTCGCCCATCTGCCACGGAAACCGGACGATCCTGCCAGGACAGGGGGACGCGAGACAGGTGTCAAACACACACATACACAAACACACACAAGGCGGCAGCAGCAGCAGCAGCAGCAGCAATAGCATCGGGGGGGGGGGTGTGATATCTGCAGTTACCTCGTCGGTGTGAAGGTGTGAACCTCTGATGCCCTCAGGCCTGTCTCGTGCCCCCCCCCCCCCTTTTAGATAAAACCCACCCAGTGTAACGAACTGGGAAAAAAAAAAGAAGACAAACCTCCTCATTTTACCAACAGGAAAACAAACAATTCATCAGTCAAAGGTTGCTGATGCAGTGAAATGAGAATAAATTCTTAAATTTCCCTTTGGAATAAACCAGCGACAGAGCAACGTAATCAGCAGTTTATTAGGTGGGATCTGACTTCGATTCCGCATAATGCGATGAAAGGCAACGGGTTCTCTGTATTCCCCTGCTTCCAGAGTTCGTGCCAAGCCAGGGCCGACAGGTTCAGTCCTGACATTAAAGGAGCAGTCTGACATTTTCTTTGGGACGTTTTTCTGGCAGAGAGTGGAAGGTTCCGTCACAGCTCTCATGTCTCCGCAGCCAGAGCGAAGCTGCAGGCGGCAGCTGGTTGTCTGAGCTCAGCAATAACGACCGGAGACAAAGAAGAAAGCCCAGAAAACACGTGTCGTAAAAATGAAATCTTAATCCATACAAATGTGTAAAAAACTTATATGTCAGACTTTTCTCTGGGTTCTAAGCAGTTACGAGGAAACCGGTAGAGACTCCATGAATCTGGTCCCTGCCATGACAGTCGGACCCCCCCCAAACCCCCGTAAAAAACTTTAAACTTTTGTTCTCATACAAATACGTGCTTATCTGGGGCTTTAGAGGTTGTGTTGCTCTGTTTTTATTTACCTCTGGACAGAGCTAGTTTATCTTCTGGTCATTCTCATCGTGTACCTCTGTCTTGAAGCCAATAAGCACATTTCACAAAATGTTGAACTAATCCTTTAATCAAAAAACTAATGTGACCTGTTGGCTTCATGTGTCATCTGGTCACATCTGGTAACAGCCTCGACATTTAGGGGAAATCTGCTTTAATTCCCCTCTGCAAGCGAGATGCACTTGGTTTGGGGGGGTGGGGGGGCTCAGCCTGGAGGTGTCAGGACGTGTCCAGCCTTTTTTTTTTCTTTTTTTTTCTGCATCGTCTCCATCTATTCCACGTTGCCAATTGCCACTGGTAAACACAGGTTTGGTTTGGGGTTTTTTTTTTTTTTTTTGATTTTTGGCATGACGCTACCAAACCTGGCAACGTGACGAGATCACTGCAGCACGTGACTCTCGGTGTAAACCCACAAACGGTGGTTCTGACATTTCTGCCCACAGATTTAAACAACGAGATGCGACATGTTGGTTGGTTTGATTTAGAGTCACTGGTTGGAGGATTTGTCTGAGCTTCAGATGCCGGATGGCTGTTTCCCCAGCTTCCAGACTTCAATCCGAAATGTGTCCTGACTCCATGTCTGTATTTAAACCACAAATCTTGGACTGATTCTAAGAGAGAATGCAAATAATTATAATTAACAAAGTATTAAACTATTCCTTTAACCTCTAGCTGTTAATCTAGGATACAAACAGTTAAAGCAGCTGCTTACTTTTTTATTAAGGCAGCAATCAGCTAGGCTGCATTGACAGGTTTTATAGGTGTTCAGTTGAGATGTTTAAGGTATTAGGTGTAGCATTTCCAGCATCAGTTACGTGGCATTGAGACTTCCTGCATAACTCCAGCTGCTGCGGCACAATGAGAACATCTGTGCGAACGCCGTCAGCCTCTAGTGGCCTCTCTGGTCAGGAAAAACCTTCTGCGTCATTTTTATGGCACCAAACAGAGAGAGAAGGGCCGTCGGTCCAGAGCCTGTCGGCTGAGCTGCTGGGATTTATACTGGCTGTTATCAGCTCATCTCGTTTCATCGCATGGAGAGGCTCAGGAGAGGCAGGAAACAGCGGGGTTTATGGGAAACGTGATCCCAATTTAGAGCAACACCAGCAATAAATAACGCCGCTGGCATTCACCTCGACTCCTGTCTCCTTTGTTTACATACGGTGGGAGGAGAGGAATAGTGGCGTTTTCTCTGAAAAATGTTCATTGAAACCCGGCATGTGTGCAGAAAACTAATTCCTGTTTGACCAACACATCGGTGTGGGCTCATGCAAACACGGTGCAAAGACACTGCTGCAGAGGTGCAAATATTTGTGCAGATTATTTCATCTTTGCGCAAGGAGACTTTCCTGGGAGCAAAGTTCGCGTGGCTTGGAATTCCTGACTTTATCACTTTGTCGTGAATTCTTTGGAGATTAGAGATTAAATATTTTCTCAGATATGACTCATCAGACCCACGTTGCTGAGCCTCAAGTAGGCGATTGCACCAGATTTTTACTTAAGGCCGATTCAGGCATGATTTCTGCTGCGTTCAGGTTCCTGCTAGAAAACACCGGCCTTTACGTGTAAACGCAGCCTCAGATTTTTTTATTTTTTATTTTTTTTTATATCTCGCATCAGTCTGAGAATTTCAGGAGGAATTTCTGGATCAGCTTTTATAATTTCCTCTTTGATGAACCCACCTTCCCCTCGACCAGTTATAGATTTCCTACTGCCTTTCACTCGAAACACATGTTGTGTGGACGCATTGCATTCTGCTCCATTGACGCTAATGCTAATGTACACATTGGTCTTTTTTTCTGGTGGATTCCCAGAGATGGGGAATTGAACTGGGTCCAACAGCTGACTATTATTTTTGATTGCAGACTCAAAAAACAACATTTCCCTCCGTCTCTGGCTCTCAGTTCAAAAGCCATTGGTTCCTACTGAAGATGTAAATCTCTAAAAGCATCAAACAAATGTATTGTTTTAATTCTTTACAACGGCTCAGTGGTCACTGGGGTTTTGATCGGACAAGCAAGTGGTCATAGTGCATTTGTCGAGGACTATTTTCAGCGGCGGATTAATCCACATTCAGTGCCGTAGTGAGTGTTTCTGGAAGCATGAAGGGGTGTGTGTGTGTGTATGTTTCTGAGACTAGTCAAAAATAAACTGCAGTGTGTGTGTTCATGGTGATGAAGGAACGTGTGTGTGACTCACTGATATGTTTCAATAGTTTCCCTAAGGCTCAGAGGAACCAGGTATCAGGCTCTGGATACACACACAATAGATATTTGTAGGATTTTTCACTGCTGGTTTTGTTCTTTATATGGGATTTGTTTACAAAAACAAGAAATTAAACATCACCAGACTTATCCTTTAACTATACAACCTCAAAGAAGTTAATCAGTGTCTTCCATTCCATCTTCACATGAATAAGATAAAAATCTAAATAACGAGGTCAAAGAACAGAAAAACCCCTAATAAAGATTTCCTCTCCTGTGACTGTGCCGCGACAGGCTTCAGCCTCTGACGAAAGCTGCGTTTTAGTTCAGCTAACAACCGTTAAATCAGATACAACAACGCCGCTCTCAGCTGACCCAGCATGACTTCAAGCGTCGTGCCAGAACTTGCTCCAAAATGCTGGCTGACTCTAAATTTTAAAAAAAGAAAGTAAACACGGGGACTCATTGGCGTGGCTCGCTTCATTCAACGCTCACGATTCAGCCCGTGGAAGCCAAGGCGGCCCCGTTGCATCGTGCAGAAGCGGACTTCGACTTTTCCGGGCTGCTGCCACGATGCCGGTCGACCACGTCACTCTGCCGGGTGCAGCCGTTGTGAGCGCCGCTGGTCCGGTCCGGTCCGGCAGAACCCGATTAGCCTGTGGCCGGAGCTGCTAATAAAAGCCTCGTCCTTCTTTCTCTCTTTTTTTCCCTTCTGTCAGTCTTAATATACTGTTAAGTTAAAGAATGACTAGAATGAAAGGGGACCCCGGGAGATGCAGACAGAGAGGCAGCAGCCACCAGACGACAGCCAGACACTCAATGGTGCCAAGGTCTTAGATGAAAGAAAACCAGCACCGCTTTTTTTTTTTAAGAATCATAATTTCAAGACTTAATTTCCAAAGTGCTACAAAGGTGCCAACGTTTTATTTTTTTTCCTTGAGTTCATCATTCAAGGTGTCAAAAATTCAGCCTGTCCTGTCTGCAAAAGACCTATCATTTTATCTGCCATGAATTTTAGTGACACGCAATGTCATAAAAACTAATACTTGCTTTAAACCTGCAATAACCAATTTTTTTTTCTTGGCCACTTAGAAACTCAACACTGACATGTCATCACCTTAGCTGCTGTTGCGTTTACACATTTATTTACACATCGAGTTACAAAGAAACAGGACCTTTCATTTCAAGTTATGTTTTCCAGAATTCCAGTATTCCCTCTGTTTTAGCTCTGTTGTTGGCCTCCCCCATTAAATATCCAGCTCTTTAGCTGCTAAAAGCTTCGCTATGTTCACTAGCTGGTCTCTCTTCTCGTCCGTGTTGGCTTGAGATTGATGGTTCATTCCTGACCGAAAAACAAAAAATCTCCAACAAATATCACATACCTGACGGTTTTCACGCTGTTTCTGATGACAGAACCATTAGAACCATTTTTTGCTTTTTCCCAATGTTTGTTGCCTCAATTTGCCTCCTGAAGGATGAATGAAGTATTTCTAAATTTAATTACATGGACGAATGCTGGTTAAACAAGCAGCTGGAGGGAACATTCAAGAAATTTTTAAAAATCTCTTAAATCCTTTTTATTCCAAATTAAACAAGGAATTGATAGTACAGAGTAAGATACTCGCAAAGGACGGGTGTGGTCAGTCTACCAACGTAGGGGGATTTCTGAAACACTATCAGTGACATGAACTGAGGATGTGGGTATGTACTTTAGATCTGCAGATCTGTACCTGTAGGTGAGGTCCATCTTGTCCAAACGTCCTCCGTACAGGACAAAGCGCCTGTGGCGGTGTCGCCCTCGTTGGTGCACCTCCTTCAGCGCCGGGTAGTCTGGTACGCCACAGCGGGGTCGGTTCCATGTGGTGGAGGCGTTGCTCAACAAACCCATCTCCTTCACTATGTCCTGAGCGTGAGGAGCCTTTCCTCTCTTCTTCGGTTCGGGGAACTTCTCAGAGACCTGGAACGACAGCGGAGTTCATTCAGAGCCATGTCTGACGGGTTCACAGTCTTGTAAAACCTGGTCACTGTCTAACATGTGCTTGGGAATGTAGGCTACGACTCCATCTGGGGATGGCATGGGTTAGTTGTTGACTCACAAGGCCATGTTTGCCTTGTAGGGTAGTTTTGAGTGTGTGGCTGCAGATAGAGAGGGCAGTTGTTCTAGGATTCTCAACACCCAATTGAGGCTTCTCAAGGTCTTGTCCACTTGTTGACCCTGTAGACCTTCCTGAACTCCTACCATCTAAATAGTGACCATGGGTTAGACTAGCAGAACTAGATGGTTGGATTACTGGGCATTCAGATGACACAACAACAAGCAGGTAGGTCCCTCCACTGTGGTTACAATGCAGATACAATGTGGATATAAGGTCGGATAAAACTTCAGAGTATCTTCCCTTTAAAGATACGTTATGTCAAGGTTAGAGAGGGCTGTTGTCTGTCTCTGTAGATTTATGACAGCACAGCCCGATGCCTACTGCATGGCCTGATGATGAGGCTGAGAGGAGACTGAGAGGAGAACAGGAGAAGGAGAAAAGAGACAAAGCAAAAACAAGATGATCAAAAAAGCAAAATAAAGACAGATGAAAATGAGGAAGGAAGAGAGGAAAAAGAACAAACAACTAAGAGTCTACTGCAATGCTAGCAACTTATAGCTACAGCTTTGATCTCAAAGAGCATGTAAGCAGGTATAATAATTACAGTGTTTATATCTTAGCATGTAAAGCTGAGGCTGACGAGATGGTCTTCAGTTTTGCCGATATTTGGACAGACACCAAAGTATCAGACAAATTGTAAATTTGACCATTCGTTACAGGAAAGGAATGTGTGTTTCTTCAGTTTAACTGCTATCAATCCAAGAGTTGTTGAGACTTTTAACCAGACGTCAACCTGCTGGCGCAGCTAGAGGGAAAGTTAGTAGGATCCATCCTTAGGGAACCACGACTGCCTGAACCAACTTCACATGGAAATCCATCGAATGGTTTTTGAGATATTTCCGTCTGGATCAAAGCGGTGGAACAGCTGTGCCACCCACAGGGCTAAGGAGGAAACAACAAAACAAGAGAAAGTAAACAAGGAGGAAGAAAAGAAGAATAAAAAGTGTCAGGAGGAGGGAGAAATACGAGGAAAACCACCAGAAAGACCTGGGGAAGATCTTTGACCCGGCGCTGGCTGGACATGAACCGGGATCATTTCGATTTCATTTTCAAATTCCAAAGTTAATGATAGCAAAACACTCATAATTAGGTCAGCAAACCACGTAGTTTGCCCCAGTTTAAGAGCCGCTCGGTCCCAGAGTGTCCCATTATCTTTAATACCGCCCCCCCCCACCACCACCAGTGCCAGAGGAAATGGCCCTGCTCATTTCCACAGCAGCAAATTACAGACGAGAGCCGTCCCTTCCGCAACTCCTCGTCCGACTCAGGCCTCCTCGGCCTCCAAGCCAAGCCCAACATCTGCAGCGATTTTTTGGGTGTTCTCCTATCGCAAAATTACGCGCATTTCCTCTTTCCGCTGCTTGCTTGGGACAATCTGTGGGAAAAGACGCTATCGATGTATTGGGTAGAGATGAAAAAAATTACCTCTATCATCAGATCCTTTGAGTCTTCCCACAGCATGGAGCCCTTACATAACCTCTCTGGGGTTTTTCCAGGACCACCATGACTCTGACCTCGATACCGTTTCTGCTGATGCTGCCCTTTTCTGATACTGTTAAAACCCATTAGTCATTATTGAGGAGGGAGGTTCTCTAATATCCCCGTCTAGACACAAGGAGAATCTCACAACCTACTTTTTTACTGCTTGACAACGTCAAGATATTAGCTTATTAAAATGCAGGGGATACCTGATAACGCTCCAGGAGGATGGCAGCGGGAGATACATCGTCCGCGGGGCTACGTCCGCCCATTTCTGTAACCTTCGTTCCCACCTCACGCCGTGATTGGTGGACAGCACAGACGTGAGACAGGAAGCAGAGTTTTAATGTCTCCGTCACTTTTGAAGTGAACACAGCTGAGCGCAATGCTACAAATCCTCGTATTTAAATGATTTTCACGTCTCCTCCCCCTCTGTGACGACCGGCGCTTTTGATCTCTGATGTGGCAGAAACCAGCACGTAACACAACTACATCTTTCTCAGCATAAGACAGAAGCCAGAAGTTGCAGTGAAGTCGTTATGTATAGCGACACAAATTGATTTTTGTCCCATTACGTGTCTTTCATTTTGTTACCTGCAACGTTTCCAGGTGCCCAAAACCACATTAACTACATAAACAGTCAAGAATTATTCTATTTCAGGCTAAAAATTTGTACATTCAAATCCAAACTTTTGATTTAATACTTGTAAACTGTACAAAGAGCTAAATTATGGTATGTTTATGATAAGGTTTATGATAAACATAAAAAGTCGAAACCATCCAAGAGGTAAATCCTCTTTAAGGGTAATAGAATAAAGTCTGTGTGAACATGAAACACTGGAACTAAAAGGCAAAAATGCTTCCTGGATGGAATTTAAGTTTCAGATGCCCTGGAGGAAACGCTCAGGCACAAACCTGATCAAACAGAAGTGTAATGTGTATCACTGGAAAATATTAAGTGTCAGCTTTATGGGACTAAAGATTCTTAAATGCACCTGACCAATCCTCTTTTAAAAGCCTGACCTTAATTCAGCCATAAAATAGAACCATAAAATATAAAACAATTGAATGCAGGATGTTTGTCTGAGTAAAGTATCACAGTTGTGTTTTTGTTGTGTTTAAACGCCCCCCCCGCCTCCCTCGGCTCTGCAGGACTCAGGCTATGTCGTTGTTGTAGGTTATGGGGGAACAAAACCCAGCAGGATTTGAGGAATGTGCTCCAGACTGCAGAAACACGGTGACTGATGGGTCTGGATCACAGAGCAAACAGTACACACCTCCCCGAGCCCCCCACCCCCACCCCCAAACCTCCGCCTCCTGTGTTTTGCTTTGTTTAAATGAGATTTTTAGCTGCTTATTTTTCGATGCACAAAGCACTTAATCGCGTCGCGGGGGGGGGGTTTCACTCTTGTCCTGCAGTTTTCCTTACACGGCTGGTTAGCGTCGTCATGAATGAGCTGAAAGAGCTGGGGCTAAGCTCCCACGAGGTTTTTAAAGGCGTCCTGAGGAAAGAAAAAAAAAACCTGCCTCTTGTTCAGCTTCTTTTTTGCTCTTTTTTCCACAGAGGAGGGTTTTTGTGTGTGTGTGTGTGTGTGGGTGCGTGTGCGTGTGTGCACGCTCTGAAAAAATATGCAGCACCGGTCCGATCTGATATTTCTGCCCCTGCACCGTTATCTGGGCTCTTGCAGCAGAGGCCGACAACAGGAGCTTCAGATACACAACAAAACCCTTATCAAGGTGCGCGGCAGGTCTTAAGCGTATCGGCCAAAGGCTGTTGACATGATAAAGCTCGGAAACATAACCAGCATGGAATTCAGTCCACTTGTTTGCTGTGGGGTTTTTTTTTTTATTATTTTTTCTTTTTACATTTATTTACCCTGGGAAAGCTGACAGAGGCCCAGAGGCACAGAGCCTGAGTTCGTCTCCTCTGTGTTATTGATGGGAATTTGGGGGATTTTAAAGAATCTGAGGAGGCAGGATTGCATAAGGCTTATTCTTATGTTCTTCTCTAAAGCCTCTTTTCTTTAAATGTGACTTTAAAGGAATATAATTAATTCATATTAGAATTTTTGGATATTTTTTTAAGCAATTAACTTTCACAAAAAGAGATAAAACAGCCTAAATCAGATCAGGGTCTCTACCACCTGATGCTCTATCATGAGCTGATTGATTCATCATCGTGCCTCACATGCTTCTTGCTAACAGTTAACAGCCCCCCCCCCCCCCCAGGCATTAGCCCTCTTTTGCTCATGATACTAGCATCATTAGTAGCCTGTCAATAATTGATTCACCTCATAAGTCAGGACATTACGTAATAGCACCTTTGGGATTGATTTGGGTGATCCTGGCTCTGGCGCTACCTCAGTGGTATTATGCTCACTGACTGTTGCCTTTCGACCTTTGGAGACGTGACGTGAAAAGTTAAACCTCCACGTTTTGTGAATTGATCTGTCCTGACCTCCTTGCTGCATCCATGACAAGTCCCACTCTTGGCTGGACGAACCTGTTCGACGGCCCCCCCAGGGGCCAATGACCCCTACTGACCCCTACTGGAACCAGTACCTCTATGCTGGCAAAATACTTTTTTGCATTAGTCCATATAAAGAATTCAATTAAACACCGCTTTATTAAGAATACGCATCTTCCGACCACAGTATAAATTAAAACCAGAACAAACAACCGAAGGCCAATTTATGCTTCGGCGTCAAACCTACACCATGGCACACTGCAAGAGCTGTGATTGGTCAGCCCGGTAGCTCCTCCTCCTCCACCGTCATTATACAGACCGTCTCCTCCGACGGAGGCGTAAATGCTCAGGCCGCTTGCGGCGGCTACAACATAGGTCCGACGTAGCAGCATAAATGGGTCTTGGTGTTGCTGCTGTCGGACCTACAGCTCTGCCTTGCTCCACGGCCTCCGTGGTCCCTGTTGAGGACTGGGATCTGAGCCGTCAGTCACCAAACGAGACGGTTTAGACCAGAGCTGCCCGCAGCCTGATCCCAATCAGTGAGGTGAGGTAAGGGGGGGTCAGCTTTCAGGGTCATAAAACTTTGGCTAATTCTAAAGTGCTGGCTGCACAGTTGGGGGGCGCCTCTGTCATTTCAAAGAGGGAGATGAAAAAAAGTGTGGTTAGAGGACTAGAGGACTAAACCCACCCGACCCCCACCCCTGCCCCCACCACCCCACCAAAACCCCCACGTGTGTCAAATGGATTGTTTGACCTGTCTGACCCCTGCAGCCGAGTAAAGAAACCCTTAAATATGCCTGATTCCCAACAGGTTCCACATCAAAGTTCAAGGTTAAACCCAAACAAAAGCCTCGGCCCCATCGACCATATCTAGTGCGTTTTCCTTTCTTTTCAATTGGTCGGATTTTTTTTCGATAAAATAAACAGGCAAATTTTGATTCCCGATCTTTTTACAATAATAAACAACAAAAGATTCTCAAAACATTACCTGAATATACTTTAAGAAACCCCAAAGGAAAGACGCAGTTTCTCGCTCTTATGTACGTGGCATTGAGTCAAAATAACACTGAAAAAAACTAACACCGTGTTAGTCTGCTCCAGACCCACTGGTTGCTCCTGAAGACATGAACCTTCCCAAATGCAGTCATTTAGAAAAAAAGAAGAAAAATCCCAGTAATTTCCCAAAACAACCGGTTGCCATAGTTTCCAACAGGAGGAAGAATTAGTGCATTTGTCGTTGATTATTTTCAGCTGCAGATCACTACACATTTGTTGTGAAAAAAAAAATACAGAATACAGGTTTATCTCTTGGTCTAAACAGCTGGAACATCTACGGGTCAACTGGCTACTGTGTTGACTGTCTGACGCCATGAGGGTGGGACAGACTCAGAAAAATAACCTCTGCAAAAGATTCGTGTTTTGTTCTTTGCCTTCACTGCTTCTAACTAGTTCTCTGAGGTTTTCATCCGGGAAAATTTGCTCTATTTTCTTGACTCACTCTAAATCTGAGGCTCAGTGCGTAAAAGGAAACCGAAGTAGTAAGATTCAGGTTTTGTTTCCAGTCGGGGTTGATGATACCACGTCTGCGAGTCGACCAACGAGACTGACACTTTTGCGGCCGCCCCTGCGCGTTCACATGTAATTTTTCAGGGCAGACAATGGAAAATCCTGTCAGGAGACAGTGTGATGATGTTCAGAAAAAAAAAAAAATACTCCCCCCCCGCCTCGGGGGGCAATTAGCCCGTCACTTTCATGCTAAGGGTTCAAGAAGTCAGCAATGAGACATGAAACTGGATGCTCCTCTACACTTGGGAACCTGTGGGGGAGTTTGTGATGAAGGTGGAGGGTGAGGGGACAGGGGTGGGGGTGGGGGTTGGATGGGGATGGGCGTCCATTACAAGTATGGACACATCTAGCTTCTGGTTACAGTGATGAAAAGATGTGCTAGCTGCGGTGCGGGGGGGGGGATCCGACAGCGGTATTCAGAGGACGTGTCTGTACATGGTGCATCCGAAGAGCGTCTCCAGTCTAACAGCACCCCCCCCCCCACCAGGGTCACTGCACTTTAGCTTGACATGACCAAGAAGCCCTGCATGGCGCCAGAGGGGGCGTCGGGAACGCCGGGAACGTCGGGAACTTCTTCGCTGCCGGTCCGACGGAGGAACCCTGGATTTCGAGCTGGACTTTGGCCTCCGTCCGGGCGACACCCTCGTGTGAGGCAGAGCCTAATATAAGAGCTTTGGGGCAAAGGTGAGAGAAATCGGGGCATCAGCTCCTGTACTGCACTCAAACACTGCACAGTGAGGTCTTCAGCGCTGCTTCACTCACTCTGTGCCATTTTGTGAGACTTTCTACTTTCCCTTCGCTTCGTTTTGAAGCATACATAGTATTTTTTTTCATAATGTCTCCCTCATTCTTTCCTTCTTTTTATTCCTCCCTTCTTACAGTCCATCTTTTTTATACGAAGGCACAAAAATTCTGACAGTAAAACTAAGTCAAAAAATGGATAAATGAAAGCGGGATTTTACTCGTGATGGGTCTGTTTCACTTCGTGCTGCTGCTATAGTCTGAAAACTTCTCATGCCATTGCTTCAAAGAAAAAGGTTTGTTACATGTGATGTTCTGCTATTTGCAACATCTGCAGTTAAAACCACAACAAACATCTCCCACAAAAAAGTGTTGTGTTTGTTCGTCAAAGCCTGATATTGTTCCTCTGAGTCTTGGAAAACTATTAAAAACACATCAGTGATCCACACTGATGCTCTGGGTTACATGTTCCTTCATCACCATGAACACCCACCCACACACACACACACACACACACACACACACACACACACACTGTAGTTTATTTAGACTCATTCCCACACACACATGCACTGTCCTGCTGCCCCAAATACTCACTAGAGCAATAAATGTGGATTAATCCGCCACTGAAAATAGTCCCCAATGAATGCACCATTTCCTCCTATTTGAATAAACTTAGTTTAAAAAAAAAAAAACTACACTACAAAGTTTTTTTTTTTTTTTCAAAGAGACCAATGTGTACATTAGCATTAGCGTCAATGGAGCAGAATGCATCGCACCCACACAACATGTGTTTTGAGTAAAGGGCAGTAGGAAATCTATAACTGGTCGAGGGGAAGGTGGGTTCATCAAAGAGGAAATTATAAAAGCTGATCCAGAAATTCCTCCTGAAATTCTCAGACCGATGCGAGATATAAAAAAAATAAAAAATAAAAAAATCTGAGGCTGCGTTTACACGTAAAGGAAAACACACACCGGTCGTTTCAGAGAAGCCACAGGTGACGCTGCCGGTGTTTTCTAGCTGGAACCTAATCGCAGCACGGCAAAAAACAAGAAACGCCTGGCAGAGTTAGAGGCCTTTCCCTCAACTGTCTAAACCTAATAACAGTAAATCCGAAATGATAAGAAATAAGCCATAAGTGAGTGTTTATTCAAGGAGGCAGATAAGGTTTCAATTTGCAGGGTGTGCTCCCATTGAAAAAAAGTGGGACAAAGGATTGCTTACAGTGACAGAGGATTTATTGTGCCAGATAGGGGAGGGATGTTCAACTTCTCATCAACAAATACCTCGTTATCTCCCCTTCTTAATCCCCTAATCCAATATATCGCCAGGGAATCAGAAACACCCGGCGGTGGAAGGTGATATAATCCATCTGGGCATCTCCTTCAATCTCTTATCTTTTCTGGCACAGAAAACAAAAACAAAAACAGAAACTGGTCGGCCGAGTCCGCAGAGTTGCAGATCTTAGGTCCGTCTGGCTGCGGGACAACGTACTGATGGTTTCACTGCTGATTGCTATTATAAATGAGAACGGGTCCCCAGCAGAGTAATACTAACCAGGGAAGTCAAACCACGCTGTCGTCATCTTTTGTTTAAGGGGTTTTTTTGGGGGGGGGGGTAGCATCCTTGCTTTTTTTTTTTTTTTTTTTTTTTTTGATTCTGTTTGGTCATTATTTGATTTAAAGGACAGAAACGAAAAGGAAAGATTGACGTCAGGACATCGCAGTTGTGAATGGCCTGAATGTTCAGCCAAGTTCCTTTTCTAGGGGGGAAAACGGAACCGCAGTATTAACTGCAGCGACAAATATGAGTCCAATGTGGAGCAACAGCTTGTGTTTAGCAGGCAGTCTATGATGTCTAAACCACACTGTTTAGCCGTGCTAGACGTGTGTCCAGCTGGCTACATCAGAAGACGATGTCCCCATTCTCAAACCCGACGACTAAAACCTCTGTCAGCTCCTACCGGCTTCACAGTCAAGGTGCCTCTCCATTCCTTGCTACGGGCCAAGACGAAAACCAGATGTTAGAACCGCAACCTTCTCCGGCCGCCATCTTTGTTTGGGACAAGGGATGGGGACGCTTCCGGTGGAATGGGTCAAGGTGGAGACCGGTTAAAGTGAGCAGAATCACCTCAGCTTTTGATATATAGAGGTTTAAAAATCTCACCTTGTGAGGGAAGGATCCAGAACCAGGCCGGAGCCCCCACACACACACACCTCCCCCTCCTCATGCTAAGCACATGTGCTTTTAGCTGCGTCCCGCCCCTGTTGTATCTCACCGGCCACTCACGGCCCGGCGCAGCTGTGACCTAGATCTGCCCGATGGGAACCGACACCAACGTTTCAACGTCACCTTTGCTCCCACCCCCCCCCCCAACCAATCGCCTCGCCCGAAGGCCCCGACACGGTGGGACCAAACAAGGAACGCAGAACCAGGGGCTGAGGTTTTATTGACAAAAGCAATAGCCAAACAGTTAGCTGCTGCCCCCCCACACCCCCTCACTCCAGAGAGAAAAACAGGCACAATGTGTATCCCCCACTGCCATGAGAGCCACATACACTGAGGCCTGTCCAGGCCTGTGTAATCACCCACTCTTTTGTCAACTGGGGAAAACAAATTGACAAAACTAAAGATTAGAATTCCCAGTAAAAAGAAAATGACCAGCAGACATAACAAAGTTGTCGTCCACAGGTGCAACACGGTCCCGATAATGTGTTGCTGGAAAAGAGACGTTTTTCTTTCTTTCTTCAGGAACCTAGTTTACAACTCACCAGATAATGGCGCTGTCGACAACGGACGCATCAGGACACCACAACCGCCTGATATCTCAGGCGTTACAAGTATTAAAAAACATAGCTCGGAGGGTAACATATGGACAACAGCAGAAGAACGAAAAATCCCGCAGTGCCTGAACTCGGCGTTACACTGGGATTAGTGCCCCCAGTATTTTTTCCTATTAAGATGGTCAGTGTCTCAAAGTAGGGTCAGTGGATCCCATCTGTTTAAAATCTTATGCCCCCCCCACATGTCTACCAGTCATGACCAGTTCTAAGGGTGTTTTTCATCTGACTCCTGAAGAAGCAAAATATTCCGGTGATTTATAACTAAAAAGCAAAGATTAGAGGAAAGTGTGTAAAAAAAATAGTAAAAAAGAAGAACTGTGCAGCAGAAATGTTTTTACTGCTTTTCCTGTTTCTGTTAATCAACTCGTGACCCCTGTGACCCTTTTGGGGGGGGCAAGACCCCCCAGGACGTCTTGGGCATCTGAGTCAGTTTCCTCCACTCTGACATACAGACGCAGGAGAATACTAGCGATTGTTTTACACCACATCTACCGGGCCGTTTACGGGCCCATGTCTTCTTGTCTTACCTTTGTATCAAGAACACAAAAGAATTTCAAATGCCAAAGTTTTGCGGTGAAATTCCTCTCGGCAGAACTGTTCAGTTGGACAGAGTGAACCTGTTTTAACCCGTTTGCTTCAAGTTTAACCGATGATGAACCTTGACATGGGCATCTGCGGTTTCGTCCCGGCGTTTGCGGGAAGCGAGGAGCGCTCTCTACTAAAAAAGGGAAAGCCGCTGGTCGACGCCGTGGACACGGTCTGTTCGCTGCACAAAGTTGTCGTTGTGTTTTCCGTGGTGCCGCCTTCGTTACACTAGCTCCGTCGGGCCCCCCGATAACCTGTCGGCCTCAGCAGTCTGGGGAGCGTCAGCAAACTCCACCCGCCGCCCTGCTCATGCGGTCAAGCGGATGAACTCTGCTGCGTCACCGTCTGGGGCGACCACAGCTTAAGACCCTTAAGGCCTTCGCGCAATCATCGGCTCATCTTTAAGGTTCATTACTGGAGACAAGTACAGCCCTCAGCACTGCACCTCTGATGACTGACAGAAGCGCCAGCCTCTTAAATCTTAAATTTATGTCTTATATCTCAAACGCACAAAAAAAGAAAGAAAGAAACGCCTTCATTGTGCACACTGGACGCCCAAAATTATCCACAATCTCTCCCTAAAAAAATCCAAACACTGGCATCCTCGTCTGTAGCGCCAAGGGCCCGTCGCCAGCAACAATCCTCCCCGGAGCTGCTTATCTGAGCCGTTTGTTTGGAGAAACGACTCGTTATTTTCCTGAGTACCTGTGAAAAGGGACCTTCAGCTGAAAAATCGAAAGAAAATGGGGGGGGGGGGGCAGGCAGGTCTGACCTGGCTCGAGCTCCTCTGACTAAATAAATGAAATAAACTTTTTTCTTTTTTTCCTCCAGGGAGTAGTAACATGATACAGCAGAGGAGGGAAAGTGAGCGGGAGAAATGCCAATTAAAGGCTGTAGGAAATACGGTGGAATCCAAAGGTGCCACCGGGGAGCGGAGGAGGCAGGTGAGGGGGAAACATGGCATCACGTCGGAAACCGCGCTTCCGCTGCGTGTGCGTGTGACGCGTGCCGCCGACGCCGTCACGCCGGGTCCACATGGACGACCCGCGCGCTTTTATGGCGCTGTTGACGAAATGCCTGTAAGACCTGTTATTACTGCTTCCTGCCCCGCAGACACGGAGCTCTGCAGCCTTCACCCCCCCCCCCCCCCCAGAAACCAAAACACTCCGCTGTCATCCCGCATGTGCGCGGGGCTCTGATGTTGCTGCTGAGCAGGCGGAAAAGAAAAAAAATGAAGGGTGATGATAGTCATTTCTTCAAAGTAAGAGCAGCTCGCGGGCTAATTACAGTGACAGGTCAGCTCCTGCGCGCGCGTAAAAATAGCCATTTTCTCAATTACAACATAAGCGTCATTGGCCCTGATGACTGCGGAGGAAAAGGGGGGGTGCACGCGGGTGAAGGGGACAGAGGGAGGGGGCACTTGTAGCTTCAGAAAAGTTTAGATTCATTTAAACAAGAGATGGTTCTTCATTCATTTTCCTGTTTTGATTTTGAAGCAAGGTGACTCATTCTGCAACAAGCTGTTGCGGATTAGTGTGTGTGTGTGTGTGTGTGTGTGTATTCGTGCGCGCGCGTTTGTTTAAGTAGTAGGGGGAGAAAGAATGAAGCAAGTCAACACTGCATCACGTTAAAACTGCAAAAGACAACAAGTTGTTTACCCCAACAAAGTTTTCAAAACAAAACCAGAACCGATTCATTCTGCTCAGAACAAAAAAAGGAAACGCACGAAGTGTTGCGACTTTGCGACAAGTGAAAAATAAGGAGGAGGGGGCGCGAAGGGGAAGCGTGTCCGACTCACCGCTGCCGCCTTGTACCTGCTGGATCCCCGCACCGGCAGACAAAGCGCGCTCGGGAGGCACTGCAGGGCGAGGACGCAGCAGCAGCCCAGGACCAGGGAAGTCCGCATCCTGGCGGCGGTCGGGAGCCGTCGGGAGCCGTCGGGAGCCGCGGAGGTGGCGCCGGGGGCGGCGGTGCGCAGCGCTGTGAGTGCGGTGCGCGGTGCCGGTCACGGCTGCAGGGACCGGGGCCGACTTCTCTTTAAATTGACTCTGATTTCTTTGTTCTCCGGTTTTTTTCTCCTCCGCGGACGGTTTTTTTAAGCAGCCCCGGGGCTGACAATACCAGCCGCTACCACGTGACTCTTAACTCTTTCTCTGCCGCGCGCCCGTCAACTCGAAACAGATGATGATGATGATGATGATGATGACGATGGCCTTGCGTCCTCCCCCCACCACCTGCGAGTTTTATTCTTTTCTTTAGAGAGACTGAAAAATCCTGGATTAAGTTTTTAGCAGGATACAGATTTTTCTATGAATCATGCACAGCCCCCCCCCCCCCCAGCCACCTTAAACACCAGGACGCAGCAGGCGGCACCTATGGAAATATTATAGGATTATTATAAGAGCATTACAACAACAACACAATCGACCACAACGGAACCACAGAAACACACTACAAATCCATATAAATGCTTTCATGAGGATAATAGTAATAATATAGTCATTGTTAGGAACAACACTGAAGAGCAGATGTGTGACATAAAAGGAAGTTATTTAAAATTTTGCTTTGCAGTTTAACAGACACATAAACTCGACTTTAGAAATCCTGACCTGCCTCAGGAAAACTGACCTTACACTGTAAATAAAGTCTCATTTAATCCCAAGTTCTTTAAAAAAGTTAAATGTTTTATCATTCTTTCATTTAAAAGTAGGCAACATATCTCTGGACGGGAAGCCTTCACTCAGGGTTTTAATGGTTTATTGAACCTAAGAAGAAGAATGTTCTCAATCAGTGGAAAAATCAACACTTAAATTTATCTAAAAATATGAAGCAAAACACTTGGAGATAGGTCATTTACTGGACATTGGTTCAAGACTCAAATGGGGAAATAGTAAAATTAAAAAACAAAACAAAACACTGGAATCAGCCCGTAAAATATCCACCGCCGTCGAATGTAAACTCCCCCCAGTCGCCCAAAACTCCAAAATATTTAAAGATATTTAATGTGCGGTGTCTCGCCACCCAGTCGAGACGTTGCTCGCAGACTCCTAGGCGGACAGATAGGTACATGTGTCAAGTTCCAGCATGTAGCTCCTCCCAAAACCACAAACTGTGTTGTTGTTTTTTTGTTTTTAGTTTCTTTAATTTCTGTTATTGGCTGGATTAGAAAAAAAACAAGATCAAGCATGATGACTAATGAGCTTTACAGGTGCTGGAAGGTGGATTTTTTTTTTTTTTTTTTTAACCCTGAGCTTAACTCTGAGCTTAGCTGCCTCCTCAGTCCAGCTCTGTCCTTCATGCACAGACATGAGATTATTCAAAATTCTCATTCAATGCTCAGAAACTAAGTAGATTTTTCCAAAAATGGCAAACGATTCCATGAAATATGGTTAAAACGAGGATTGAGTCTCATGAAATCAAAGGGGACACAATGTGTGTGTAGAATAGTTTTTTTATGAGGATGTGACAGTGTGAGTGTGTGATAAAGAGAGAAATAAAACTTTAAAACGCTTTGAGGAAGAGAATCAGTCGATTGCAGCTGTAAGACATGGGGGTGTTTCTCACCCACCTCCGTCCCTTTGTTCAGAATTAAAATGAAAAAAACCTCTGTGAGTCAGTTCGACATCATTTTGTATAATTACAACCACTAAAGAGTTCAGCGGGAAAGAATTCAGCAGCGCTTCCCTGAGTAATGGCTGTCAGATTTCTGAAGATCTTTTTGAGACATGGGGGGAAAAAAAAGCGAGTGTAATGACAGAGAAAAGGGAAAGGCTTTTTAAGAGAGTGGCACTACTAATTTCTGGACAGGAGACTGTAATTAATGTTACTAAATGTGGCCGGGTTACGTACGGAGGCCAATTACAGCCGAAGCTCTCACCGGATTGGTGAGCAGTCTGTGGGCTCTGGCCTTCACCCTCTTATTTAGGCCACTAGCGTGTGGGATGATGCAGGCAGACGTCTGTTATCTCTGCGAGATCGGTCCAGGAGCCAGAATAACGACCATCCACCAAAGCAGGGGCGCGCACAGACCACCTAGGGGTCAAAGGAACCGTCCTGCTTGTTTGCTTTCTCATCGACAGCGAGACGAGAAGATTGGTTTAGATCTCATGGCTGTTACCTGCAGGACAGAGCTGGAGTCTGAGCATTAGGTTTACATTAAGGGAAAAAAAGTTAGCTTGGCTCTGTTCATAATGTAAAAAAACACCCCTTAAACTCCCTAATGAACATGTTGGGTTTCATTAGAAAAGAAAAAAAACATAGAGAAACAGAAATGTAAATATCACTATAACTTGTGGGCAAAAAGCTCTCTGGAGGTCAGGTGGCGCTCTACTTTGATGAACAGCAGTTTATCCATCCACCCAGTGAATCTAGGCTCTCTGTTTACCCATGGTGCTTGTCACCAGATATGCTTGGCGAGTTTGGGGGTTGTGGGTGTTTGATGATGGTGCCACATCTGGTACCTCCTCTGGCATGGAATTGTTCCAAACTCCTCCCTGTTGTTAAATGTTGTATTTTTATGGTCGCAGAAATTACCAAAAAACTGGAGACCTTTAAAGTATTCAAATCAAAATGCAAAAAAACAGCTATTAACACTAAATGGGCACTAAAAGTGGTGAAACCAAACTAAACGGCGGAACGAGTCCACCGGACCCCACAGCCCCCAGTCGGCCTAGAGACCCGGCGAATAAATGCCGGGACGCTTTGAAGCTGTTCTGGAGGCTCGTGGTGGCCCAACACCTCACTGAGACACTTTGTATTTTTTTTTCCTTATTTATTTTAGTCTGTAAGTCATTTGATTGAAAAAGAAATTCCTCTTCTGTTCAAGTTTGCCAGTTCACTTACCCTCCAAAAATGTGTCTATCTGCCTCTGCTCATTAAGATTTAACTGTAACAGTGAGATGAGTTATCCTCCAGGCAGACATCTGAGAAGGGTCCGCAGCTTTAACCCAGATCCACTGGGTTTTGATCACGCACTATATATTTTTATTGAGTTAGAGGGGAGAGGGTTCTTGATCTTGAGCATTCATGCTGAACTTTCTGCCAAACTCTCCATTGTCTGAGGTTTACAGGTTTTAAACTGCTCTTTTAACTCTAAATTAACCTGCGCTGCATCGGTCATTGTCCTCACGTGCTCAATATAAACAAGCTATCTCGTGCTCCCCGCAGATGGTCCCAATTGATCTTCCTCCCCAGTAATTTCTTTTTACTAGAGGTGGCCATGCTCCAACATGTGACAGCAGCTCTCAATTAGACAGTGAACTTGCTTCAAAATCCGAGTTTCAGATAAAATGCTGTTTAAGGTAGAAAGACAATGGATGTAACTTATACGTAGCCACTGGAGAAGTTCAAAAGGCAACATGTGGTTTAATGTTAAAATAAAAAAAAGGAAAAACGATATAAAATGTTTTATACAGTTTCCCTAATGACCACAAGATGTTGCCGCCAAGAAAGTGCCAATTGTATTTTGGTCTGATCTGGATAAACCTCAACAAGTTTTGGTCCAGAAACCCAAAGTCTAGGATGCAACGTGTCTTTTGAGAAATAATGAATGAAGTTACATCACGTTCATGGTTTTACCCCCTGTAGCAGAAACAGGGAGTTCATCGGTCAGTCTGTTGGTCCAAAGTAAAATAGGCTTCCCAAGAGCAACTTGACTGATTTCTTCCTATGACATATATGGTAGAAACATTCTTCTTTTATCTAGGTAAAAATTCCACTTGTCTGTTTTGATTCACGACAGGTTATATTCAAAACCAGCGACCAACGTCCTGTCTTTGTGTTTGATGCCTACGTGATAAACATTTAGCATTAACTTTTCTCAGGATACCAAATTTATGAGTTGAAATAAATGGATCAGAGTTATGAGAGTGCACCTTTTGATTCTGTTTCATTGATGTCGGATGAGCTCTTTCGAGAGTCGCTGGTTTCAGAGGTAAAATTCCCATTAATTTTTTATTCTGGATTCTGCAGGGGGCCAATGCAGAGGAGCTAAGACAGGAGAGATCTGATTTCTTTTTCTTGTTCCTGTCAATTCTTGTGCTGCAGCATTCTGGATCAGCTGGAGAGTACTTGAACTTTTATTGGGATAGGCTGATAATAGGGAGTTGCAATAATTGAGCCCAGAAGTAACAAAAGCATGTACTTGTTTTTCTGTGTCATCTTGAGACAGAATGTGCCTGATTTTTAAATTGTTACGAAGGTGAAAAAATTCAGTCCTTGAAGTTTGTTTTATGCGAGAGTTAAAGGACATGTACTGATCGAAGAGATCTCCTAAGAGTTTCCTAGCGGTGGCGCTAGAGGCTACAAAAATGCCGTCTAGCGTAAGTATATCCTTAGATAATGTGTTTCTTAGGTGCTCGGGGCCAGTACAATAACTTCAGTTTTGTCTGCGTTTAACAGCAGGAAGTTGCTAGTCATCCAGGTCCTTTTGTCCTTAGGCATGATTGAAGTTTAGCTAACTAATTGTTTTCCTCAGGCTTCATTAACTTGAGCAGTTGGGTATCATCTCCATGACAATGAAAATGAGTGTTTCCTGATAATACTGCCTAAAGGAAGCACATATATGGTGAATAGAACTGGACCAAGCACAGAACCAGTGACTAACTTTTGACTATATGGAGGATTTATCCTTAACGTTCACAATCTGAAACCAGTCTGATAAATAGGACTTGAACCAGGTTAGAGTGGTGTTATTCAATGCCAATTAAATATTCCAGTCTCAGTAATAGGATGTGATGGTGTATAGTGTGTAATGCAGCATTAAGATCTAACAAGACAAGTACGGAGACAAGTCCTGTATCTGATACGGTTAGTAGATCACTCGTAACCTTCACCAGTGCTTCTCTGTGCTATGATGCATCTAAATCCTGACTGAAAATCCTCAAATAAACAATTATCATGTAAAAAGTCGCACAACTGGTTGGTGACAGCTTTCTCAAGGATCTTAGAGAGAGAGGGAAGGTTGGAGGCTTTTTGAGAAGAGGTTTAATTACAGCTACTTTCTAGGCTTGCAGTATGTAGCCTGTTAATATCAGATTTAATATGGAAGTGTTAATTAAAGGTGAAGCATCCTTGAACAGCCCACATGGGATGGGGTCTAAGAGACAGGTTGATGGTTAAGATGAAGAGATCGTTGAAGTTAGTTGGCGAAGGTCAGTGGGAGAGGAACTGTTTAAGTATGTATCAGGTTTTACAGCTGTTTCTAAGGTTCCTTTGTTTGAGGACAAATCAGTGTCAGTTGAGGGCAGGAGGAGGTGAATTTTGTCTGTAATAGATAGAAATCTATCATCAAAGAAGCTCATGAAATCATCACTACTGGGAGCTATAGGAAAACATGGATCAATCGAGCTATGACTCTCTGGCCTGGCTACAGTGCTGAAAAGAAAAAAAAAAGCTTAATCAACTGACATTAACATTCAGCTCAAATAATGTTCTGGTTCCTTTCCGCTATTTAGCTGCACATGTTTCTATTTCCATGGTAACCATGGTAAGCGAAAAAACAAAATCAAACATTTTCCAATCATGAGTTGAGAGTTTTTTTGGAGAAGTCCTGTGCTCGCATTACCAGAAAAACAGATCAGAATCCAATGCTTTTTTAATCCTTAAGTAGGATCAGTTCAAGTTCAGTTCAAACTATACTGCTCATACTGATATTAACCTCTGGCAAGGATATTTTTCACAAAGTGTTCGTACTTCATAGTGTAATAAGTAATTCATGGTAAAGCCCGTCATGGATGCATTAACCACTGAAAACCAATTGGACATATTTTTATTGTTTAAAACATGACATATCAATATCTAAGTAATTATCATCCCAGTCGGATAGTTGCAAGCTAGTTCCAGGCCAACATCACACCCTTGGTTTACCATGTCCTCGTTCAGGTGAGATCATCGCTGAAGATCTTTTTTCAGATTAAATGCCTTCGTGGTTTCCATCTGGGCCCGAAGCAGCAGCTGTTGAGTCACTCTTGAATGGGAGCTTTGATGTGTTTATCACATGCAAGGACTATTCTGAAGCGCTTTTGGTAAAGATGCAACAACCATTAAAGCAAACAACAAAAAAAACAAAAAACATAGCGAAACAGAAGTGCACAGCGGGGCTTTCCAGTGAGCTAATGTTGAGTCGCGTTTGCATGTGTGCGACAGGGGCCTTGACTCGTTTATCCCCTCGCCACATCTGCCCGTGTGCACACCTTAGCTCACGAGGTCATGGGAGCGACAGAGGGCTGGAGAAGCACGGTTGTCTCCAGCATGATGTGTGAACATACTTCAACCTGCCCTTGAGCAAGGCACAAAGTCCCCAGCTGCTCCAGAAGCCGGCAGCTCAGACTGTGGTTGGACTCGGCAGATAAGATGTTAACCTGAGGAGAGGTGTGGACTTATTTGTTTTTTTGCTGAGGGTTAGATGAGAATATTGATACCATTTTTATCCGGGATGTCCCGAGATGATCATGAGAGTTGGTGTTGGGCCCAATCCAGGCATATTTCATTGGATCGGTATCAGATGAAAGAAAGCAGATTAAAAAAATTTGATCCTTTCTCCACTGAACTTTGCTGTATTTTCTCAACCTCAGCCTGCAGTTGCTGCAGCACTGCTGTCCTTACTCACAGTAGTGCTCCACATTGTGAGCATTTTTGCTCCTCGTGTCGCTGAAAATCAGAGCACGAATGTGAGAAAAATCCTGTGGCCACACCTGTGTTTGTCCTTGCTCTGAAAACCCAGGCTGACAATATCTCTGACGATAACAAATCCTTGACACCCCCCCGTCAGTAGCCTGTTTGAAAAATTCAGAAAGCTGCTTCCTATCTTTAGCTGGCGCTGACCTTCGCTTCCACCAAAATGAAGAACGGCGGCGGCAGCAGATCATGTCAGCTGTTGCTAATTGACGTTAATTCCATTAGCAGCTTGATGACAGGCCAAAACGAAGCTTGGCTGTTGCTCAGGTTGTGCGCTCTGTGCGAGCCGGTGTCTGCAATCTGCCAACGATTGTTAATGAGAAAAAAGGAGCATCGCTCTATAACACAGCTCTACAACAGGACCGATACGACTTCTCTCCAGTGAATCGGTTCATTCCGATTCCAGGAGTCGCATTTTCCCACTTCATAGCTTTGATCCGGAACCTTAAATACTTGGATAAAATAGCTGGTAAAAATGAAAGTGGGACGTATTTAGAAGGCCACAGCTGCATCTCAATGTGTCAGCAACATTTTTAATCAACATTTGGACAGATATAGATATTAGATATTGGCAGATATCAATAATAAAGGACTGGAATTGGGATGTGGACCAAAAAAAAAAAAAATTCAGAACATCCCTAACTTTCATATCTCTACACTAACTATGTAGCAGCCAGCAGTGAGTTAGCTTAGTTTAAGATGAAGATTGGGAACAGGGAAACTCCAGCTATCATGGCTCTGTCCAGTGTAACAAAATCTCTCCACCAGCACCCATAGAGCTCACTAATCAGCATGCTACATCTCCTTGGTTGGCGTGAGAACAATTTGCTGCTTTACTTTGGGGTTTTCTGCCGGGCTATTTCTCGGCACTTACCTCCAAAGTCTCTAACTGGTTTCCCACCGACTGGTCCCTGCAAAAAAAAAAAAAAAAAAGGCCAGCAGATTAACCCCCAGAAAACTATTGTTTTCGCAGTTTTTCTGATCCTGTGGCCAGGCTGCCTCCTCCTATACCCAGTCTTTGTTCTAAGCTAAAATCACCAGATGCAGGTTCATATTTGGCGCATGCGTGAGAATGAAATCTATGACTTTTAGGCTCAACCTGATAAAATCAAACCTCGAGAGTCAACTTTGTTTTTAATACAAATAAGCTCGACTTGGAACGACTTCTGCCAAAGCCCAAAAATTATATAAATTATATTATAACAAGTGTGCTGCAAATCTCTCTTATCGCTCTTTAAATCTGCTGACAACAGATACATTATAGTTTAAATCACACCGGCAGCAGCCGTTCACATGTAGGAACAGGAGGGAAAAAGGTGCGTTGGCCAATAGTAACTTCTTTAGAACCACAAAGGTAACATTTTGGACATGGGAATCTGAAAACGGGGAAAACAATGCCCCCCCCCCTTTGAACATGAGTTACTGTGTGTGTGTGTGTGTGTATGTGTGTGTCCGTGCCTGTGCGAATCAGTATTCACACTTAGTGAAGCTCGGCGAGGTGGGAAGACTCTTCCTGTTGGTTTCAGGTGATTGAAAGGAAGCAGAGTATGACGCAACGCACCACTGATGTGAAAATCCTCGACTCGGCCTCGTAGGACAGAGTTTCCTTCGCTGATGCTTCACTGACGGCGTTATCTTGGGCTTTGTAAAATCTTTCCTGTAATTAAGAAGATCTAATGGCAGAACTTAAATCCCATAAAGGAGGAAAATGAGGTCCGATACCTGCAGAAACCTCAGAGGTAATAGCAGAGAGGCCACTTTAGTTTTTATTTAACGAACAGGAGGAAACATATATACGTTCGTCGGGGGCTATTTTCAGTGGCAGATTGATCCACTTTTGTTGCTCTTGGCAGTATTTGGGGCAGTGGGACGATGTGTTTAGAGTTTGAGACAAATTAAAGTAGAGTGTGTGTGTGTGTGTGTGTGTGTGTGTGTGTGTGTGTGTGTGTGTGTGTGTGTGTGTGTTCATGGTAATGAATGGAACCTAACACCCAGTGCAACAGTGTGACTGGCCAATGAGGAACAGCGGTGCTCCAAGGCTCGTATGAATAAGGCACAGAGCCTGTTAGCATGTCGTGCTCACCGTTTAGGTTCAGGCTTTGCCTGAGATTCGTTGACTACATGAAAAACGTAGAACCGCACCAGACTTATCCCTCAAGAACCTTTTATTAAAGTATCTGATGGCTGTATAGGCGTTGCAGGGTGGTCCGGTGGTTAAACGGATTGTCCTGGTCATAAAAAAAGGTCACGGGTTTGATCCCTGCCATGGCTAACGTGTCCATCAACTACGATGTGTCCCTGAGCTATACACTGAGCCATTGTGTGTGAGCCTGGGGTATAAATCTCAGCTGTGGACAGTAGACTTGCCTTGCTTTTTTTTTTTTTTTTAATAGCAAGAAGCAGCTATAGATATATGTGATACATAAGTCTGAGCCTGGGACGTCTAGCGCACACTCTCCTGGCAAATGGATTTGTATCTGGCAACTGACTCACGCTCCCAAAGTCCCAATACTTAACGAGGGGCTCATGTCGAATCGTACGCTTCCTGTCATTACGATACCCCCTCTTTAAAGTGAAACACCGACCCAGAACAAAGTTTGGCCGAGAACCGCAGCCCGAGAAAACCCATTTTTCATACCGGCCAGTTATGGGTTCGTGTCAGCTGCGTTTCTCAAAACAAAGACCACATGTGTCCATCTAATGCAAACCAGACGCTTGGGTGAATGCAAGTGGCCCGGCCTCCAGCTGCCTGCCTTCCCCCGAGCGAGAGCTGTGAAAAAAATAAGTCGCTCTGGAAGGTTGGGGGTGGGGGGTGGGGGTGGGGGATGGCGGGGTGGTTAAGGGGGCCGCAGTGGGAGTTATTAGTGGGTTTGAAGGCGTTAACCCTCGTTCTCCTCTTTTGGCGTGACCCCGGCTGACCCCCATGGCAGACCTTGCCACAACAAAAGGGCAAAAAGGGGCGAAGGGCGGAAAGAAGGGGGATCAAAACAGAGCCTAAAACGTTAGCTGCTGCTGCTGCTGCTGCAGCTAATCTCGGCTTTTCCCTCTGAGGCTTTCGTGCATCAGCATCCTCTGCGGTCACATAATGACTCCTTCCTGTTTTTTGAGTTTGTGTCACCAAACGTCCATTTGCAGCAGTTTCTGTGATAAAGGGAAGTTTTGGCATTACGGGAGGTCGAGGGTTAACGTTGCCAGCCTGGGTGAGATCCTTTGCGCTTCAAAGTGTTTTTACTTCAACGCCAACTTTAATTGTGGCATTAAGATAAAATACATGCAGCTGACGCGTAAATCCAGCTCTCACGTAATCTAATTCGCTGTTACTTTAATGCAACAATAAGTGTCGGCAGAATATCTTAACATTTAATGGGTTTCCCACCACAGCTTAAGCTGACACTACGAGATACATGTGAGGAAAATGACCATTTGAGAATTTGACTAAATCATCCCAACTCATGGTCAATTTATGAGCTATTCTGGAGCTTTGAACCATATCATGTAGTCTTCGCCGGTGATTAGAGTTCATCCAGTTGTCATGGAGACGGCTCTGTTGAGGAGCAACTCTTAGTGTTTCAGGCAAAGCCAATTTTTATCTTCCATCATATTCATGTACTTTGGCAAAAGAAAGTGACTGTGAAAGCCACAGCACCTGATTGCATCACTTTCACACTCATCAAACCAATTAGAGCATTGTCATCCTGGAAGAAACCCCCTCCCATCAGGACAGGAATGGTTCATCAATGGTTCATCATAGTATAAAGGTGACCACTCAGAACAACTTAGTATTATTAACAGTGACCTTTCCCTCTAAGGAGACAAGTGGACCAAACCATCACCATCAGCAGCACCCCCCCCCCGACCCCCTCACTGCAGGGGTCCAACATCCCTCATGCACCCTCTCACTTGCAGGGAACATGATGAAGGATGCCTCATCCAACCAGATCACGTTTTTCCTCACCTCTGTCGAACTGGTGTCTTTGGTTTCTGCTCCATTGAAATCTCAGATGTGTGTTTGTCTTAGTAGTGGGGAGTTAATGCACTGCCCCCCCGCTATGACAAGCCTCTCTATGTAAGTGTTGACTGACTGTTGTTGACTGACAGAGTCTGATCAGGTCCTCATTGACCTTCTCAGGAGCTGCTCTATCGTTTTTCCTTATGTTTTCTACCCTATTCACTGATGTATTTGTCTTTCCCATAGATCCACATGTAGATGTTGCTTCAGTCACTGTTCCTATTGAAACTCCAGCCAGTAGAAAAGTCTTTGTGACTGAAGCTCCTGACAACTGTTCCCCAACAATGAACCATCTAACTCTCACTTAGATCTTTTACTCTTTATACATAATCAGAATCATCTGAACCTGCTCATCATTTTTATACCTGCCGCAGGGCATGATGGGATGTTGACAGCTTAATTGTAAAATGCAGTTCACCTGTGCAGAAGTGTCTGCTTTAATTAAGTTTCTCCACTTAATTAAACAGGTTTTTCCCTTGAGTTCCCGGGTTAAGAATGAAATTTTTAGACGACGACGACAACAACAATGTAATGAACCACTTTTTCAAAATCCCAAGTTGTGTCAGTACCTATTACAGGTGTTAAAGCTGCAAACATAAGTATGATCATGCAACTGAATGATCCTTTTTTAGCTTTTCTTTTAAAAAAAATTATATCAGAAACAGATTCATATGGCTGAATCCCATAAATCCTTGGGAAATGATTAAATTGTCAAGAATTCCTCCAGATTCACGATTTTTATGGAAATATTGAAGCCCTTATAAATAATCTGTGCATGTATGTTGTTTGAGGTTGTCTCAGTCCTGGACATCGCGAGGCCTCACTCCTGCTTTGTGCTGATGTCATTTTGTTTATTTGCACAATAAAAAATACATAAAAAAAAAAAAGAGGGAAAAATTCAAACCGATTAATACACAAGGAAAGATAGAAAAAAAACATCAGAGTTTCAGGTTGAGCTGAATCATGTGGCTCCTCCTGACAACAGACAACAATCACACAATCGTCAGCTAAATTCTATACAACTGTTACACTATACTCATACTCATCGTATAAGTAAGTTGAAGGTTTCACTCTGGGCTCTGGGTAACTGTGAAAGCATTTCTGACTCTTTATATTCTGAATATTTACAAACCGAACAATCGACTGATTTATCAAGAAAATAATAATAATATTAATTAATTCATGATGAAATGATTAGCGGTCACGGACCTTTATGAAATAGTTTAAAAATGAGCTGCACCTCAACAGGACACAACAGTAAAATGCAACTTTACGCGTTAATGACTGACTATAATACTCTAATAGTATAATTTAAAATACTATTGTATTTTTCTGCACTGAGTACTTTTTACTTTTAATATTTATTTAAGTGTTCAACTAAGTCTGTAGAGCTCAGGTGTGAATATTAGTGACCTCCCCCTGGTATTTCTTTCTAAATCTCTTCAGATAGTTGAAGAGTGTATTTTTTTCTGCCCTGATGGTTTGTCATGTGGCTGCCTAGATGTTCTAAAAAGACATAACCCCCACGGTAGCTCTTCAGTGTTGTGGTTTTCCAGGGTTGGGGTCATTCAGTCCTTTACTTTGACTGATTGTCGACCTCTTTATGTTTCATAACCATTTTTTTCTCACAGCTCCAGTTGGCTGCATTCCAGGTGGAGGTGAGAGAGTTTCTGACAGTCAGCCTAACACACACACGACAAACACACACACACACACACACACACACACACACACACAAATACATACATAATGCAAACACCTGCAAACACACGCAACTGTGTGTAAATAGAACTGGGTTTCAGCGCCAGGTATGATTTCCAGTGCACAGCCGCACACATGAACTGGTGTGAACTTAAAGAGTGACGAGGAGCCTGTGGCATTTACTGACCTCTGTGGGTCATCGCCAGGAACTGCAACAACATGGAGACTGCCTTTGGAAGAAGGTCACATATATGTGACAATACTACAATGTAAAAATTCTAAGTATAAGTAAAAGATTTTGCTTCATAATCGTATTTTAGTAAAAGAACAAAAGTACCATCAGCAAAATCAACTCAAATTTTCAGAGTAAAAGTACTTGTACTGCAGTAAAATGTCCCCAATGACTGAATTTTTTTTCTGTATTTTATCATTAGAATCTTGATACTGGTTAATAAACTTGTAAGCAGCATTTTAATATTGCTGTTGGTAGCAGTAGCCCATATTCCTAAACTAGGGGTCTGGTCCCTCAAAAGGGTCACAGGAAATCTGAATGGTCATGAGATGATTAATGAGAGAGAAGATTTCAAAAAGTTAAAAAATATCCTGATTCATGAATTTATTTTCAGTTTTCAGACTCTTCTCCACTCTTTTTTTATTGTGAATTATTTGGGAGTTATTGACCCCAAATGAAACAAATTGAGTAGCTGCAGAACCAGTTGTTTGTAAAAAATGTCTTTTTGGTTTAAATGGTAATAAACTAATAGAAATCTAAAACGAAAAGAAGGGTTATAGCAGCTAATTTTGTACCAGATGACAAGCCAAAACTTTGGAAAACATTTATTTTATTCCTAAATAATAATCTGTAACCAGTAGCTGTTGAATTGATGCAGTGCAAAAACAGTACAATATACAACAGGATAAAATGGAAACACAAGCACCAGTACTTGAGCACAGTACTTGAGTAAATGTACTTAGTTACTTTCCACTACTTCTTAGGGAAACATTGCATTGACTCAGTCATTTTTTAGGAAACTTGCTCTCTCACTAAACACAACCCTTTCTCATTTAACCAGAACTCTCAGCTTTCCTTTCATCAAAAAACAAGTTTTTACCTGTAAAATTTAATTTTTAATCTTGTGAGTACAAAAATTTATACAATATACAGTGTAATTTAGTTATACACTAATAAATTAATGACTCGGTAATGGGATGATAGTATTTATCATATGTATTGGGGTGTTCGTGTGGACGTCGTGTCCCAAATATGATCAAAACTGCGAAAAGCCTCATAACTGGGACACTCATGTCCATGTAAACAGACCGTGTGATGTCACAGGGTCCTGGAGTACACCTGTATGTCACAGGTGAGAAGTTAAAACAACATTTTCGAGCGGTGTTGAGTGACTCTTCAAGCCCTGATATAATGGATATAATGCAGCGTTTTCAGTGCCCTGTATCTTTATCCCTCACGCGGAAATATGGGTAAATATAACCCTGTTTCAGACAAGTGAAGAATTAGTGAAGAGTGAAGATAATGTCCAGTCAAACCGACGCTGTTACTCCGCTCTGTCCTCAGCCCTTGTGGCCGGTGCGTTCACCGTCTTCCACCTGCAGGGCGGCGCCAACACCCCGAGCTTCCCCCCTTTGAAGTCCTTTAGTTAGCCTGAGTGATGTTAGCTATGTTAGCATTAGCCCCAGTTTCTGCCTCTTAAGATGGCGGCGCTGTGACTGTCAGTGTGTGAAGTTATCATCATGTTAATTATTTTTTAAAATGTAAAACGTTTTAGTCATAATAAGATTATATAACTTATTTGGGATAAACTGTAAAGTGCCGTTCTCATTATTAATTAATGATTATTACAATAACAGTAAGTTCTAATAAAAACAGATGAAACAGTTTCAGTTTATTTTTGAAAAGCTCAGAGCTTTTACGCGCTCTCCTTGAAGGCAACGTTCCCTAGTAACGGCATAGTCTTAACTTTAGATGGCGAGTTTGGCAGGAGAGTCTTCTGTAGACTCTCCTCAAGAAAGGGCCTGAAAGTAGGTTTAAAAAAGTGGAGGTAAAGAACATAAAGCCGATAATTATACAGGACTGAAAAGGACAGATACATAACTATGGCTGGTAAAATCGGTTCTGAGGACAAAGAGAAGTCGTTATTTTTGATACAAATTAGGTACCTGAAGGAGCAGTTGGAGAGGTAAGACTGTGCTGGGCTACACTGCAGACGTAATCATACTTCTATTTTTTGGGGAATAAATTCTTAGTTATAAGTTTCTTTCATCCCAGAACAGCACAGAAGTTGTAGATATATGACTTAGTTTTTAGTTTAATATAAAAAAATCCCACCTTATGTGAAGTCCTTTAGTTAGCCAGAGCGATGTTAGCTATGTTAGCATTAGCCCCAGTGTCTACCTCTTAAGGTGGCAGCGCTGTGGCTGTCAGCATCTGAAATTATTGCCTTTCTAATTATTTTTTAAAAATATGATAAAAATATTGAGTTATGATAAAAGTATTCATCTTATTAGACTTAATCTATAACCTTAACCAAAGCTAATGCATACAACCTGTGTATGCATTAGCTTTAATCTTAGCTCTCAAAATAATTCAAATGTGAAAGCAAATACAGTCACATACTGTAAATAAATAAAATTTAAAAAAAAAGTCATTATACTGAATATAAAATAACCCAGATTAATATAAGGTGGCATGTAAAGTGCCGTTTTCATTATTAATCCCTTCATCAGTAAGTTTTAAGTTTTTTTGTCTTTACCCTTGTTAAGATTCTTTTATTTGTTTGAGTTCCACTTCTTATGCAAACCATTGCACTTTGTGTATCACCTCGTTTGAAAAAAACACCCATATATATATATATATATATATATACATATACATATGATGTATCACCCTCAGAGCCTTCACTTGTACTCACACCTCATTAAAGTTATACTGATCTTGTTTAACAAAATAAAACATTTTTTATTTTTTTATTTTTCCTAGAACTATGGCTATACTTCACCTCCATATTGATGTCTTGTTCACAGCATGAGGAAAAAAAAATTAATTAAAGGATGCAGTTATTGCAATTAGAATTTTATTGTAATTACTATATTTATGGAAAAAAACAAAGAAAATTCTTGCATATAACCCTTCAGCTCCTTCTTCCTTCTTCATCTTGCAGATTTCAACTTAAACGTGAAAAGCTGGAGAAACAGTACAAGGACTTTGCCGCTCAGTACAGTGTGCTGGAGAAGGACGTGAGGGCGCCCATGGGGTACCTGAAACGCTTCTTGGGTGCAAGAGAGAAGAAGGTGGAGGAGCTGGTGGAGCAGCTGGAGATCCAACGGGAGGAGGCTGAACGGGACAGGGAGGCCCTGAGGCTGCAGCACAGGCAGGAGATGCAGGAGCTACAGGAGCAGGCTGACAGGCTTAAGTCAGAGAACGAGATGCAGGGTGAGGCGGTCACAACATGCACGTGGCACTGGTGCAGTGTTATTCCGTGTATTCAGCTGTTTCATCCTTAACCCGCTTGGACTGAATTTAATTTTGCGAGAGCTGGATATTGCAGCAGCAACACTCTGGGAAAGAGAAACAGCTGGGGCATCTGAGTTTGACAAACAATTTGAATGATTAAACAATTGTAAATAAATAAATAAATGAATAAATAAAAATAGCTGTTGATCAATTTTCTACAACTAATCATCATAAAAAACCAACAACAAAATTATCTTTGTTGAGTTAAATCTAACCGGGCAGGCCCAAAAAACACAGTGTTTACATTCCAACTGAATCACATTTGGTCATCACCCTCCCTATGTTGATAGTTTTTTTTTTTTAATCAGAGGAAGATAAGAGGTCTTTGGTAATATATCAGAAATGCTCCTTTTCCTCATAGCTGCTGGAGGGACGGGTCTGTGTCTTAGTTTGATTGACAGCAGGGAATGATGGGTTTGAACACCGTTGGAAGCTCTTCATGTGAAGAAAACTTCTGGAAGCATCCTCTCCTCTCCTTGTTTACTTGCCTCTCCTCCTCTCAGCTAAAAAGATCAAGGAGCAGGAGGAGCTGAAGGAGCAACTGACACGGAAGGTGTCAGACATGAAGTTTCTGGAGAAGCAGCTGCTCAGTCAGAAGGAGGAGCAGGAAGCTGCCGTACACAGCCTGATGATGGAAGCAGCCTTGGAGAGGGAAAAGTAAAGTCTAGGACAGAGTTAAACTGAGTTAGTTAATGTGTACATCTGCAGGGGGGATTATTTCCATCAGCAAACAGTTCACGTTCACCTGTGCCTTCCCTTGTCCTCAGGATGATTGAGGACATTCAGAAAACAGTGGACGACTGCGTTGAGACAAAGATCTCGGACGTTCTTCAAAGGGAGCGGGAGCAGCATGGTGAGCTGATTGAACAGGCCCAGTTCCTGCAGGGCGAGAGCGTGCCGCTGCAGAAGGTGACGGACGCCCTGCGAGACAGAGTAATGGAGCTCTTTGTCAGGAGGGACAACCTGAGGAAGGATCTCAAGAGAATCACCCAGGAGGGATCAAGGCAGAGGAGGGTGAGGGGTCAGTTATAAACAATGTCTACAGGGAAGTGACATAAATCACATTCAGGGGGCATCCGGATTTGAACCAAAGACCTCTTGATCTGCAGTCAAATGCTCTACCACTGAGCTATACCCCCACACACGTCAATGACCATACTGGTTTTCAAAGACTAGCTGACCTCAGTCTCTGTCAGAGAATGAGCAGCTCACAACCTCAAATTGCATCTCATGGCCACCGTGGCTGCAGTTCGGCAGAAGTCCTAGCAGTATTAATCTGACTTTAAGGTAACATGACAATATACAATCATTGGAATAGCCCCCGGATAGTCACTGTGTGTCTCCTGGGCCACATGTGGCCCGCAGAGCCTCAGTTTGAGGACCATGATTACCTCCATTTTATGTGCCGGCCTTTTTTTAAACACCATTCATTTTAATTTAGCAGGAATGGCTTCCCCCACCTGGGGGCAGCACGCTGTTGTTATTATACACTCCTAATGTGTCATGAGTTCAGCAGGTTAAACCAACATCGGATGAGTAGGATGTGTCAAATCGTGGATCGTTTTCTGACAAAACATCCTGAGAGCGAACTGTTGAACACAGCACAAAGTGAACCATGTCAAACGGAAGACGAAGACAGAGAGGAAGAGCGTAGACAAATGAGTGTGAGGTCAGCAAAAAGAGAAAAGTTTTGCAGCATAGAAAGTGAACACAAACAGTTCCAGGAAAAATGGAGAGTTTGGTTTTTCCTTGTGGAAAACAACTGAAAGCCACTGTGCCAGAGGATGTGCTCCTTCAGGCCTGTTTCGAATAGCAGCAGCTTGAGAAAGAGTAGAATTAACCAACTTGTTGGTCTAGTTAAAGAGCAACAAAAACTTTTTGGGCTTGGTTATTGCTTTACTACGTTTGTGTTTTAAGTGTGTCATTTCAGGTTAACGTGGCCCTGATGATTGAGATCTTTGTAAAAACCACCCCGGCCTAGACTGTGGTCCCCGGAGGCCTATTCCTGCTTAGTTTACGATAAGAGCGAGTGGAAATGTTGATACGAAGAACTCGAGGCTTGACATCTGTTATCTGCTGTTGTACCAGGCCTCTGTAATTCTGCCACTAATTTCATTGTTTTATCCAAAGTTAATATGTGATAAATTAGTGTCTGCTACAGCACCTGTTATCATAGGTAGAATCATTTGTGATTTTAAACAGTTAAACACTGGATGATTAGTTTGCAGTCATTATAGATCCTATGAAATGTTTCCAGAGCAGCTAAGCATGAATTAAAAGGCATTTTTAGTAGTTTTTGTTGCCTTTGTGATTTTGATTTAAGAAGTTATTATCATTTATTTCCCAATGTGTTGGGAACAACAACCCACACCTGCAGTGTTTGGGGTTAATGCCCATATTTGTATGTAGCTTGTGAAACTTCGTATTCAACTTGAGATAGTTTGCATTTGTTTAACATGCGGGATGTAGAAGAGTCAGACCTCATTTGGACATTTGCAGCATAATGGTGGCATAATTCAGGATCAGGGGGCATCCGGATTTGAACCGGAGACCTCTTGATCTGCAGTCAAATGCTCTACCACTGAGCTATACCCCCACATTCTTGTCATTGTACCTCAGTGTTCAGAAGCTTTTTTATCCATGTTCAGCCCCCTGAGTTACGTGTGCTACTTTAGACAGGATATATGTGAGTTTGGATTATCAGTTGTTTCTCTCGCGCAGCAAGTGAGAAAACCTCACGGTGTGAACATGTGACAAACTGATAAAATTCTCAGACACCACAGTCAGAGAGGAAATCAAAAATGAGTGACTGGCCTAGTTAGAAACCTTTACATGCAGATCCAGAGAGTTTGTCTCTTATCTTAACTTTCTCTGTTAGGAGAAGGAGTATTTGGGGTTTACTGCCCCCGTGAGATGGAGTGTTTAATACATTTTTTTGTGTTTTTTATCAGTGTACACAGAAGGGGGTGTTGGTTGCTGTAACAGTTTCCAGAGTCAATACCAGCTGAGCCTCCTGAATTTCCTTCCTTGTGGGAATTCAAGGAAAGAGAAGTGGCACAAAGTTCACTTGAGGTTAATATGAAACTTCAACAGCCTGAGTTTCATAAATTAACTAAATTTCCTCTTTGTGCCTCCTCACACAGTGTTTGGTTGCTAAGACAAGAGAGAGGGAAAGTAACACACATCTCCGGCAGATGAGAAACATACAATGCCTACGTCCGTTGCTGAAACTGAGGAAAAATTAGCTGCAGATTTGCAACACAGCGCAACTTGCAAAGCTGTAGCTTTCTTCCTTGTTCTTCCTCAGTTGGTTTGATGTTCTTACTAGTTTTTAACTGGCCCCGAGGGAGCAGAGTGGGTCAATTAAATCTTGACCACTTTAACTGTCAGGGTTTGGGATTTTGACATAGGAATTTTTTTGTGAAACGTATTTTTGCAAAACAGATAATTGAGTGCTCAGGATTCCTCTCCATCCCCAGTTGATGAGCACCACAACTTTAAAACAAAAAGCCAGAACTTCCTTCACCCGCTTCTCCTTTTTTGAGTTGAGAAAAAAAAACAAAGTCATTCAACATCTTCTCTTCTTCAGGAGTTTGAGCAGCTGAGGAAGAAGAGGAAGCAGCTGATGATGGAGCTAAAGGACCAGAGCACCAGCCACCAGCACAAACTGGCCCAGATAGAGGCTCTCAGGTAAAACTTTAACCTCCCTCTGCTGCCTACACACGAGTCAGATTTACATTCACAGTTCGGTAAGTTGCGTTTCAAGAACATTATAATCTTCAAGGTTTATAGTATCAAAACCCAGACTTTAATACACATAACAGTCCACACTTCATTATTTAAGGGTCAAACATTAGTGATTTATGTTGGCATAAGACTGAAGAAGGGGGTATCCAGACTTGAACCACAGACCTCTTGATCTTCAAATGCTCTACCACTAAGTTATACCCCCACTGTCTATACCGTCAGTGTTACTGTGTGATTGTGTTTTCAGAAAGCGCCTGGCCTCAGTGTCCGAGGAGAGCCATCAAAAAATGGCCGAGGCGAATCAGCTGGGGACGGAGCTCCAGAAGGAGCAGAGGAGGAGGTGGCAGCTGGAGGGCGATGTCCAGGAGGCAGTCACCATTCTCAGAGACATCCTGATGGTAAATGCAGAGTCTGGACCAGGCTCAGGACAGCAGCTTTAGTTCTTGCTGCAGCGTCTGACTAATGTAAATGAAACTTTGCAGACTCTCTGCCCTGGAATATAATAACATCTGTGGGATCTGTTTTTCAGAAGGGGGGGGGATAATTTACTGCTCACTGGGTCAGTTTGACCAGTTTTAGTTCAGGACAGTCAGACATCCCATTAACGCTCTGCTGCTCAGATAAAAATTTAAATCAGCATCAGAAAAAATACTCCTGAAAATTATATTTAAGCACATTCCTTTTCATCATTGGAGAAGTCTTTGCTTTAGCAATAAGGGAACAGATGTGTAACTTTTCTGCATGAATCCAAACTCAGCACACACTCAAAAATATGCATCTGTATTTACTTACCAGTAACATACTCCGACTCTGACCTTTTCTACTGACCTTACATTAACTGAAATATCACCAAGTACAGAATTAGTAAGATTCACCCCATTAAGTATGTAATTCAGTTAAATGAGCATTATTAACTGTTTAGCCAAATCGCCTCTTACATCTCCATAATATCTGTTACGGTATTTTGGTCTAATGAGATCATTTCTGATTGTCTCTGTCCTCTGCAGGACTCAGAGAAGGCCTCTGAGACCCGGTGGAAGATGCAGAGACTGCTGGAGATCCTGGAATGTGCTGCCCCCCGGGGAACAGCCACTGCCCTCGATGACCCCACTGAGAAGAGACACAGAGGACAGAGACCACAGACCTCGGGACCAGAACCAGCCAGGTACTGGAGTCCCTCTCCGCTGGATGGTATCTGTTAGTTTTAATGACTTGTGATGACAGTGGTGCGATCACTGCTGGCAGCTGATTCCCAGTTCAGAAAAACCCAGAACACTCTGCAGCTGTTTCGTCACAGCAGCACAGCACAATTGGCTGACCCCCCCACAGAACCAGTTTAGCTGTTAACTGGTCTCATCAAAACATTCAAACAACAATGCAATCCTCTTCAAAATAAGGCCATACTTTTACAGTTTTAAAAACACAACACCTTCATGGATAACAAGTCCAAAAATACAGCCAGAGTCATAAAGAACTGTCCTCAGAGACCAGAAGAACAAGGTGTCCTGTAGCCAAAAGTCTCGGCCCCAACAGAGACCTGGTCTCCTCTGCATTTGAATCATCCAGAAACTGCACTATGCTCTCATAAGTATACCCTGCTTTTCTCGAACACAAGGCATGCTTAGAGTATAAACGGTGAAAACAGCCAACTTTCTCTCGATGGACGTGCTTCCTTCGTTCAGACTTTATACAGGAAAAATGCGAAAAGTAATCTGGTGTAAGTGTCCTGATCCTTCAGGAACAAAGAGACGGATTCATGTCTGTGTTTGAGACTGAGAAAGACCCACTCATCTGATTTGAAGGTTCCATCAGATATCACATTAAATGTGACAAACCCATGTTCACCTTTGTTTTTTTTTAAATCTATTATTAATATCTATTGAATCTCTGCCCCTTTAGTTAATGGCATGGATTCTGCATGTATCTAATTAAAGGATCAACTTCTAGACCACATACCAAATAAAAAATCGTTCCTTTTGACAATTAAGGACTTAAGTTACTTAGGTTGGATCACATGATCTCATCGTGATAAAACCAAAGAGGTTTGGTGTCAGACTCTGCAGGTTCCCCCTCATCCAAAGAACTCTGTATCTTATTCCAGCTCCATTTTGTTTTTTCCAGCATGTAACTTGGCTCTGACCACTCTCAGATCGTCATTTTCGGCAGCAGCAGGCAGCAGTTTTCACAGAAACAGCTTTAAAAAAAAACCCCCCCAAAAAACACTATAAACTACCTGACACCGTTAGAGACCAGCTGGTGAGGAGGGTGAAACGTTTAACAGCTGAATAGTCAGAGATTTCCCCCAGGAACTGGTGGAGACCAAAAACGGAGCTAAAAAAATACATCTATTCATAATGAATAAGTAAAAATATACCACAGGTTCTTGTTTAATATAATTAATTGTTTTTTCATGAATAACCTAATGTTTATATGAATACTTTTGTGCTGTCTGTCCCTCAGGAGACACTGCGGCCAGAAGATGTCCAGCTCCTTGGACCCATCTGCTCCGGCTCCTCAGCGGAAGGACTCAGAGGTAGGAGCCTCTACATCTGCAGACGACTGAACCAGGAACAGTCCACAGTAAGAGAGATGAATGTTCTTCATCACAATAAAGGTTTTAGTCAAAAATCCTGCTTCTGTTCTGACTCACAACCTGTTTGTGTAGAGGTGAACATTTACAAATTGCAAAAGTAATTTTGTAACTATTAGAATGACTGTTGACTATTTGTTCTGAATCAACTGATTTGTATGACCAGGGGTCCAAACCCAAAGATATTTAACGTACATTGATTAAAACAAATAAAAACAGGAAATTCTCTCATCTGAGAAACTTCTTTATGCTTGTTATTTTAATTGTCTCTTATAAATAAACTAAAACTAAAACTAAACCTGAACAAAAGAATATGCTGCATTTTTGCCGGATAAAAGATAAAAGCACCAAACTGGATGCCGAAATTATTTTTATTAAACTACTATTTTCAACCCTACTTATTAATAGTGATAAGAATTAAGTTATTCACAAATATGATAAATAATGTAATGTTCTTGAGACACGAGCTGGATGATGTAGTCATAGTTGTCTTCACAGGAGGGCAGAAAAAATTGTGCATTTTGATTGAATTCTTTATCCATGTCCACTGACTGTATATCAAACCTTACTCTCTTTTCACTAATGTCTGATTGCTACTGTAAGCTCATTATAAAGAGGACAATGAATCATAGATTAGAGACACGCCTAGCAGATAAGAATGTGATAACCTCAGCAGTGTTTACAAAATGTTGGGCTGAGCCAAGGCCGAAGGTCAGACTGCTCAACCCTGATGGCCTGCTTACTTTGAACTGTCGCCACCATTTAAAATTGGCGAGCCTTACAGCCAGGAGAGGCGGAGTTCTGGGCAGACAGAGGAAAGCAGGCGCAGCGGGAGAGGCCTGAAAACACAGGGGCAAAAAAACCAAAAAAAAACAAACCAAAAAACGCCGCGGCAACAAAGCGCCTGCAGCCCTCAGCCTCAGAAGCGATGGAGCTCTATCTCGACCTGCTCTCCCAGCCCTGCCGCTCTGTGTTCATGTTCGCCAAAGCGGTGGGGATCCCCTTCCAGTTCAAGCACATCGACCTCGCTGCAGGTAATTTGCACCTTTGCAGACAGATGCAGGGGTAGGATTGAAACTTTCTTAATTTGCACATAGCTGATGATGCATGATTTTTAAAGAGGAATTCAGGCTTTCAGCTCACATTCTGCCTTAAACTAGTATTTCATTTTGAAATTTTTGGAAATGTACAGAGCGTTAACAGATTTTTTGCAGCGTGGAACGACCTTCAGACTCGGAGTCCTGTTGCATGCTTGTTGTTTTCAATTCTGTTAAATACAGTTTGCAGAAGCTGGGAAGCTGGACATCCTGCCAGGCTTTTAAACTTGTTCTGCGAGCATGAAAAAAGAAATCTCCCTGCGGGGGATCACTTGCCACATTTTCACATTTTCAAATTTCACCCAGAAAGCTGCAAGCCCCCTCCAGTAGGATGAGGAGCAGAGTCACATTAACTCCTAATTAACCGACTTTACTAACAACCAGTGGGTGGGATGTTGCTGGTCCGGAGATGAGAGCATCCGGATAAAACATTACAGCGTCCCAGAGGTGGTTGAGTATAACTGACCTGCTGTGGAAGGAAAATAAAGGAAAGAGAGGAGTTTACCAAGCAGATAAGAGGGAAAAGGGAAGGGACAGTTTAAAAAAACAAAAAACCAACAGAATTTCTTTAATGTTTCCACAGTCAGATATTTTATTCATCTCTTTTTCTCCAAAGGGTGGACCAGCCCTAATCTCTCAGGTATGTGCTACAGTGTGAACGTGTGTAGTGGATTTTTTTCCCCTCTTTTTTCAGTCTTTCTTCTTTTTTTTCTTTTCTAATCACATGGCAACAACCCAAACTGACTTCTGGAATTTTTTTTCTTCATTTCAGCACATCTGTGCTCTCCTTTGTGTGTTTGTATCAGGTCAGCAGTACAGCGAGGAGTTCGGCAAAATCAGCATGATTAGGAAGGTTCCTGTCATGAAGGATGGAAGCTTCATTCTGACGGAAAGGTACGACGATTGGCTTGACTGGGTTTGGTTCCTTTACATCTCCTAATGATGTTAATCATTCTTGAAGGTTGATGCTATTAGTATTCATGGACTTGAGCTGCTGATTGCTGATTTCAGGTGTCTCTGTTTGTTTGTGTGTGTCAGGCAGGAGCAAGTAAGTTGTGATAGAAACTTTTAAGGGGAGTTTTATTGGTAATTTAAAAAAAAATTGCGAAAAACACATACTCTTCAATCCCTCTAGGTGGAGCTAGTCATACAGATAAAATCTGGCTTTATCTGCTGAGGCATTTCAAACTCCATCTGAGATTTCTTCCTCTATCCTGGTACCATGGAGTCAAAGGGACTTCAGTTTTTTTTTTTTTCAATTGTGCTTTAAACATTAAAAAGAGACATTTTAAAAAACTCTAAGAAAAGCATTAAGCGGGTTTACGAGGCTTCGCAGCCTTTACAGGGTCCCAACACAAACAAATTACAAATGTGTCGACCGGGAGCTTCTTTCTAAAATGTTAACCTTAAAGTTTTACGTGAGCAAACTGTATTTTTTTTTAACTTCTAAAACTGTATTTAAATTTCAGGTTGACTTATTTTGGTATTTGATTGTATCTGATCATCATTCCTTGACATTTGCAAATCAAAGGGGTTATTTTAAAGTAGTTTTTAACGGTTTCTGTAAAATAATGAATAAAAAATGATGTTACTGGGGGGGTTAGGGGGCCCTGAGAAGGACTGAATGGCTTTCGATGAAACCATGATTCATTTCATTCATTATTATCCGGTTTGTCCGGTAGCACCTGTCCCTGGTTCACACGTTACCCGTTCATCACTTCAGTAAATACGTGTTTATGTGACCTGGTTGGTGGCTGATGATGTTTTCCATGCAGATCAGCAATAGTGAGGGTGAAGCAGCCTCAAAGACGATGACACTCCGTCTGTCATGTTTACTGTCATGGTTACAACATTCACTCGCTGTTCTCATGTCCCTCATCCTGTCTTTGTTGCAGCGTTGCCATCCTGAAGTACCTGGCGCAGAAATACTCGGCGTCGGTGCCGGATCACTGGTATCCGGCCGACCTGCAGCAGCGAGCCCGCGTTAACGAGTACCTGTCCTGGCAGCACACTAACCTCAGAGCTCACGGGTCAAACGTCTTCCTCCTCAGGGTATGAGCTCAACCTGTAGTTGTAACCTCACCTGACCTACCTCAGTACAGATGTCTCAGCAGTTCAGACATTCGTTCATCTCGGTCCTTTTTTGTAGCTCTGAAATTTATGGCTATATATTATTTGAATACTTACAGTTCGTTTGAACAAGGCTTAGAGTCAGCAGCCATTCTAGCAGCTCTGAGGCTGTACTGAAACACTGCGGTGGATCGAGCTAAATGCCAATGCTAACAAGCTCACAGTGATAACGCTAACATCCTGATGCTTAGCAGGTATAGCGATGAACATGCTCACCATCCTAGTTTATCGTGTTACCATGCTAACATTTTCAGATTAGCATTAAACCGAGACAACAGCTAAACCTGGTGAATAGTGAAGGGTTTCAACACAGTTATTACAGTTTATGCTGAAGCAAACATGAATGTCTACACCAAATTTGAGTCCCTGAATTTTTCATCCCACTGTTGTTGAGACATTTCATTCAAAACCACCAATATCACCTCATGATGGTTTAAGATGACAAAAACCATTAAGAATCACCATCTACAACGAGAATGTCAATACAAACCTTTTTACAAATCTATCCAATAGATGTTGAGATGTTTCACAGGGACAAGTAAAATTTTGACCTGCTGTTGGCGAAACGTCAGTAGGATACATCCTCTGGGGAATATGACTATCTATTACCCATCTAATAGTTGTCGGGATGTTGGCCAGATATTGTCATCCACAGAACCTCACTGATAGCTTGGCTAAAAATATATACAGAAAAGTAGTCAATCACTATGAAAGGAATCTGAATCAAAATGATAATCAGGGAATAATTTGCAGCTGTAACATGAGTATGACCACTGTTACTGTTACATTGCCTGCTGCTGCTGTCAGTACTACCCACGTCTCACTGATGTTTGCGTTTTCTCTCGGAGCAGTCTCTCTTTTCTTTCATCATGGGCTTCGAGGTCCCGAAGGAGAAGATGGGCGCTGCTGTGGAGGATCTGCAGCAGTCGCTCAACCTGCTGGAGGAGAAGTTCCTGCAGAACAAACTCTTCATCGTTGATGACAAAATCTCTCTGGCTGATCTGGTGGCCATAGCTGAGATCATGCAGGTAATGATACTACTTCTACTGCTACGGGTGCTACTGGTAAATAAGTAAGTGAAATCTTTACTTACATTGCAGTTGTCAAAGCCTGGCTTAGCCGGTATTACCAGGGTAACAGACCAGTTTTAACAGGGCACCAACTGTAAACAGGAAGTTCACTCTCCTAGTCACCAAGAGCTCTACTCGGCCTGTGTACAGTTGTACAATGTCCTCTGTGGCCTTGGAGTTTTCCAAATGTTTGAATTGCATTATGAGAACTGTAGGATCAGGCATGTTTAGAGTTTGACCCCTCACCTCTTGTTGTTCCAAGGTCTGGATTTAGAAAAATAAACCTTTTGCCTTCAGTGCTCCCAGACTTTGTATCTCTTAATCTTCTATTAAATCATTTAACAAAAAATTTAAAATAGCTTTCAGTTGATCTATTTATTTTTTCTTGTTCTAACTACTTTTGTCTGTTGTGTTTTTTTGTTTTGATTTGACAAATTTAAAGCACCTTGTAAATGTTTTTGAAAAGTGCTGTATCATTAAAATTTTTCATTATTAATGTTATTATCACTAAAAATCAGGATATTTTAACATTTTAAACCATTTCTCCTTTGAGTCCCATAACTTTATTGAAGTGCAGCAATAAACCCCTTTAGCCAAATAACTACAATGATTTGCTTAACAATGATAACTTAGCTTAAAAAGGAATTTCTATTTCTTTCCTGATTGTGTTTTTATATTTAAGAGCCATTTTATTTGAATTGATATGAAAAATATAACTAACAAATATCAATTTGTTCATCTCAGAAAATCCTGAGGACCCTGTTCCAGGAGGGATTTTGACCCCTCAGTTAACTCTTTCCATGTGACACACATGTATTTGTGATATAATTTTCCCAGCACTGAGATAATGTGCGTACTCAGGTCGCGTTCGCCGCGTGTCTTTCAGCCCGTTGGAACCGGCCTGGATGTGTTTGTGGGCCGCCCGAAGCTGATCGCCTGGGGGGAGCGGGTGAAGAAGGCACTGGGGGAGAAGCTGTTCGACGAGGCCAACAAGGTGGTGATGAAGGCGAATGACCTGCCACTTAGGATGCAGGAAAGCAGAGACATGGAGCTGCTCAGGCCCAAGTTTCAGAAGATCTTCAGCTGAGGACGCTCCCGCTTCCTCACTGCCGTTCCTGTCAAGAATGATCTTGATTTGTTTTTAATTTTTAATGGTTGCATGAGGATTTTTTTATCAGCTGAATTCCAGTTCAGGTTTGTTATGAGGTAATGAGAAATCACGTAACCAGCTTCCAGGTAAAATCTCAGCTCTGTGCTCACACTGTGGGGGGAGGGGGGGTCTTTAATATGTTTATCTGATTGAGGTAAAGACTCAGGGTTCAGCTGACAGTCATGCTCATGAATCGGTTCCTGCAGAAAAGAATATTCTGATTTGCAAACATAAAAACTCATTTTCATGCAGTAAAATGTAGAAATTTTAAAAGATGGAAACTGTGGAATTCTGAAGTTTTTTCTTCTAAAACTTTTTCAGCTGGAATTATTCACCAGGAAAAAAAAAGAGGACAACAGCTGATTGTATATTATTTGTTCCTGCTGAACTGTTGTGAATGAATGCACATTTATGATCCTATAATACCAAATATTAAAACAATGCATCGAAATTATGAATAACAAAACAGCTGTGTCCAGTGTTGTAACATTTTGTCAACTTATAAAAAATGTGAAGGTAGAAATGAAAAAAGGGACATTTCAGAGTTTATCATCACAACCCTCATTCATTACAAGTCCTACTCCAATATATAAATATAAAATTATATATATAATATAAAATTACTCAGTTGAAAATATAAGCTGGTGCCTGCTTGTGATATTAGTCCCCCATGAAATGTAGTAGAGTAGAAGTACAGGGCAGCAGAATATTGGAATAATCTAGTAAAGTACAAGCTGTTTAGAATCGTACTGAAGTAAAGTTGTTTAGTAAGTAATGTACTCAGTTAAATTCTAGTTCTGCTCACATAACTGCTGCAGAGGCTGAGTGGCCATCATTGTTTCCACTGGGGACTTTCTGTTTGGTTCCCCTCACAGAATTCCACTAGTTCCGCTGAACAAGAGGTTCTTTATCTGGACGAAGAGCAGAGAAAACAAGAAACAAAAGACAAAACATGGAATTAGCATGTTGTTATTTTATATCCAAAACCACATGGCACAGTTCATTTTCAAAAGTTTTTTTTAACAACATGGGAAGAATTTTCTTTTCTTTTCTCCGTTTATTTGTTTACCTGTTTATCTGCAGACGGGCGGAAGAAATCTTGCTCAGGGTGAATCTCTGAACTGATTTTAGGCAAAAGGATCCAGATCCTTCTTGACACAACACTGCCATCTAGAGCACATGGCGTCACCAGGTCTCGGAAAGTCTTAAAAGTAAAAGAAAAGGTACTGGGAAGCCCTGAGTTTACAGTTTTTAATATGTTTTGGCGCTTGCTGTTGGCACTAATGTGAGTTAAGGGTTGATTTTAGGGTATTATCTTTTCCAGATGTTTTACCTCATGTAAAAACTTTATATGGACCTGAAATTAATACTTTAAAAAAAAGATTAATTAATCAATCTATTCATTCGTTTTCTGCTGCTTACTTTCAATATCATTCCTTCATCCGTCTACACAACTAACAATAAATAAAAATACTCCACTTTTTCCTAAAACCCCAAAATACTCAGTTTACTATGATGTTAATAGAATATAAGCAGTAAAATATACCAAAAATATGAGCCCTCATTGTAAAGATTATAATTATTGATGCATTCATGTGTAAGAATAATTTTCTGATGTTGCAGCTGCTAAAATTGGAGCCGATTTATATTCATTTATATCCTGCGAAGATATAACACATCAGATCGTACTTTTTACTTCACTACTTTTATAAGACAAATATATGACATCATTAAACATATAGAATAATAATTAAAGCACAACTCAGTGTTGGACACATTGTCGGCTGAGAGTGTGTGTGTGTGTGTGTGGGGGGGGTGCGTGGGTGGATACGCGCGTGCGTGTGCTGCAGCTGTGCTGATGCTGAAGTGAGAACAGCTGCAGGAGTCTGGACATGTGACCGTGCGCACAGGAAGAGGAGTCAAGACATGAGTCAGAGATTCCTCCTCCAGCAGGACCAGGAAGCCTCAACCCAGACGGCAGCACCAGCACCAGCACCGCCGGTACCACCGGAACCAGTACCACCGGAACCAGTACCACCAGAACCAGCATCGGGACCGCCACCGCCACCATGCCCTGCCGCGGTCTGCTCGCTCTGTGCCAGTACGACACCGCCAAGCTGGTCCGGATCCAGAGCGTCCGGCTCGGCTCCATGAAGTGGAGCCTGAACGCAGCCATCCTGCTGTTTATCTGGTGAGTGGGGCCCGCGGCGTGGGCGGGGGGTGGGGGGAGCTCCGGGCTCCGCGGCGGCTCCGCGCTCCGGGCTCCGGGCTTCCCGGACGACGCTCGGAGCGTTTCTCCGCGGGCCGCGGTGTCCTTCCGCAGGAGAAAGTAGACGTCAAGAAAAAAACCTTAGCGGGGCCTTATCAGGCTGGTAATGGGTGTTGGAATGAAACTTGACCCCCCCCCCCCCACGCACACACACCCCTTGTGTTAATGTACCACAGAAACCTCTGCACAATATTTTAAGAAACTTTATAACACTCAGTTACCTTTACCATTGCATTACATATCTTTTCTATTATCTTTAATGACCAGTTCTATACCAATGGAAAAAATGAGTCTGTGGAATAAAACTTAATTTGTATGGAACCTAAAGATGCAGTTGCAAGGGCTTTACATCAAACTGTGTGTGTATGTGTGTTTCAAGAAACATTTAAATAAATAAAAGTAAACAAGACGTTAAAAATAGAATAAAACGAGTAGAATGAGGGAAAAAAGGGATGGAAGGATTCAGTCAAAACCAGGATTTGAAAAGTTGAGTCTCCCGATGCCTCTTAAAGAAGTTTAGTAAAAGAGAGCAGCATCTCTTGACCTGTGATCTCAACTGTTGGTCCATTTAATGCTCTAGTGTTCAATGGAAAAATTTATCCTCCCAAGACCCCATGGAGCTTTATTGTTGACCCATCCGTATATACAGTAAATGGAAGAAGACGAAAACAGTGGCAACAAAATTCATCAGTATAATGATTAATTAGCGATTTATCCTTTTTAAGACTTTTTTTTTCTAAGCAAAAATGCCAGAAATTCTGTCATTGCCCCTTTTCATGAAGTTTTACTGCTTTTCTCTGTTTTAAATCTGTCTAAACTGGTTTCACACTGTTGGTCAGAAACAATGTCAATGACATTTTATTGACCAAGTGATTAATTGATTAATCAAGAGAATAGTCTTAGCTGATCATGGGAAAAAAATCCCTGGACCTGACTTTTTGTGAATAATATGGGTCAAGCTACTGTAGGAAAAAACAAACAAAAGGATATTAAATTTCCCATAATGCAGCTATGGGTATGCAGCTTGGTAAATGCCCATGCCTTAAAAACTCCATGCCTTCATTCAGTGACACAGGTGTGTTGTTAAAAAGCTGAGAGGAAGCCCCCCCCCCACTACCAGCAAACTGATCTTAAATTGTAAAATCAGGGGAATTTGCATTTAACGAGTTTCTATTTTTGTTCATTTATTTTGCAGCATCATGATGCTGTGGAACAGAAAGTACCAGGAGTTCGACTTGGTCGTGAGCTCGGTCACCGCTAAGGTTAAAGGTGTAGCTCAGACCAGCCTGCCCGGGGTCGGGGACGTGGTCTGGGATGTGGTGGACTACAGCGGACCTGCGCAGGTGGGGAACTCGGCTGTGAAGGTTCTTTGTGATGCTGAAAGAAGAGAATTTAAAGACATTTTGTTTTTTTATTTATTTTTATTTTTTTCTTTTTAGGACAAAAACTCGTTCTTTGTCATGACCAATGTCATTGTGACAAAGAATCAGAAGCAGGGAAAATGCCCAGAGGTGCTTTTTTATTATTATTATTATTATTATTATTATTATTATTATTATTATTATTATTATTATTATTATTATTAATAATAATACTGCCACCATTGCTGTTCATCTTATTTTGGGTCATTAAAGTAGTGTAATGTTAAAAAAATAACATGAATTCTTCAATTCTGCAATTGACCAAGGAAGAGCCACCAATGGTTTGGATGAAAAGTTAGCCAACCTTTCTTATTTCGCAGCAGTGTTTATATTCCAGGTTCCCATCAATGGCCGACAGTGTAAGACTGACAAAGACTGTGAGAAAGGAGCCTGGGACCAGCACAGCCACGGTACAGTAGCTTCTCTTATTAGACCGGTGTAGCACCAGGAAGCACCAACCTGTGTCCTTTGGCAACTACTGGATGATTCAGTTTCATGGATTTTAAATGCATTTGGTTCATCTTTGAAGATTACGTCTGGTGATTATATATTTACATATAAATTTGTTTAGATTACGTCAGTCTGATCCTGTGACGTGAGTTCTTTGTCAGGAAACAGCTGGAGTTGATCATCCAAGTTGGGGCAGGAGGCAGTTGTTTGAATTTCTGAAGTTTAAAAGGACTTGACGATATTTTTTTTCTCAACCAGCTCTTGCTATGAGCTGTGTCAAAAATATCTAATGTTACAGAGAAATACTAGATTTGAGACCAGGTTTTAAGAAAATTAAAGGACTTCATTACCCAGAAATCCTGTCAAACCAAATGGGTTTTTAGTGTTCGGTGGAGTTTCAGCCTCTGGATTTTCTGCACAAAGCCCTTTTCATTTTGATAGACTAAAGTTTTGAAATTTCTACAAATAGGTTTAGATTTTCATTTTCTGAGAGCAAATTATTTGTCACCAATGACAACATAGTAACTTTAATTTAATTGGAACAAACAGGGCGAAGCTACAGCATGTCAGAAAATGAAGATGGGACAAGAGCAGATACCAACCCGACTGTTTGGGCTCGTCACCAGTTGACACCTGTTTCCACAAGTCGCTGAGGAATTTGTCACTGATGTGTTGAAGTTTTAGCTTCAGCCAGTTGCAGTCGTCAGCTCCCTGCTAGATTAAAGATCTTGGTTCTTTCCAGGTGCTATATGAAGGCAGCTGGACTTCAGTGAGGCTCTTGACTGTTGGGGAGTCCCAGGCACCCACACTTATCAGCCACTTCCAGTGCAGTCTCGAGTTCCCTCCCCATCCACACGACGACTCGTGTGCTCCCAGCGACTCACTTGATGGCCGATGGGTCGACACATCTAATGGGTCAATGCATCCAATCTGACCTCAGATGTGACAAGAGAATAGATGCCTGGGACTCCCCCGCCAGTCCATTTAGAGCTGAATGCGCCTCAGAGGTGAAGTTTAGCGCATGAGCTGGATGACTGAGACGCATTTGTGAAGATGTGGGTCACAGCTCCTGCTGCAGAGGTCAAACCTGTGACCTGTGACTCATCGGGCTCTGTTTTTTTGTTTTTGTTTTGACGAGTCAGCAGCATCTACAGGACATTGTGTGTGTTGGTCGCCCGCAGGGATCCAGACGGGGTCGTGTGTCAAGTTCGGTCTGCTGAAGAAAACCTGTGAGGTTTCCGCCTGGTGTCCGATAGAAACCAAGACATCCCCCCCGAGGTAAATTGTACAATCCAGGTGTAAGATCAGGACCATGGTGTGTAGACACCTCAGTCACACATTGTCTATTTTGATTACTGAAGAAAAGGTGGGGATGTGCTGTGATTTGTTTCGCTTTTCGGAAATTGCTGGCACCGTCGCCGGCAGCGTTGGTCAGTTCAACACTCTGATCCAGACTAATGTATTTTAACACTTTAGATTTTATACCCTCCTAAATGTTGACATGTTAATGTCCCACGAACTACAAGGTGAACTTTAGCATCCAAACATGTCACACCTGACAGTCCAGCAGACGACACACACTTTATATTCAGGTCACAGCTTGACGTTTCCTCTGGTGCGACCCTCAGACCAAACTACATTTTGGACTAATGGTGAGGAGCTGTCCCTTCATCTTTCATACAACAACAATGATCAGTATCGCTTCATGCTGCTGCTGCTGCTGCTGCTGCTGCCGCTGCCGCTGCTGCCGTGGCTGCAGACTTTTAGTTTCAGGATTATGACCCTCTCTCGTTGCGTCACTGCCTCCAGTGTTTGACAAATCGACTTTTCCCTGATACAGGCCTGCTCTGCTGGCAGCGGCCGAGAACTTCACGGTCCTCATCAAAAACCACATCCGGTTCCCTGCGTTCAACTTCATCCGGTGAGACTATTTCTAATGTTGACGGTAGCGCTCAATTAGTCCATCGACAAAAATGAATCAGCGACTATTTTGATAATTGATAATACTTCAAATCTGTTTATCAAGTAAAAATCTCAAACTCTCCCAGATTCCACCTGCTCAATTATGACGATCCTGACATGGATTTTCTGTAAATTTAATATTTTTAGACTGTCTTAGACCGCTGGTCAGAAAAATTACATTAAAGTAGCTTCTCGGAAATTCAAAATCCATTTTGTTCACTGTTTTTTTTACCATTTAATAAAGTAATTGATTAATTGAGAAAATAGTTGATGGATTAACTGAAGATTATTGAAAACTTTCAGGGGGCTTCAGCTCTTTCAGACAGGCAGACCCGTCCCTGCTCTTACTCTGGGGCAGAAACCCTGATGATCTTGGTGTCTGAATTTTTTTTTTATTTATTTTTTTTACAGAAGGAACATCCTCCCAGGGATGAACGCTGCCTACCTGAGGAGCTGTCAGAGAGAAAACGACTCGCTGTGTCCCATCTTCAGGTTGGGAGACGTGGTTCGAGAGGCCGGGGAAAAGTTCTCAGAGATGGCAGTGGAGGTGGGACGTCACGTTCCAGTGTTTCTGATGAGAAACCTTGATTCCTTTTTCCTACATCCTGGGTCTTATTTTTGTGGTTCTGTGCCAGTAGGTCTCAAACTGCTAAAGGTAAAAAAGGTAAAAATGCTTCAGTTTTACCCTCAAAATCCAGAATAAAAAATCTTTTAGATGTCAGAGAGCTGTAGAGGTCTCTACAGTTGTTTAAGAGCAGCTCCTCGATGACTGTGGTACAGAAACAGCCGAGCACGCTGACACTTTCTCTCTCATCATATTAACGCATTAGCTGAAGATGTCGAATTAAGAATAGATTAGCTTCAGTCGGTTGTTTAGCATCTCAACTTTTTTGATTTTAGTTACAATCACTGTCACTAAGTAGTTTCATTGTCTGCATTCCACTAATGTGGCGCTAAATTCTCCCTATTGTATGGTCATAAAATCTCCTATTATTACATCCAATTATAAATATTTTAGATAGCTGTTAATTTCTCCTGGAGATGTAAAGATTTCACACAAATAAAATGAACTTTTAAAAAGAATGAAAATTCTATATGTTCCTGCAAAAAAATGATCCACTGAATAAACCTGGAAGGATTTTTTTAAATGTTTTTTTTTTTTTTAAAGAAGTTACAATATAGCAGAAAAATCTATATCAATAATCTATATTTCTGATCATACATGTGATCGGCTCAGAGCTGCTCTTCTTTTCGGTGAGTAGGAGGTTGCTACTTGACAGATAAATGACAGATAAATGTATTACTCTGTAGTTTGTACTTATTAAACTTCTGTGCCGTCATTTCTCTGAGGTCTGATAACGACAGAGTCCAACCGCATTTTACTGAGCGACTCTGCTGTCGAAATCTTAGGATAAAAAAAAAAAATATATATATTTTTTTGTTTCTCTCCTTTGGCAAGAGGTCTGGTAAAGTGGAAATGAAACAGGCCTGACAACCGAAAGAAGGAAGTGTTTCCCTGCCACTTTCTTCGGTTTGTGTGGGTGAGAGTGGAGTCAGCATTGTCAGTATAACAGTTAACATTGAGAATGAAGTTGTGCCTCACAAATCTTTTAAAGAATATTTCTTCCTCTTTCCAGTGAAACGTTGGTCATTTAATTTCAGGTATTTTGTAAAATCAAATATCTTCCTTAATCTTTCTCATTTATAGACCGACCAGAAAAATCCCAAAACAACTTGATTTCTCATGGAAACAAGTTGAAATAATGTCACTGCATCAACAGTTTTTTTCCCACTTGTACAAAACGAAAAATCAGGCTTTTAAGACTCAGTAATTCATTGAAAGTTCATCCAGCTTTGTCTTAACATAAAAAAACAATTTAAAAACGCATCCGTGGGTGGGATTTGTTTCCACAGCAATGTGGGTTTGTGGGATAATTTAAGTCTGAAAAATTAGAATTTTATCCCCCTTGCTTGATGGGAGAAAGTCCAGGGAACAAACAAGGGAGTTATTCGCTAGCTTCGTATAAATTGGAACCAAATTTTACTTGGTAGTCGCTGTTCATCTGCACATTTAAGTCAGGTTTCACCCTTAATCTGAACAAAGACCTGAGGTGAAGAAGTATTCGGATGCTTTCCTAATGTAAATGTAACTATACCACACTATAAAAAGTCATTACAATTAAAAGTCCTGCATTAAAAAAACAAGTATTATCAGAGGAAAGTAATTTAGTGAAGTGCTAAATGCAGAAAATAGGCTCATGTGAATGTTATAGTATTAAACATATTATTGTATTAATAATAATGCTAAGGTTGATTTAGGTTTAATTGTACTATGTCATAAGTTTCTTGGTAGTTTAATCAGTAACATTCGTTATATTGTATAAGATGATCATATGTTTTTTGAATATAGAATCTCTTGTATGCAAAACCTTGATTTAAAAGTAACTAAAGATGTGAAATGGATATATTGGAGTAAAAAGTACAATAAATCTATATTGTACTTTTTTGAATGGAAAGTATTTGACACTGTATGGAAAAGTTGGAATATTCTTTTTTTCTTACTTTCATTTAAGCAAATAGGATATTAATGACCCATTTACAGCCTAAAACAATTAGATAGGAAGAGGGATGTGTTATATTTTAGAAGCAGATTAAATGTTTTCATGAAAAATATTATACCTCAAAGCTGCAACTGGCAGGTAAGAGTAGCACATTAAAAACTTCTAAACTAAAAAGGGAAATACTCAAGAAAAGTATCTCATAATTATACTCAAGTAAATGTACTTAGTTACTTTCCACCACCGGCACGGACACCCAGTGCCAAACATTTAACTTGGAACCATGGGTAAACTCTGGAACTCGGAAAGACCTGGTGTGCTAAACGTTATCCAATCCCTCTGCCGACCACAGGGGGGCGTCATCGGCATCCTGATTAAATGGGACTGCAACCTGGACCGGCTCATGCAGCGCTGCCTGCCCCGGTACTCCTTCAGACGGCTGGACGAGAAGGAGAGCAACAGGACGCTGTACCCGGGCCTCAACTTCAGGTCAGCAGGGCTCACAGGGGTCAGGGGTCAAGTTCAAAATGTTCTCTCACTTTCAGAAGTTTAGGAGAACCTAATGCAATCTTTCCAACATTTTTGTCACGTTTGTGTTGACCTTCCCTGACTTATCGTTTACAGAAATGAGCACAACGTATTTTCACATCTTATCTTAATATCCAGGATTTTCACGACCCTCATGAGAACTGGAAATATTTGGACTGAGATTCCCAAAAACCAACAGTTTAAGCTGGTATTATTACAGTCGGCATCTTCCTGTTTGTGTTCCTTTTTTAATGTCCAAGGATTTAATGTCCAAGGCTTTAGTGCTTCCAAAAACTTTTATCCAAATTTATATCATATAAAAGAAACTAAAACACTCAAAAAAAGAAAAACAGCAGGTTTTCCAGTCTGTTCTGTAGCTGTGGTTGTGGGTGATTTGTAGCAACAGGCAAAGTCTGACACTCCACTAGTTCAATCCTACTTTTGTGCTTCCTTTTATATTGACTTTTGTTTCTTTTATATCCTGTCTTAATACCTTTCTTTCTTACATAAAAAAATCTGAATTGCCTCTTTGTTTAAAAGTGTTATAGATAAATTTGCCTCTCATCAATAACCACTAAAGACCAGTGTGTGACCAGCCTCTGTTGAGGGAGTCAAATATGAAGTTTATATAAGATCAGCTCATTGACTCTCACCGCTCTTGTACAGCAGCAGCAGGCAGATGTTTTCAGAAAAACATCTGTAAAAAGTCCACTGTCCACTTCCTACTCAGCGGCAAACAGCAGAGACCAGCTGGTGAACATAGTGGAGCATTTAGCAGCTAAAGAGCCAGAGGTTTCCCTCAGGAGCTTGTGGAGACCAAAACCAGAGCTAAAAGAAGAGGGAGCACTGGACTTAGATTCACTCAGAGACCAGATCCAGGTGAAGGATCACGTTCCATGTGTAACTAGATGTGTATTGACTCAAAAGTGGTGATATGTCAGTGTTGTTCGCAACTTGTCTCCTCTGCCCCCAAGTGACCAAAGAAGCCCCCCAAAACAGTCATTTCGTGTCACAAATTTGCTTCCCATCGTCACATCAGGCCGTGTGCTGCAGTGTTTTCACTTTTCCTCGTGTCCACTGTCCTCCGACCAGGTACGCTAAGTACAACATGGTGAACGGCGAGGAGGAGCGAACTCTGTACAAAGTGTTCGGGATCAGGTTTGATGTCATGGTGTTCGGGCAGGTGGGTCAGTTTTTTTTCTTTTTTTTTTTTTCTTTCCTCTTTAGCTTCAGGGCTTTAATTTATACATATGTATATTTTGGATTCTCTCCAATACCTGCACAGCTTTTATTTCATTTCTACATTGGTTTTTCTCCCCAGTTTTTTCTGACATTTAACCTCTGAACATCTAGTTTCTTTTAATTTCCCCTTTAAGTAGCTTAACCATTTGCTTATTCCACATTGTTTGAAAGTATTAAATACAGTTTTATATTTTTTATTGGCTTGTTCCTGCTTTACATTCAGTGGCTTTTCAAGCACTAGACTCCATGTTTTTCATGGCTGTGTTATTTCATTTTATGGTATTATTCTACACGTATTTTACATAATTTTATTCACATTGCCCCCAAAGTTTAGCCCGGCACATATATTGTTTTTGCACATTTCACACACATTGCAAATTCCCATCCCTTTATTAAATAATGCTGTTGCATTATGCAAACTGTATATTTCAGATAAATACTTGTCTGTTGTCCTGGTGCAGGATCAGTGTTCTTATGGTATGAATGAAAATCATAGTAATAAACTGATCCTGTGAAAGCATAAAGTTAGAGGAGCCTGTCTATACATTGATTCTTTAAAAATGGCAAGACTGACTGTTTTAATTGCAATTTTCAGCATCAAATGCTCTGACAAGGTAAATCCACCTGAATTCAGTTTATTTTTTTCACTCTGTTTTCATCCTTTATCCTTATTAGAAAATGTTCTCAGTGTCCTAGTAAAGCCCAAAACATATTAAAAAATGTTATAAGAATGACTTGAAATTTCAGATAAAAAGGTAATAATAAAAGTTTGAAAAAAATTAACTGAATGTCCAAAAAATATTTTAATGTCTGAAATGTCTGAAAAATATTACATTTCTGAAAAATCTTGCAAAATTATAAATAAAATGTCTGAAAACTATTAAACAAAATTATGAAAATTATCAGCAATATGTCTGAAGAATAGTGATAAAATTTCATTGATTTGTGTGATGTTAAGATTTTTCATCTTTCATTTTTACCAACAGTGTTTTTTTTTTAAATATGTAGCGTAAATGTCACAACCTGCATTATTTTTTAATGTGGTTGACAGGAAATCATCCAAGATACCAAATCTGACTTACAAATTAAAAGTACTAACAGCTTTTTTACTCACCCTGAGTAACCTCTGACTTCTGTGTTCCTAAACTGTGGTTGCGATATATGAAATCAAAAACAAAACGAATGACAGTTTGACATTTCTTATGTTTTCTTGTTTTGATTTATTTTTTTTCCTCAGGCGGGAAGGTTCAGCTTCATCCAGCTCATCATTTACATCGGATCAACGCTGTCGTACTACGCTCTGGTGAGACCCACACAGCCGCTGTCACACACAAGTGTCCATTCATGCATTTGTCCTCTGCGGGTTCTGAACACAACGGCCGTCAGTGTTAGAGTCCAGACTGAGCAGAGAGAGCTAAATAAACTAAGTAAGAGAGAGAAAAGCCACCATAAATTAATGAAGAACGATGGGTGCAACAGAAAAGAGCCTCATCCCTGTTGCCTTGGAGGCAAAATTATAAGTCCACCATGGTCTACCATGCATATTGTTTCCATAAATTACATTATCAGTCACAATATAAGAGGAAAACCACACAAGGAAAACGTGAATGATGCATTTGTGATGCAACTGAGGATTTTCTTTAGAAGGATGTTTCACAGTGTAGAGCAGCAGCTGCTTTTTTTCCTGCTTTCCTGAAAATCCAAATCTGGGCAGTTTAAGGGTTTGAGATTTTACTGAAAAAAAAACCAAAACAAAATCAGTGTGACAAACATCAGAGAAAGTAGAGTTAGAAATTGAGATCTTTACTTGCAGGGAAAGTTTGGGTCTCATCTCTTCACTTTGGTGCATCTGTGTTTCCTTGGATACGGCACCTAGTGGCCATCAGGGGACACTTGAGCTCCTAAATCTTAAAGATGTGCAGAGTGTCCTGTGGAGACACGATGGACTGTGACAGTATAAAACTCTGTGTGTGTTTGTGTGTCTGTCCTCTCCCTCCAGACGACCGTGTTCCTCGACTGGCTGATTGGAACCAGGTGTTACTCTGCTGAGGTCGGACAAAACTTCTCGGAGTGGAAAGTGGAGTCGGTCCAGGACAAACAGAAGGTGATGAAAAGGTTTGATTTGACCGACGACCTGTTTCGCGCCGCAGCTGTAGAGCCGTTGTGAAACTTCTTAAAACAAACAGCTTTTCTGAAATGGTTGCAATCAGCTGGTGGACGATTGCTCTGATATATGACGGTGCGAGGTGACTGTGTTGCAGTGCGTCCTCTGCGTGTCCTACGTTGACGAGGACAGCGTTCGACTGGTGAAGAGCTCGCAGAAGAAGAGTTTGCAAGACGTCAAACCCATGTCTGTTCAGCCACGTAAGGTAAGCCTGCTGCGGAGCAGATCCATATAGTTAGATCAGAGAAAGACTATGGAGAACGGGACCCTTTGTCTTTTTGGCCCCAAATGAAATACAATGAAATCCAGACAAAAACCCCTGTCTGTTGTTCCAAGACAGCTTCAAATAAACAGAAATTTCTTTCTCGAAGCGTCGTGAGCGATGAATTCCTTCTGACCTTATCTGAAACCAGATGTGAAGCACGATTGTAGATTTGTAGATTCAGCACCAAGCTACTCTAGAATTCCCATTTAAAGTTTCATCACTGTGGTAACAGACTCTATGCAAAGCAAAAAATGGATATCTGTCAATGACAACCTGGAAAATATATCAACACACTGTTAATTAGTGGTATTAATGACCACCTTTTGTCTTCTAATCGTTCTAATTCTTATTTTTCTTAGTTTTACTATAGTGCATATTTTGCTCTAGCTTCAGGTCTACAAGGTGCTACAGAAAAGTAGTAAAAACAAAGAGGGTAGAAGAAATGAAAGACTGAATAATACAACAATAAAATACATTAGAATGATGAAATATTCTCAGTAGCTTTTGCTTGAGATTTTGCAACTACTATAAAAGCTTGGTGGTTTTTTCTGGAGCTCAGAACTATTCATAGTAAAGAACAGCTTTGTTTTGAAAGGTCAGCAATGTTCTCTGGGGCTTTGCCATGTGGACCTTTTTGTAAGTATTTGAAAGACGGGGGGGGGGTTAGACTGATAAACTGACACTTGGTGTAACAGTCCTGTATATTACTGGATATATGTATATTAAAAAATTACATATTATAAGAATTCTCAGAGGCAGTTCTTATATCTTGACACCAAGACACCTGAAAATGCAAATATATATATTGGTAGATACAATTAGAAGGGATATATAAATGTCCTGTTTCTAACATCAGTGATCTACTCTTGTCCAACCAGGAGGACACAGGACACCTGAGGGCCGTTCTCAGTCTGCTGCAGCCGGGTGACGGCGTGGATCACGGCGCTCGGCCCCCCGTCGACCAACAAGCCGAGCCGAAGCCCAGACCCCGCCGTCCAGCCTGGTGCAGGTGCGACCGCTGCGCTCCCTCCTCCCTCCCGCAGGAGGAGCTGTGCTGCAGGCGGAGCGACGGCGCCTGCATCACCTCGTCCCCTCTGTTTGAGGGGCTGGTGCTGCGTCGCCCCCTGCTGGAGGCCGTCCTCCTCTACCGGGACCCCCTGTCCCCACCAGCCGACCCAGGCCGCCAGACCGCTTCCCTGCGCCACTGTGCCTACAGACAGTACATCAGCTGGAGATTTGGGGCGCCGCCCGACGACGCCGACCCAGCCATCCCCAGCTGCTGCGTGCGGAGAGTCAGGGACGAGTACCCGAGCCCTGATGGACAGTACGGCGGCTTCAGAACCGCTGGGACGGTGGCCATGCAGGCCTGCTCCAATGGAGAGCTGTGAGAGGAGCGTTTCCACATCTGAGCGGGGACTCCCCCGCTCACCGACCCACTAACAGTGTTTTTACGTTAGTCCTGCCTTAAAAAGCAAAAAAAAATGCAATAACTTCACTCGCTTGGGTGGAAAACGAGCCGCCGTTACTCAGGTTTTGTCGGCTCGCGTTCGATCAGAGGAAGGATGAAAGGGCGAGGAAAAACCTCACCGAGCCAATAAATCTTTTCTAAGATTTTTTTTTTCTAAGATCATCTGTCAAGTCATCTGGCTGCTCAGTATAAAAATATCTGTGAAGCAATTATTCTCAGTTTCACTCTCTTTTAAGCAGCTTTATGCCTTAATAGGGCAGAAATATAATTTTTAACACAACTGAAAAAGGATTCCTCCTGCCGGGAATGAGCTCACATCCGTCCCACCATATGGAATCATGAAGGGTTTTGTTGCAACGAGGGACGAAAAGGCAGCAATTAAAAATAAAAAAAAATAAAAACAAAACCAAAAAAAATTGTCTATTTATACCCAGTTGAAAATAGTTACACGGCAGCTATTTGGCTACCTACACCTACAGCTGACTGTTATGCCCAGTTGCTCCCTGAGCACCTTGATTTTTCGCCTTGACCAGGTGTGTTTTTGTAAAAATAAATAAATAAATAATTAAATAAATATATAAAGGTGAAGAGGACAAAAGCCCTAAAGTCTTCCGCCGTCAGCCTACTATTAAACACTGCTGTCTAGCTGAGAGGCTTCAGGACGTCCGTTGAGGTGGAATACAGGGCGACAGAGGGGGAGGTGGATGGATGGGTCAAACACAGGACTTTTACCAAAGGAACCGGGGTTTGAAGCCTGTGCAAAAAAAACATCGCCACTGGCTTATTTCTAGACTTAGTTGACATATTTTCCTTATGGATGTAGTGAAAGTGGACATGAAGGTAGTTGGTGTGAGTGAAGAGGACGCAGAAGACAGGGTTAGATGGAGGACACTGATTCGCTGTGGCGACCCCTAAAGGGAAAAGCCGAAAGGAAAAGAAGTTGACATATTTTCCTGTTTTTTTGTTTTTGTTGTTGTTTTTTTAAATTCTATTCGATTTTCTGCCCCAGTTTGGTTCAGTTTAGGCAACAAAGATACTTGGTTAGGTTCAGGAAAAGCTCAGGGTTTGGTTTAAAAATAGGCTCTTTCATAACATCAACCACATGTTAGAGAAGACTTTCTGCCAGAACGTCAGCCATGTGACTCACTGAAGTGGTCCGGAGGAGCCACATTGGCAAATCCACCCTGGGTACAGATAGCATCTGCCCAAAAACAGACCAGTCCGATGGCAGCAGAATAGCTGTTTGGCCCTTTGGCTTTTGTACAGATTAAACGAACAAGATAGAGGAAGGTAATTGGTGAGACGCTGGTAGGTGGGTTTTGTTACCGCCTAGCGGAGCCAGGCTAGCCGTCTCCCCTTGTTTCCAGTATTTATGCTAAGCTAAGATAATAGTTGCTGCTATAGCTTAATATTTACTGTGCAGGCATGAGAGTGGTATCAATCATCTCGTCTAATCTCAGCAAGAAAGCCAAAAAGAATATTCCTGAAATTTGCTGGCTTTTCCTTTTAACACACAGCCATGAATTTGATTCCAGTCATCTTATTTTTTGTTAAACTATCCGTTAAACCTTTTCTCGTTATTTAGTGGATCTGCTTGGTGTCGGTGTCTTTCCCATCATGCCGTGTGCACACTGTTTACTTGTTCCTCATAGATGATGAACTGGCGTGAACTCCACCGAATGCTGTCTTGTGCCTGAGCTACGGTTTTCTCGGGGATTATCCAGCGGGACCTGAAGGCAGCATCAGAGACATCGAGCAGCTGCTCCGGGCTGAGGGAAGAGAAAACACCGCTAATGTCCAAAATAAGTCCGGCGAAGATAAGAGGCTTCATTTATCACGTCAGGACATGCTCTCAGTGTGATAGCAGCAGGAGGAGGTGGTCATAGATTACCCATAATCCCTGCTGCGTTTGAAACGGCCCACCTTCACAAATGATCTAAATGTGTTGAGAAATGAGACAAACTCAAATCAGACAAATTAGGAATTAATACTTTTATTTTCCTAATAAAACAAAGGTCTAGTAAAAACTGGTCGCTGATGAGCTGCTATTCTCTATAGTTCAAAAAGAGCATTTCATTTTTAATTAATTTTAGTTTACTTTTTTAAATTCTGCCACTTTGGGGGCCGTTCCAAAAGCTTCAGCTCCTGTTTCTTGAAGTGGTTGATGGTGGAACTGGAGTTCTGTTTTGGATCATCGTCCTGTTGTGGAAACCAACCTCTTTTCTCTTCCACTTTCTTGACTGACTTCAGAACATCTGGATCCAGAATCTGCTGATGTTAAGTGGAATCCATTCATCGTTCTATCAGTGTTTCCACTGGCTGCCCCCCCCACCCCCGTAAACAGAATATTTACACCCACGTGTTCAATGTGGGACATGAAGCTCTTCCCACCGAATGCTGCTCCTCTAAACTGCTCCGACAATTCACCTGGAATTTTATTCCGTCCACTTGTTTCCATAACGACTCTGGCTGATCCAGATGTTGATTTGCAGACCTCAGACGTTGACTTTTGTGATGAGGTGACAAGTGAGGTTTCCTGCTTCCATACTGACCCTGTTCGTGCTTTTACTTTGCCTTCATCCCCAGAGGACCTGCAGTTTCATCTAAAAGTTCTCTCGGACGTCCACATCTTGTCTTGACTTCCACAGTTTCCCTTACCTGCCATTTCTTAAAAACATTTCTAACAGTGGACATTCAAAGCTTGAAGGTCTTTGATATCTTTTTTTATTGCCTCTGCTTTGTAGCATCAGTCAGCTTCATTTTCAGATTCCCAGTCGGCTGCTCAGAGGTGACAATGGTTCTTGAGTTTCACCACAGGGTTCAAAGAGTCAGAGGATTTATTGGTAACTTCAGTAGCTTTTATCAGCATTTAATTGTAGATGGCTTAAGGTGGAACTAATTTTATCTGCATCGTAAACTGCTGGGTATTAAATCTATTAACAATGCATCATATATTTTAAGTTGATCGCGGTGCCCCTCAGAAAATAGCTGTAACTTTCTAGGGGTATGATTCTCGCTTCCTGGACGAGCCCCCACTTGTCCTGCCCTACCTCAGGCCGTCACAACAAAAAAGGGAGACAAACATAGCAAAAGGAAAAACTTCCAATAGCATCGGTTGAAAAATGGCCGCACCCATCAGCCTTTACATCATCCAGCGCTTCCTCTGTCAGATCCTGCACAATAATAGCCCCCCCACCCCACCCCACCCCCAGGCCATTCTTCAGGTGGCCTATTTGACATTTAGGAGCACTCTTGACCTTTCACTTCCCCTGACTCGGGCTCCAGACATCAACCATTGTTTTTAAAAAAACGACCATTGACAAAATAAGGACCCTTTTGTTAAACGACTCTGGGCCTGAAATAGCCCCCCAACCCCCCCACTGCCGCTTTTGTCCTCTGGGGTCCAAAGAGGACCCACTGGTGGCTACTCTGTTAGCATAACTCTTTTTAATTCAATTTAATTAATTTTTTTAACAGTGAGGCCTGGAATGAGGAGTTGCTGTTCGGGGATTGAGTTCCCAGTAAATTACATTATCCTCTATTCTCCATGAAGAAATATAATAAGAATGTGTGACTTGTGTGCGCATATGTGTGTTTTTTCTTTACATCTGCACTGGACAGTGACTGTGTGTTTTCTAGGAGCCTGTGCGACTTAAAATCTAAATCATTTACTGCTGTGTTGAGTTTTTTTTTTTCTAATTCAATATGCTGACGGTGTAATCCTGGATGCATGTGGAGTGTAAGTGGGGCGAAGGCCGCAGTGGATGGATTATCTGATGAATAATGGACGGGTTAATGGACGCACGGCTTCGCAGATGGATGGGACGCGACGCGGCGGTTAGATTAGACGGACGGACGGACGTGCAGCTTGGGCGTCGCACCTACGGCGCCGTGGAAAGCGAGCGTCGCCCTCTGCGCTTGTTTATCACAGAGGACACGTGAGCCTCGGGAGCTCAGACAGTGGCGGCTTTGTCCCGAGCGATGCTCCGCGCCGACGGAGGTTTTAGTCACACGAACGTTTCTCTGGGGCGGAAAGAGCCTCGGCGGTGGTTTAAGCCTCGGTGGCTGGAGCCCGAGCCACGGATCGTTGTGGTTTTTAGTTTTTTCTTTCTGAATAATGTGGAGCTCACAAGGTTTTTTTTTTTTCTTAGTCACAACATGGAAGGTCAGGTAAACAAACTTCTCACTTCCATGTTAATCCCCCTCATGACCCGTCAGATTTATTTTGCAAACCCCCCCCGGACAGCAGGTAAAAGTAAACTTGACACACACTTGATGACACTTGTCCCAATGGAGCTCTGAGGCTGTATCCAGAGCCAGATGTATCCCAGGGTTCATCACGGTCCACGACCCCACGACCTTTCTGTTGGAAGCAGAGGCCGACGTGAAGAAGTTCACATTTCTGATGATGAATATTCTTATTTTCCTCTCAGCTCGTGTGTGTGTGTGTGTGTGTGTGTGTGTGTGTGTGTGTGTGTGTGTGTGTGTGTGTGTTTTGTCACTGTCTTCAGAGACATGCATCTTCCTCATTAGTTCCAAATAACTTAAGTCCTTATGGATCCGCCTTGTTCCACCGAGCGCCAATAAACGATTTCCAGACATTTTTCACACAAGCAGGAACTTGACGACTCGCAAGTGCTGTGAATGTGAGTATTGGGACGGACCCGTTACTTCCGTTCCCTGTAGACGACAAAGATTTGCGTGCCAGGAACCAAACAGCGCCCCCTTATGGACTAATTCCACTGGAGTTTGAAAGAAAATAAACTTTGCTCTGCTTTAACACTGCTGTTTGTTTAGAGACGTCACTACCTTTGCGCAGAATCCGGCTAGCTGTCTCCCTCTGTTTCCAGTCTTTATGCTAAGCTACGCTAACCGCCTCCCGGCTCTAGCTTCATATTTAGCACATGGATACGACCGTGGTGTTTAACTTCTCATTCAACTCCCTGCGATAAAGTAAATAAACACATTTCCCAAAATGTCAAACTATTTTAATGAGCTGAGCAGTTCTTCTTTCTGTTTTCTCACCAACTCCAATGACCTGAAATGTGTTTCTGGCTGCAGCAAATGTTCATAGAACTAAAAACTTTCAGAACAAACTACAGTGTGTTCAGTAGGTCAGTCCTGTGATAGTTCAGTTGTTTGTTTGTCTCCGTGTCCTCCCTCCTGTCCCTGTTGACTAAAACGAATGAAATGTGACATCCTGATTAAATTAATGGCAACATACCGGCCATTTTTTTCCCCTTTTGTCCGCCGAAGAAAAAAAGAAAAACCCCTTTGAGTCAACTATACCGCACTGTACTTGACTCGTGTTCCAAAGTCAACATGCTGGAGACAGACACGCATCGCCGCCATTAAAACAAACAGCATTATATCAGTGTAGGTGTCAGTGGATCAGTGAAAATATTACAAAAGACAAAAAAGAAACAAAACCAAAATTTATTTTATGTTCCTTAAAGGCGGATTTTGGGTGAAACGGGAGGTTGAGCAAGTCCCTGTTGATTCAGTAAAAATACAGAGAGATAACGATTCTCCAAATCCATCAGGATACTGTAAACAGTGTACAATGGAAATAATATACATCAGCTGGACTAAATGTATTTTAATTACAAGGCTGAGGCTTAAACATGATGGAGATTAAGTTTTAAAGGTCCAGACAGTGTGGAGAAGCAGTTCTGTGAGATTTAATGGGCTGGATAATGGAGTTAAAACTGGCCGGTGAAGCAGTTGGTTTCCCTTTAGTCTTTTTTTTATTTTATTTTTTTTTTAGGCCATGAGTTCAGACTGGAGTCAGCAGAGTAAGTGTGTCACATCGCCACGATGCTGATGGAAAACTGACTGACTGCACTTTAAAGACGCTAAAGATTTTCCTCAATTTTAATCAGTTGAGAAAACGTCTCCACCATCAGGGAGAGTCCTGCTGCTCCAACAGATAAATAACATAGATTTAAAAAAGAGTGAGGACTTAACTAGGAAAAGACATTTTAAACTCTGTTGAGTAAAATTAAAACTGACGATGGAATTTGATTGACATCAGATGTAGCACACGTTGCATTGTTTGCGTTTTGTGTAAAATTCTCAGGTTTATTTTTGTATATGTTAACTACTCAAAAAGTTCAGACTGCTGTGGTAGAATCAGTATCTAGTGTGGATGTGGGACATGGTTCATGTCCAAGTGATATCACGACCTGACGGTAACGCTAGAGGAAAGATCGGGGGGTCAGAGTTGTCAAGGTTCATCCTGAGGGGACCATGAATATTTAAGTAGTATTTAATAATTAACTGACAACACTACCAGTAGCTGCTGAGATGTTTCAGTCCGGAGCACAGTGGAGGAATCGGCCGGGTGCTGTTGATCGGCCCAGTTCCCTCAAGGTAACTAACCGAACCGCCATGACTTCCTGAACCCTGGTTTAAATAAAAATACAGTTCACCCTCAACCTGCCCAGATACATGTTTCAATAAGGTTTTATTCATCTGGCAGATGCCTTGAAAGAATAAAATGTATAAAACAAAATCCCAGTGGTGGAGGAAGTGTCAAGACCCTAAAGTACTAAAACATAACTGAAGAAAAGAAATTCCATCATGAGTAAAAGTCCAGAGATGAAAATGTTACTTGAGTACAAGTATGTAAAGGTAATCAGCACAATATGGTTAAAGTATTAAGAATAAAAGTAAAAGTTTTCTACTACTATTATGCATTATGTCAAGCAGCATGTTACTGGTGGAGACAACAGTAATTTTAAACTATCCTATGTGAGAGATGCTGGAAGCTAATTATTTTCTTAATTAATTTGAGTATTGTTTTCTTGATTAACTAATCAATTGTTTGGTTTTGCTAAGATTCAGGGAAAGAAAGTGGAAAAGGCGTCACAAGTAGCTAAAGTTAAAACTTCCTGATGTTTTTGTCCAAGTAAAAGTCAAAAACTCAAAATGATCAATAAATATATTTAGATTATGAAAAATGATTAAAAGGAAATACAACAAAGATTCACATTTCAGATGAGACTGATATTTTTACATAAAGTTTCCAATTAATTCTGTGTGAATTATCATTTAATCTCAAATTGTAGTTCAATCTAAAACAAAACTTCACATTTAGCAAACTTTTCATTATTTTTTTTCATGTCTTAATTTGTAAAGTAGTAGTTATAGTAAGGGACTAGTCACATCACGGCAGGCGAGAGGAAATGGTGAAGTGGACGCAAACGGAACAAGGAACGTCTGAAATGGAGGCGAGGAAAACTCCGGCCCCCCCGCGGATCATCGGAGCTTCAGAGGCCTGAGATACCTGAACCTGCTCCACAACGTAGATCTGACTCCAGTGTGGATCCACAACAGTCCAGTACTGAAGGTGAGCATTTTAAAGGCTATGGACCTGATATGGATTTATACTGAGTCCAGCACACAAGTGACGTTTACACCTGTGTCCGTTTGTCAGTTTGTTTGTCGCTGGTATTACGTAAAAGCTACCGAACCGTTTTTCACCGAACTTCGTGGACGGACGGTTCATGAACCAGGGAAGAACCTGCTAGTTACTTCGTTAGCATCATCCACAGGTTGGCTAGGGTGGTGGTGGTGGTGGTGGTGGTGCTCAGGTCAAATGGGTCAGATTATATTCAATTATTATTCATACATCATATCATTATCAGACTTAATTACAGTAATTTGAAATAAACTGCTTCTCTTCATTGGGATTTACATGAGACCAGGGTTGGATTAACCCATGAAAGGGGCCCCTGGGCTGACCCCCCCCCTCATATGTGCCCTGCTGCCTTTAAGTTGAGGCCAGTGCCACCAGACCTCCTGTACCGATGCATTACTTTCTAAGTCTTAGTTTGTGGTAATTTAATTTAAAACAACTTTATTTATGAATACGATCCATGTCAGGGTCTTAAAACTAGAGAGCCACCCCACAATAAGGGCCCAGATCATTGACCGATACTGCAGGAGCCACCTTCATTAGTTCTTTCCTTTACCGGTTCAAATAAGTCGTTTAACAGGTTTAACTTCGGACATTTGTAAGTGATAAAACCAGTGGAGCTGGAGAAGCCTGTGGCATCTGGGGCTCCTCATGTTGTTTGTTTTCTCTCCTTTTCTTTATCATTGAGTTTGTCTGATGCTCAGAGGCGTAATGATGAAGATCATGGTTATGAATGTTTTGTGTTGTTCCTGTTGCTTTGGTTTTCTTTGGCTACCAATGTGGTCATCTGTGTTTGGATATTTTTTCTTCTATAATTCCAAGTCAGTAAAACATAAGTGTTGAAACAATGGCAGCAAAAAAGTTGTGCAAAACAAACATTAAACCCCAAACCCTCAAATTATGTGAAGAAGTTGTCTGATTCCTTCTTGAAAAAATATAAAACTGTGGACACAAAGAAACATTGTATTTAGCAACAAAGAGAGACAAAGAGCAATATTTCAAAACATATATATACTTGGACCTTAAAGAGCATATGATTGTGAGTCTTCGTCACCTTTTCAGGAGGAGAAACCTGTTTTTACAGATGCCCCCTCCATGTTTGGTTCAGTCATCCAAGGATCCCAGGTTCTCGTGTTCTCACGTTCCCTCATTCTCATATGTGACACAACCAGTGTCAACGTGTCCTGAGGTTTTTTAATCAGCAACCATGGATGTGGTGGTGATTACCTGAGTTAGTGGGAATTTTCCGGAGGCTCACGGGCTGTGGATGTAACTTTCTTATATTACTTTTGTTGTTCAGTCTTTCTTCTTTCCCTTGAAAGATGCTGAAAAGCAGAAAATACAAAGTCATTCATCACGTTTTCGAAAACACTTGTGTGCGACTTCCTAATTAAAAAAACAAACAAACAAACAAGCTGTGTCACAAGTTCTATTCACAGGCAGCAACATGTTTTATTCTTGGTTAATGTTGAGACAAAAAAAAACTTTATTGTTGTCGACGGTGTCTCTGGTTTGTTGGTTAAAATAATCTTTATCTGTTTGTTGGTTAAAATAGTCTTTATCTGTTTGTATGAGGCTTTAGCAGCTTCTACGCATTATACACACGTTTTTCATTTAACCAAACACTAAACGTAACACAGGATAACACTGGACCTGATAGTTAACTGTTCATTACGGCCTCTCTTCTCCTTCCTCTTCCGTCTGACTTCCTGTCCGTTGCGCCTTCGATGTTCGTTTCTCATTTACACCATTTAACGAGAGGCCGTCTATGTCCCTCTTTCCCCTCCGTTTATCCCTCCATCATTCCCCCCTACAGTCGCATCTCGATAACGATGCCCACGTCTCCATTCTTTTTTTCAGTCGCGCTGGAATCAAACTGAGCATATTTATGAACCGGAGCCTCATCGAGTCGACTGTGTGTATTAATCAGATGCTGTTAATCCTGTTGGAAACTCTTCAGTGGGAAAAAAAAGCTTTTCAAATGGAATGAAATTTGGCAGCTTTGGTCGATTTGGATCATTTTGGCCGCTCCTCAGAAGAGGTTCGGACGCACATGTTCGGTACAGGCCTGCACACTCGTGCGTGCAAAAAAACGCGCTGTACATTCTTGCATATGGTATGAACACATGCCGACACACGTGATCACCGCACGCTCATCGGGGAAGTCACAGAAACACACTCCATAGGAAGCACACATGCACAGACACACACGCATGCACGCACATGCACGCACGCACACATACATACACACACACACACGCATAAGCAACCACACACGCATGCACACACACACATGCACACACACACACACGCACATGCACGCACACACACACGCATGCACACACATGCACACACACACACACACATACACACACTCACACACACAAATGCCTGCACACTTCAGCCATGCTAATTGAGAAAATCATTCATGTGGGGGAGGAAACAGCTGAGGTGTTCCTGATCCGCTATCTGTCAGCGCGCCAAGCCGTGAAGCATTGTCCAACAGTAAAAATCCAGCTGCGTACCCCCCACACACACACCCCCTCCCTCCCTCCCTCCCTCCCATCAGTGCCGCGCGGCGTTGTCCCTAATCACAACCCAGAGATGAATCCAAGAGGCAGTGGATTTAATTAAAAAGCTAAAATTAGCACTCGTTTGCCAGCTCTGTGTGTGTGTATGTATATGTGTGTTTGGGTGAGTTGAACGCTGTAAGTTGGAGCACCCCCCCCCCATTCGTTCATCTGATTACAACGTGGGATCCTTTCCAGGGAGCCATTAGCCGAAAAACGCCTGTTTGGGGAAAAGTTGTGTTTAACCTGTGGGGAGCCGTCTAATCTGCAGCCCCCCATTTAAACAATGGAATGTAATTATGATTATTAAGTTATTACGATGGTTGGTTGAGCAGCTTGCAGCGCACTGGGCCTCCGGTGTCGGAGCGGAGAGTGTTTGGTGGTTAAATCAAACGCACTCAGCGGGATGATTTAATGTGACTCAGGAGGAATCAAACCCCCAATTTCTGACATATCAGTGCCTTGCTTTTAGGCATAGGATGCTGTGCCAGTGAACAGATCCAAGGCTGCAAGCGTTTTTATAATAATAAGTAATTTTTTTGCTTTTGTTTAAAAAGTTCAAAAGGCTGTAGAAATCGGAGCACAAGAATTCTCTGTAGTTCTGTTTGATAAATGCGTAGAAATTCTCACTGATGAGCTAAAAAATTGCAAGCAACATGGCCGCTCTCAGGCTGCGGTTTCGCGGCCTCACACGCAGCAGGATGTGAAGTCATAACCCTCGTTAAAAGGGTTATGACATCACATAAGTGGCTCTTCTGTCGGTCCAGACCAGAAAGGGTTGGCTTCGTTACCCTCGGGCATCGACGATGGGCCGGTCAGCGGCCGGACAGTCCTCGAAATATTGGTGGTGGGAACTCGGTGCCGCTGACCAGGGGAAGCCAATGAGAGTTTCTGTGATTCTACAATTCACTAGCAGATGCTTTAATCCAAAGCGATGTACATCTGATACAAGCGAGGATCTAGTCTGGATAGAACATGAGAAAAGTGCAGTAAAGCAAAGGTCAAGTTCTGACAGGATGTAGGTGCCTCCAGGCAGAGAGAGAGGGAATGCAGAGGTGTTGAGTAAAGAGCTCAGTCTTTAGTCTTTTCTTAAAGACCGAGAGGGACTCGAACGGAGCTTGCTAACTTGTTCAGACAACCGAGAAGAGTCTGGCCAGTGACCAAGGGCCTTGTTGTGGTGGTCACATCAGGCCTCTCTCATTGGCAGAGCGTAGTTCTGGCCTGAATGGGTGCGTGCAGGTAGGAGGAAGTTGATTTGTAGGTGAGTGTTGGGGTGTTGACTTTGATGCAGTGCATCAACTGGAGGCCAGCGGGAAGTTCTGAATGGGCAGGGGCTGACCTGCCGCCTTATTCTGGATCATCTGCTGAGGTTTGAACATACATGAAGGGAGGCCTGAGGGTTGGGAGCTGCGCTGGTCGATGGGTGATGTTACGAGTCCTGTTCAGACGGATGGGGTCGGGGGACCTTGGAGGATAGTTGCTTGTCGGTCGTCGGGCACGGCATCCGGATGTCCGGCAGACTTCGTAGGCGAGAGTTGGGTCGATTCGAGCTGGACTTGATGAGGCTTCACAGAGGCAGCGGACTCAAGTGGGAAAGGCATGAGGCAAAGATGCCACATGGGGTGAAAGCGACCAGGTGCATGCAGGTGTTCTATGAACCACAGGAAGTTAGTCAGTGTAGTTTGACTCAAAACATTGCAGCAGTAGTCTCAGGGGGACAAACTGTAACTCGGTCAGACCTGATCACACAGGCGTGACACATACGTCTTACACTTAAACCTCCCTAGGACATGATTATCTCGGATGTCCATCGTGAACGAACATCTGTGAATCTGCTCGGGAGTCGATATTAAAAAAGGAAAAGAAAAAAAAGACGCTTCCTACAAATCCGCAGTGAAGGGCACTGCCCGACAAGTCCGCTCTGCAAACAGGAACTGGGAGCTAATACGGTTCATTTCAAATGGAGCCACTTTGCCAAAAAGGAAACACTTAAAAGACATTAATATTTAAAAGAAAGTTGTCCGGATTGCATCTAAGGGGGAAACCCTCTGGACTAAATCAGTAAGTATTTTGGAAGGACATGTTACAGTAAGAGGGTGAATACAGGGCTGTAGGCAATGAGGATTTCATTTATCTGCAGATTATTTTATTGAATGATTGAGTAGCAACAAAAAAAAACGTGTTGCTGCTTAAAGCTGTTGTTAGCAAATCTGCCAGAAAGTTACTCTGAAATCACAGTGTAGATTTTGACCATGACTTATTATCACTGAGTTTTGGCAAAACAAAGTTTGTTTGGTTTTTTTTTGTTTGTTTTTTTTTTTTTGTGCATCAGCACCTGAATGTGACCATTTCTCCCGACTTCTAAAACTCAAAAAAAGTTTTCCCCGCTTCTTCCAACATTTCGACAGACTGATCCGATTAATTACCGCGAGTCAAGAGTATGATGTGTCTTGGATGAAAGCATTGTCCAGAGCAGACAAGACCTGAGGCAAAAGTCTTTTTCAGCTCCAGGCGTCCGAGGGGATAAATGAAAGAATATTAGCCGATGGCTGATGACTTGCCTCGGTGTCAAAGGGTCAAAGGGCGTCACTAATGCGCCGGCAGAGTCGTTAAGGTGACAAAGCCACGACTAAAGCTGCCACCTCAGTGGATTCACCGAAGCTTACGATGGTGAGGAGGTGAACATCGAAGGTCGCAGGTCACAGTTTGCGCTCTGATCAGGATGAACCCAGATGTTTTAGGAATATGCTGAAATACATTTTGATTCACTTTCAGTCGACCGGGTAGTCAGGAACTATGAATAATTATTCAAATAAAAGAAAAACTGTTTTTATGCATATTGAAAATCACACAAGAAGGCAAACAGTTCATTTTTAACTTAAAGGATTATTCTCATTACTGAATATACTGATTGATGTACTGATTAGATCCAAATCTCCAAGCGATGTCCTTAAATCTCTTATAGTTGTCAAACAAGACCTAGTCATGTATTTACTTTACATAGAAAAACAAGGAAAAGTAGCAAATCTTCAAATTTCAGAAGCTGGAACCAAAGAATGTTTGACATTTTCTTAAAAAAAAGAAAAGACAAGACTGAATGATTTAATTAAATCAACAAATTTGATTAATTGACTAATCAGTTCTGGTCTGGCTGAATGTTCAAAAGCAACAGTTTGGCTTTATTCCAGTTCCAGGTTTATAGTCATCAAAAATAAGTGGAATAGTGCATATTTTGAAATAGTAACATGGCGCATGGAAGTTGTTTTCTAAGATACTTTCGATTCAGTTTGAAGGAAAAAAAGACAAATGTTCCACCTTGATTTTTTTTTCTTCCTTTTATGTATTCCACGACCATTTCTGTGTCAATCTGACAAGATAAACTCGTAAAGAAGTGAACATTGTATTTCAATAAATACACCTTTGAACCAGATTCTAAGTTCTCTCAGTGAACTTCTCGTTATAGATATAATAGACCTGGTTTCCCACCTCTTGCAACTATAAAAATAAGGGATATTGTTAATGGATTTTTGGAAAACCTTTTATGGTTCTTTTACGTGATTTCATCCGCAGAACGATTTAAGGAATGGGACTCAACAGCCAAAGTGGCGGATCAAGTAAAAACGTTGAGCTGACTTGCCTGCGTCGGGAAACTGCGTCGACTTTCATGTTCAACACTCGAAGCTTTGAGCGAATGTTCCTCAGTCAATCTTGTGCCTGGTGCAGTTGATGCGGTTCTGTTATCAGAAACCATAGTAACAAGGGCAGGTTCGCGGTGGTCGGCTCGGAGTCCGTTGTGGTCATTTCGGTATAGAATTTCGGTTAGAATTGTTTCATATGCCGCAATTACTAGATTTTTTTATGTTTTCTTATAATTCTTTTAGGCTAATCGATTGATCCTAAGCTCCAATTTTGTTCTGGTTCACTTCAGGCTTCTAGGTAACATTATAAGACACTATAAAACTCAACAAATGTTAGTGGATATCTGTGATTTCATATTTCATAGAGTTACTTCAATATTTGAAGTGGTTCAATGACGTTATTTAGTTCTTTGGCCAGGAGCCAGCTTCATATCAGTTGCTGTAGGTTTTTTTTTCTCTTTAGTTTTGCGATAACATCTTGTGTATCGGATTTCTGATGAGTGGATTTGTATAAAGCACTGTCCTCGTCTGACCGAGGGCGTTGTTAAGCGGCTTGTGACAGCCTGTTTCCAAGGGCCGGTTGACGGGCGGACGGCGGCTCCGTCCTCTGATCCACATCGGTCCGGAAGGATTAAAAGGGGACAATCGACCTCCGGACCTTTAGGTGTTGATACGTCCGCTGCCTGTAAGAGAATGTAAACCGCCGTGCAGGAAAAAAAAAACAAAGAGGGTCCTTTTACTGCAGTAAACAGGATCTTTTTACACACAACCCTTGCCAGCTGGTTAGCGGGTGAATGCATTAGCTTTTGGTTCTTCTGTTGTCTAATAGGCAAATAAATTAGATTGGTTAACAGTCACTATCATTTTTAAGCTTTTCAAGGGATGAAAGTGGCCTCATTTTCCCTTTTAAAAAGCAATTAAAAAAGGTCTTATGAGACATCGGGAACACTGGAGATGATCTGTTCAATGCTGCCTCCTGTTCTGTTCAGTGTTTAATGCCAGTGGTGACAGTGGCGTCTATGTTTGACTTCGCCTGACTTATAAACTGCACAAACACTCGAAGCACAGACTGTAAGAAACAACCGCATGAGTCAGCACTGAAGCAACGGGGATCAAAGGGGAGGAACCTCCGGACCGCCGGCCACATCTCAGATTCATTCAGATCGCTAGAGGTCCGACGCTGTGCTCGTTGACGCTCCGGCTGGGGAAACATTCGAGCCAGTCGGAGCTTTCTGTGGCATTAAGATGACAAGAAAACGGTCGCGGGCATGGACGAGATTAAGGTGTCTGACCCGGTCGCTTCTGAAGACTGAAGCTGGATTTATGCTTCTGCGTCCAACCTACGACGTAGCAACCACAAGTGGCCTACGCCGTCGTTAGCACTTACACTTCTACGTCGGTGTCACTCTGCAATTACACCTCCGGACCACTAGTTGGTGGTTGTGTTTATATGTAACCTAGTTGAGTTTCCTTGCTGCTGTTTTCCACCAGTTTTCGCCCTCATTTTGAAACGACGACGAGTCTGAGCTGAAAGATGTTGATAGGTTCGTCCGTCACTGCTGGTTCCATTAGAGAGAAACAACCACAAGGCTAATGCTTTTGAGATCTGCAACCAGGAACAACACAATAGTCTCTGTCGAAATGGGAATCAAGCTTTTTTGCACTTTACGTTTGGCTGCACTTGTTCATATTTTCCTTACTGGGATAAACATTTTCATTATGTAAAGTTTCAGCCTCTTAACATCCGGTTTTCTTTAATGTCCCCTTAAGTAGCTTTAAGGGAGAATCCCACCCAGCCGGACCTTATCACAGTAGTATATTGTGTTTCAACTCTTCATTGCAGCTCTACATAGTTGCATCAGACCGATGTGTGCTAGATGTCCTCATGCATCATTTTTATTTGCCCCATTTTCCCCAAACCTGAGCCTGCCATATTTGGCATCCTTGAAAATTTTGGGATCTTCGCAATTTGGGATCCCCACTGGAACTTAAAACCAAGTTCAGTAAGTTTTAATAAAAGTTTGGCATCGAAGCGTGAGTTTGCACTGATTCACCCACCGGCAGGACAGTGGGTGTAGGAGACAAAAATTGATTTAATCCTTAGAAAAGGTTCAGGTCTTGGCTCTTAGAGCTTACTTTAGCTCTAACAACCTTTCTGAAACGGGCTTAAAAAAATATTCAGAACCAACCACTGTGCAATATTTGCCCGAATCCAGAATGCTGATCTCACTTCAGATCCCAGTGACCTTCTGAAAGCAAAAGGTAAAAAGCGTATGGGTTGATCTCAGGCCTGGCAGCGTCTGACCACGCGTGGCGCTTCCAAAACGGCACATCCCATCCCTCAGGACTTAAAGGAACATCTGTTTTACAAATCTCTTTGGAAAAACGGATGAACGTGACCTGCTGCAGGATCATCTGATAAACACGACGTCTTCCCGGTGCTCTGATAATGGCACTAATAGCCTGTGTCCTACTGCAGTGGCGTGTTGTGCGTCGCAGGCCTGTGTTTGTGCGACGCTATAGTGGCCGTGCAGACTTGTGCTGTAAGAGCTAATTGCCCGTGGCACCAGGCAGCCCCCCCCCACCCCACCACCACCACCCCACCCTAATGAGCCATGTGCCTGGGGTTAATTCAATTTGGGCAGAAGCTCTCACGGGTCACATCATTTCTCTGGAGGAAAAAGAGGAGCTGGCTGAAAATGGGGCAAAGATAACTGAGGGTGACTGTATGAACACGATGGATGATGTGTGAGCGCATGAATTATATATGAAGCTGCTGCAAACAGGGTATGAAAGACCAATATTTAATTTCGTGCCAGAACTTCTCTGCCGTTCCTCATGATTTCAAACCGTTTAAGGCATCTGACTCCTGAATATAATCAAGGAGAATCTCCAACTTATCATAGATATTAAAGGAACAACTGATATTGATGCTTACCGATTCCTTCAAAAGGTTTGTTTTTGTAGTGACCACCTATAATACTCACCGCTGATTGGCTAAACATCTATGGAGAGCCACCCCACAAACATAGTTCAGTAGTTTAAGTCTCAGGGCGTTGTTGAGATGTCAAAGTCTGATCAGGAAAAAGGCCTTTATTATGGAAGAATTTGGGATGGACGACATGTAAAATTACAGTCCTTTACCTTGTTGGACCTTGAATTGGACAAGACATATATGTTTTTGTGTTTTCATGAGGATTGGAGAAAGGGATGAGGTTTCCTCGATTGAGTTTTTTTTTTTTTTGGCCACCAATCCTGACCTAACACCTTTTTTTTGATACCAAATATTAATATAAATTAAATATAAATAAAAAATATAAATATAAATTTATGGTGAAATAAAATAGAGAAGAGCAGCAAATCCTCACATTTGAGAAGTTTGAACCGACAAATTTTTCCACCGTTTATCTTTGACATATGACTTTAAGCAATCAATCAAGTATCAAAATTTGTTTCAATCACCTACTCTTTGTATTATATTCAATAACAGTGCAAATTTAGGATCGAACTTTTCTCCTAAACCTCAATCGCCCCCTGTGGCGTTGACCTTTCTGTCCGCACTCGAGCTGCAGGGACGACAGAAAAAAATAGGTCACCTCCATCTGCTACGTCCCGTCCAGCCTCCCACGCCCCCGCCCCTCAGCCTTTTTGATTCAGGCCGACGTCAGGGAAGCCCTCGCCTGCTGGCGATCGTTTCTCTGGGGACGAGTTGCCACCCACCGCGCTGCAGAAACACACAGCCCAAGGTAATGTTGGGAGAGTGATGCTACTTCGCACTCACAAACAATCCTTGGCTGAGTTCAGACACCAGCGGCAGAGGGAACATTAACCGGAGGAGGCGACCTTTTTATTGTAGCTGATACTGAGATGTACAGGGTTGTGGCTCATTTATTTGATACCTATTGATCATGTGTTTCTACTGTGCTGAGTCAGGCCACAGTGTGGTAATGTTCTTCATTCGTCATCATCAAATCTACTGGCAGCAACTAATGGATTTATTAATTATTTGATTTCCCGTGTGTAAGTCCCTTTTTTTTAATAGTCCAGTTATAATTAGAATGTTTTATGATGTAGAAATGATCTATTAGCCCAAATGCTGTAGATGAAGAATAAAAACTGAGCCAAATTTCTACCCGATGCAAGAGGATGTTCTGCATCACATGAGCCTAAATGGAAATGAGGACAGACTAATAAATTGTGTTTATGGCTGAAAGATGGTCAGCAAAAGGTCAGAGGGTCCTGTGTGTCTCTTTAAAGGTCCCTCGAAGCCTCGGAGCCATGGAACAAACTTCAAAGTCAGAAGTTCTTTATGGACATGTCATAAAAAAACAAAAGAGCACAGTCTCCAGGGTACTAAAGAATACGTAAAAGATTACTAGTAAGTAACAATGAATATGGATCAGATGAAGACAGATGGGTTTTCTCACAGTTCTTTATGATGGAAGGGGGGCGATTCGAGGAAACTCGAGGAAAATGTTGGCCAAAAACCCAACACAGAGGTATATAAATGCTGCCGCCAACTAGTGGTTTAGTGGTGTAATTGTATAGTGACGCCAACGCCGTGTAAACGCTCCCGACGGTGTAGGCCACTTGTGGTTGCCAGAGTCAATGCAGAAGCATAAATTGGCCTTTGGTGCAGCCGGTTGACCACACGGACCCACGGTATGTTCGCTCCTCACCTGCCTCAAATAAGTGAGACGCTGCTGGGCTTTACCTGAAAACAGAGGCTGCGTCGATGTCCCAGAAAAGTTCCTCCGTCACCGTCAGGCCCAGGAACCTGGAGCTGGAGCCTCGTTCCACTTCCTCGCCAGTGATGTAGAGCGGCGAGCGGTTGCCCTATCCTGACCTTTCCAAGTCCACATCATCTCTATGGTCTTCGTAGTATTAAGGCCCAGGTTGCGATCGCAACACCAAACTGCCCGATGTTGTACTTCCCTCCTATTTGCAGATTGGTCGTTGTTTTTAACCCGTCCCAGCATGGGGGTGTGGTCTAATTCATGATGAATTCAGGTAGTTTACCGACCAGGAGCCACATCCGAAATGGACCGGTCAAGGAAACGTAGTAAGTTCTTGATGCTTATTTACATAGGTGGTTGTGGAGTAACTTCGGATGCCACTTATATGGAAACTAGATCAAAGTGGCTGTGCTGTTTATGTGAGACGTCCTGTTCCTTTTTTTCTTTATGTTTTTCTGGGTCACTGTAACAGAGCCACTTGACCTTCTTAGAATATGTGTGTCAGGTAAGATGGGTATCCTGGGGGGGCCTGACAGCCAAACTCTAACTCTCCAAGATGTTAAAACCCAGCCGGCCCCATGACATCTGGGAAACAGTGTGTCACACACAACAATATGAATCTCAACCTACAGATCACTTTCAACTGGGGTGTAGATCATTTAAAGTACTAGTCAACATGTCCCTTAACTTCCTCTTAAAGTTTGGTCTTAACAGCTTTGCTAAAAAAAAAGATAAAAAAAACAAACTTCCACAATAAGAGCCCTCTAAGCTCTTTGGTTGCAGACACCGGGAGCCTTCAGTCTTGAGGTTGCTCTGTAACAGCCATCACTTTAGGGCTAAAACACAACTGCTGTGATTTTCAGATCTTGCCTGCTTGGGGGGGGGGTGAACAACAGCATCACAAGTTCTCCTTTTCTAAACATTTGGTCACAAGGTGGACACCCCCCCACCCCCACCCCCACCCCCACCCCTCCTCCCCCCTCGGCCTCCCTGCCTGCCTGCTGTTTTTTGTTTGTTTGTTTGTTTCAGAGCGGTGTATTGACTTGGTAACGCTGTGTTATCAAATCCTACGAGACCTCAGACAACCGACTGCTTGTTCGGCCTCAGTCATAAACTGGGGGTGGATGTGGCACCGCTGGCCCCTGACCTGTAAAAATAAAAGCAAAAAAACAAAAAAACCCCCACCTCACCATGTCGTGAGCGTCTGAAGGGCGTCTCTGTTCTCCACCGACAGCCAGACTGGAAGGGAAAGATGTTCTCGCCATGATGAGCCCCCCCCCAAACACACCCCTGGTTCATATCACAGGAGATGCAGTGGTTTGATGTGGTGAATCAGCAGACAACACAGCTTAATGATGACGCAAACCGTCACAGAACCTGCTGCTTTACTTGTTGTTTTGGCATTTATTTTTATGGTATCATCTAAAAATCAAACAAAAAAAACCAAACAAAAAAAACCAAAAACACAGAAACACAGACCGAGCATTGGTCTCCACTGGCAGGGATGTGGGTGTCCTACAGCAGTGACTGGTCACAGGATAAATCAAATTCATAATAATATACGAGTTTATAAAAGTTCTTGTGCAGTCATGCGGGTCACTTCCATATTGTAACCAGCTAGAGTCCAAATTTGGACCTTGTCTTCCAATGAGCAGACCTAATGATTTCTAAAGCTGGGACACGTAAACGGCTTCGCCTCAGTTTTTCCATCTTCTGTCCCGACCTTCTTCGATAGGTGCAACTTTCATCTGCTGCCATGACCCAGCGGATAACGAAGGTTGCATTATTGTGTCTATAAGTAAAACCAGGGACTGTACCACACTGGATTTGCAGTGTATAATTCTAGAGCCTTGACTGAGTCAGAGCGTTAGGACGAGGACACTGCGAGGAGCAGCCAGATTTACTGTATGTGGTTTATAGTGAATCCGATAAATCATCCAAAACACAAACAAGATCTTTTTTTTTTAACCATGAAATCGCGCCAGAAGAACCTGTAACTAAACATAAATCACCAAAAATATTATCAAAATAATTATATTTCATGTTGTTCAATATCAGTAAATACTGATTATATATATATACTTATGTATATATTTAATACTATTAACCAGGAGGGAAACAGCTCAAGGATACAAAGATTGTGTTTTTGTGAGTAAAACTGAATTTGAGTTTTACCTTTTTAATTTGAAATTTTAAGGGAGATTCGGTTTAGGATTTAATCTCAAATAAAAAATTATTATGCTTCTAAACTATCATATATATATTTAATTTAATAACACTGCACCAAAACATACTTTTTTCAACTTTTCTCATACATGGTAATGATTTGAGAGATCGACTGCTGTTGGGGTTTGAACTCACGTTACCACAGGAGTTGTTCTTTTTTTTAGCTCGGTCGTTAGCGCTGCATGTCGGACGACTAACGCTGGTTTTCTGGGAACTCGCCATGGTGGCGGCGTCATCCTCTCTTGCGGCGGAAAACATTTAGTTGTGCTTGTTGTTTTTGTCGGGCGCAGGTCGCCCGCCTATCGCCCTGCTGTTTATTTCTTTTCCTGCTTTAGTGGCCAAATTGCAGACGCCGTGCAAAGGCGGGAAACAGTTTTACTCAGCTTCTGAGGATGTTCGCTCCTTGTGGCACTTTTGGTTTTTTACGGTTTCGTTTCAAGTTAATTGGGCATTTGTTCCTATAAGGGTTGACTCGAATGCAGAACAGACACATTAACTGAAAACAGCTTGTCACTTTATCTCCGTTATTTTGGGAAGTTTTTTTTGTGAATGATTTATCGCCCAGCCCTATGTATTTTCTGGTTCTAGTTCCGGTGTCACCTGTTCCCAGTGAGAAATGGGACTGACCAGAGTAGGTCTCCGGTTTTCAAAAGATGCTTTGCTAATCAGTTTGGTTGACTTCATTTTCATTGCCATGAACACCGAGAAAAAAAAAAGAAAAACATGTCTGTTTACAATTTGTGTGAACTGACCCTTTAAATTGTTTTCTGTACCCTGGCCTTTTTTTGCTGCCTGACGGTCACTCTGCAAATGACGTCTGGCTCAGCCTGCTGCATTTTAACAAGCAGCAGGTGTGTGTGTGTGTGTGTGTTTGTGTGTGATTACTGCAACAGATCAAGAGGACAGGAATAAAAATGCCCATCACTGTCTTTTTGATCCAGTTTTCCCCTTTTCCTTTCGTACCTTTACCAGCTTGGTCTTTGTTCCTCTCTTCCTTTATCTTCCCTCCATCTTTTCATCCGTCCATCAGACGCCAGGAGCTGCAGGAATTCTCATCTCCTAATCAAAAAATCCACCTCACTTTATTCTCCTCTGATGAGCATGTCTGTACATGTGTCTCTGAACACGTGTGTGTGTGTGTGTGTGTGTGTTAGTGTGTTGTCCTGTCATTGCATTTACACGGTTAAGCAGTTCATTCGTGGGGGAAGCCTGCGAGGGAGGGTGTGTGTGTGTGTGTGTGTGTGTGTGTGTGTGTTAGTGTGTTCACGTGGGTGGGTGTGAGTGTTCTCCGTCGACATGGAAACAGCTTGCTGCTTATTGGCTAAGAGACATGGAGGGGGAGGGTCTTCCTTTGCTGAGCGGACTGAAGGTCCACGGAGATGAGGGATGTGGAGACGAGGGGGGGGGCAGATCTACGGTTACAGTGATGAAGAATCAGAGGACGATAAAAAAGGGAAGAAAATGATGACGAAATGCTGCCAAAGCCATAATTAGTGACATTTTACTGATAACAAATTTATTATCAACCTTCATCTCATTTACATCCACAAATTGTAACATAATTAACTGAATCTACTATTTAAAGTGTTATAGGTTTGTGATGAAATAATTAGAGGCTTAAACTAACGATTTGGGTTTTTTTTTATGATTAATCAATTAATTGTTCAGTCTTTGTGTCCAGTGCAATGTCTTATTGCCTCCTTTGTTTTTTGAGCAAAAGTCCAAACCCCATAGATTATAGATATCCAGGTTTTTACTGTGACGTAAAACAGAAAAGCGGGAAGTTCTTACAATGGAGAAGCTGAAGCTGGAAAACACAAATGTTTTTGCATAGAATTTTAATATTCAACTAATTGCCTCAGCTCAGGAACAATTTGTTACTTCAGAAATAGAAAAAAAAAGTCAATTTGGCTGAAAATGCTGTTCTAATCTAATCTAATATACAGTGCTGTATTATCCGTCTTTATAATTTTAATGTGACCCAGCTCTCCATGATTGATGTTTTTAATTAAAAATGTGTTAACAAAGGATTTATGAAAATACATTTTGTTTTAATGTAAAGTGACAGGACCTCAGTCTCATTAAGTCTCATTAAATGTTGAGAAAAATCTCAATTAGGTAAATCGGGTTTGGGCACAGATGGAGTCAGATTCCACTGCTACAAAGATTAATGGTTTGGGAAGCCGGTGAGGGATCCTGCTCTTGTTGCTACATCAGGGCCTCCTATTGGTTGGGGAGGGCGCTGCAGCCAGAGGTTTTTTTATTGTAAAATTACCAACATGGTAAAACTGGCACCAGATTATAAAAACTAATGATTTAGGCTTTAATGGTAAATCGTTTAAAACCTTGAGAACCAGTAAGCATCGGTAATTAGCAGGTGAACAAAACATTTACACATTTACTTTAAAACTGAAAAATTTGTGAGTGAACCTATTTTCCACCTTTAGTCTGGGTGTAATAACTGTATTAGAATTTGTATTTCAATGACTGTAATTCAAATTGTTTCTAGGACCTGGTACCCACTGAAAAACTGGGCCTGCAACTAATGTTTATTTTCATAATGATTATTTGATTAATTTTCATCTCAGTGTAAAAATTACTTTAAAGGTGCTATATTTCAGTTTTTGCTACTGCGACATAGCCGATGTTAGTATTAGCAGCTGTTTACTGACCATTCTTGAAGAAACATTGTGAGTTCAAAGTTCAACATCGGTCTCCAGAGGGGGAAATGTCAACCCCTCTCTTGCCTCCATTTCTATCTCCTTTTCTTCTGCCGAAGTTAGCGTGCTAATCAGCTAGCCCGTCCGCTAGCCCGTCCCTGTCGCGTCCAGTCTGTCCTCGGTCCAACATGAGAAGAGGGAACAGTAGCATCACCCAGAGGACATATATTAATCTCTTGTCTAGCAAATGCAACGACGGCCGAAGCTCTCGGCGGCGACCAATGTCACCACCTCCGCCATCCGCCACCGGCGAGAAACCGAGTTCACTGACAGAGAAAACTTAACGTACAGCCCTTTCAGCGATTAGTCACTTATTGGAATAGTTTCTCATTATTTCTCTCCGATCAATTATTGAATTAGTCGGTAATGAAGTTGGAGCTGCGAAAGATTATTCGGTAAATAGTGTCAGAAAATAGTCAGAAAGAAAATGGGAGATGGAAGAGAAGGGATAAAAATCAGATGGAGGAGGAAGAGGAGGGAAGAAAGAATGAGTGGGTGTGAAAGAGAAAAGAGGGCAGCGGCTTTGTGAGAGAAAGCCAGGAGAAAGAAGGGAGGAAAAATGTGTGTGTGTGTGTGTGTGTGTGTGAAAAGGAGGCAGACGGAGAGAGAGAGAGAGGCAGAGATTGAGCGAGCGAGCAGGGGGAGGAGAGGGAAGCAGCGGTGGCGGTGCTGCATCATCACTATACAGCCACTACAGCAGAGAGGAGAGGCAGTTGACTGCCTGGCCGCCCGGCTCTCTCTCTCCCTCTCTCTCTCCCTCTCCCTCTCTCGCTGTCCCTTTCTCTCTGTAACACACACACACACACACGTACGTTCAGGCGCACGCGCTCTCTCTCTCTCTCTCTCTCTCACACACTCACACACGTGCGCGCGGGCGGGCGCACTGGAAGTCGGCCGGACGCTTCCCGGCTGCTTCCCGGCTGCTTCCCGGCTGCTCCCGGCCTTAGAGGGAGGCTTTCGCAGAGGGGAGACCGCGGTGACATTATCCGTCTCCTCTGGACGCTGACTCGTCCGTCTCCGGGACTCTTCCCGCTCGAGACGCTGTGTGTGTGTCTGCGTGGAAGCCTGTGTGTGTGTGTGAGTGTGTGTGTGTGTGTGAGTGTGTTCATCCCCCGTCGGCGGACGGGGCTTCTACCTCCGGGTCCGTCTGGACCGTCTCGCTGCGTTTTTGCTGAGGCGGCCGCCGGCGCCGGCGTGGAGGAACGTTGACGCTGGGGACCTTTGGCGTTGTCCTTCCCCCCTTTTTGTTTTTTTTTCGCCAGAACCAGAACTCCGCGAGTGGAAGTGGATTTTTAATTTCTTGCTTTTTTTCCGGGCAGCGGCGAACCGGAGCAGAGTGCTTACCTCAGGATTTGTGGCGGAGGGCGCGGAGGGCGGGGGGCATGATAAACAGCTGCGAGGTGAGGACAGCCTGCACCGCAGCATCAGACCGGCATCTCTCCTTCTACACTGGGCTGTTTTTTGTTTTTTTCTTTTGTACTCATGCACATATTTCCCAACCGGCAGCAGCAGCGGCAGCGGCGGCGGCGGCAGCGGCAGCGGCAGCGGAGCCTGGCTGCATTTTGCACACACCGATGGACAATCGCCACTTTAGGGATGGGCTTCCTGCCCGCTGAGGGAGAAAAGATGCTGGTTTAAGACGAAAAGAAGGGCACGCTTTGTTTTCGGAGTAGAAAAACGGGGACGAGTAAGTTCAGGATTAAAAAGAGAGAGAGAGAGAGAGACTTGGATGACAGGATGACGGCTGAGTTGAGCTGAAACAGCCCCCCCTTCTTTTCCCTCCCTCCTCTAGTCCAAACATGAACTCTTCCTCCGATGCGAACCAAAGCAGCTCTCCCCCGTTCTGCCTGCTGGGCGCCGTGGGCTACTCCCACAGCCTGGATACCTGTATGCTGGAGGTGGTCGTCATCCTCTTCCTCACCGTGCTCATCATCGCCGGCAACCTGGTGGTGATCTTCGTCTTCCACTGCGCCCCCCTGCTGCACCACCACACCACCAGTCACTTCATCCAGACCATGGCCTACGCCGACCTGCTGGTGGGCGTCAGCTGCCTGGTGCCCTCGCTGTCCCTCCTCCACTACCTCCGGGGCCTGAACGAGGAGCTCACCTGCAAGGCGTTCGGCTACATGGTCTCCGTGCTGAAGAGCGTCTCCATGGCGTCGCTGGCGTGCATCAGCGTGGACCGCTACATCGCCATCACCCGGCCGCTGTCGTACGCCACGCTGGTGACGCCCTGCCGGCTGAGGGTGTGCATCGTCCTGGTCTGGGTGTACTCCGCCCTGATCTTCCTGCCGTCGTTCCTCGGCTGGGGGAAGCCCGGTTACCACGGGGACATATTTCAGTGGTGCGCGGACTCCTGGAAGACCAACCCGGGGTTCAGCACCTTCATCGTGGCGCTGCTCTACGCGCCGGCGGCGCTCACCGTTTGCTTCACCTACGGGAGCATATTCAGGATCTGCCGGCAGCACACGAGGGAAATCACCCAGCGCCACGCCCGCTTCAGTTCGCAGACGGAGGGCGACAAGGGCGAGCGGGGGGAGCGGTGCGAGGGCTGCCCGGACAAGCGCTACGCCATGGTGCTGTTCCGCATCACCAGCGTCTTCTACGTGCTGTGGATGCCGTACATCCTCTACTTCCTGCTGGAGAGCTCCGGGCTGTACCACCACATGGTCGCGTCCTTCTTCACGACATGGTTGGCGATCAGCAACAGCTTCTGCAACTGTCTCATCTACAGCCTCTCCAACAGCGTCTTCCGGAAGGGTCTCGGCCGTCTCTTTAGCCCACTGTTTCCGTCCTGCCTCGGCTGCAAGGACGCCAAAAAGGCCCCGGTCCCCGTGAGCCCGCGGTCGGACCCCCGGTGCCAAATATGAGCCCGACGACGGCGGATTCGGTTCGGTCACTCCGGAGGTGCGGCCCCTTCTCTGTGTGCGTTCGCTTTGCTCCGAGCTGCGTTAGCATGACACGGGTCTTTTTGGGTCCCGCGGTGAAATGTGTCGAGGGCCCTCTGCGCGGAGAGGTGCCCGCGCAGATGCCTGCCGGACATCTCAAAGGCCGTTTTTTTTTTTTTTCGTTTTGTTTTTTGTGGAAGAACGGAGGCTGTGAAGTTCCCTCCGGAACTTTCTCAGATGCTCTTGGGCGTGATGCTGCTCTTTTCGCGGCTGCGAGGATCAGAAAGCTGACGACGACGCGGAGCAAAAAAGTTTTGATATTTATGAAGAAACTGGACTAAAGGAGTCGGGTTCACGTACGTTAGTTCAGAGGATTCAATAAACACTGCAGCCTGCGCTGGCTCGAGAACTCCCAGACGCAAAAAAAACAAAACAAAGGAAAGCACAGTGCGACTTGTGTTGTGCAATTCACTGAAAATGCAAAAAAGTGTTCTGAATCTTTTCAAGCCTGACTGAAAAAAAAAGTCTGCAAATCAAATTGTCTTGGTTCTTTCAGGGTAGATTTAGGCGATGCAAAAAACCCCCACACTTGATAGAGACTACTGATCTGCCCCCCAGGGAACTCCACATACTAATGAGCTAATGTGTGTATGAAACATTCGTCATCCATTGAGAAGTCCTCTGTTAATTCGCCTGTGTGTCTGTGTGTGTCTGCGTGTGAGTTAAAAACTTGCATCTGATGGACTTTAAACTCATTTCCCAGAGGGAAGATTGAGGTTTATCTGGGGGCTCGTGTGTTTTATCAGGATTCCTCTTGTCTGAAGTTGGGTATTAGTGGGAAGCTCCAAGTATGTTTACACAATCTTGGGTTTCACGTGAAAATACTGACTATTATTACAATTCTTAAAAAAATTAGCTTTACTTTCTTAGATGGCCACTGACCCGGGACGTTTTCCCCAGCGGCTGTATCCTCACCCAGACAATAAATTGTATTTATTTCGGAGAGTTTTGGTCTCTTTGCGTTTCCTCCTCAGGTTTTCAGCAGCAGTTCTTCGTCAAGCCTCCCGGGCGGCGCCGCGAGCCACTGGGTGCTGGTCGCCTCCGGACCCGTTGTGAGGCCGCGGCGGCGTTGATAACCTATCCGCCGTCTCCCGGCTTCTTCCTGACCTGTGACTCTTGTCGCTCGCGTCCTTTTTTTTTGGATGGAGAAGAGATACGTTATCGCCGGGCTTCACGAGCCCGTCCTCAGAGCGTAAGAGGGGTCAGGGCACTTTTCTGAGAGCAAGTGAGAGTTTGTGGCTTTTTTGGCTTCGTGTAAATACACTTCAGAGTTGAAATATTTGAACAGTGGCAAACTGGGCCCTTTGGGGGGGTGGGTGGGGTGGGGCGTGGGGGTTCTTGGCAGCCCTGATGTAAAGTAGACTCCCAGGGTTTAAAAATGATTTTGTGGATAAACTATTAGGTTTTTTTAAGGATAACGTATTTGTCCCAGCTGCGAGGTCTGAAGTGCTGCACTTGAGACCAAACCGGGTTTTACAATGTTGGAAAAGAAGAAAAAAAAAAGTGTCTTTTCTGTGCTTCAGGAAGTTTTTAAAAACTCAAGATTAAGGTTTGAGATGTCGATTCTGGTTTTAAAGTCACAATGAAATGGCATCTCTGAGAGCGTCTTGCTCCTGAATTATACATATTTGTGGAAACGGGGGAGAGAAAGAAATCGGGTGGGAGGATGGTTCACTAGAATCCATGACGTAAGGGTGTATGAACAAAAGTATATGGACACCACAGACCACATACTTCGGTGCACTTTTTGTCTGGGGACATTTTTTATGGTTTGGCACAAGATCCTCAATTCCAGTACGGAGCTGAGACAATAAGTCATATAATTAATTAGTTCATCGACGGAAAAATAACTGTCGGCTATTTGAATATCTCTTAATCATTTATGAAACTTTTCCAGCGAAATATCTGATGAACATCTTGAGAAAAAAATTAATCCCCTTGGAGACTTTATCTTGGGCTTTACTAAACTGTGATGTGAATTGTAATTTAACTTTGGTCAAAACTGACTAAAATATGAATCTTTAACAGCAGTTTTACAATCTTAAAAAATATTATGCTACAAGAATATGTAGTTTTTCTGGAGACAGCATGTAAAATGTGCAGCAGTAAAATACAAAAGCCAAGAGTTTCTTCTGTGGTTATCTGGTGATTTTATTTATATATTTATTTGTTTTTTCAACAGGGAAAGTAGATTATTGTCGCTGTAAATGTACCAAAAGCAGCCAAAGGCTAAAGAACCTGCCGTTGCACTTAGTGAACACTTTTTCACACAGAAAACGGAACTAGACGGCTAAAGAGAAGAGTCCGAAATTAACATCCGCCAATGCCGGGTAAAATAGTCATTTTGTCTTACGGGCGCGCTGCATCTGTCCCCTGTCTGTGTCAGACATAACGTCAACCTAGCTAGCTAGCGTCAGTGCAGCGGTAGAGACTCTCAGGATGGTGTTTTATGGGTTGATGTCAGGTTAACGTTAGCTAGCTAGCTAAGTCAGTGTTATAGCTAGGTTAACGTTGCGTCCAAACTCAGACAGAGGAAAGAAGCAGAGCGCTCATAAGACAAATTGGAGGAGAGACTCTCAGAATAGTGTTTTGACTGTTTTGATACAAACATTTACTCGCTAATATGGGGGACAGTCATCAGAGATTTACTCCGCGAATCGGAAAAACACCGGCGTTTGGTGCTTGGTGAATCTTGATTATGGACCCTGCAACGGTGCTACGTCAGCCTCCAGCTATCTGATTTTAGGCGTAGCGGAAACTGAGCTCCATTTTAGCTTCTCAACTGTCGTCTGGACATGATCATATTATTTTATTATCCAACATAATCAAGGCCATAGCTGAATTCAACCATGATGGAGACTAAGAAAAACCTGCTAAACTAATCCTGGTAAAGTTTGACTAGTGTAGCTTAGCAGAGTAGCAGCAATCGCCATCTCAGTTTGTGGAATTCAGATTATTTATTGTGGTCAAACTACTGTACTTTTAATTTACATATTTAAATGTATTAAATGGTATATAAATTTATTATCTTGACTTCAAGGTACTGTAATTATTATAAAGTAGTAAAGCTACAATAAAGAACACTTTGGTTTTTCTATTCAGATTTTAGGTATTAAATTTAGTGTCTGCCAGTGATTTATGGGGGTAAAAAGACAAAATGAAGGCAACCAGCCTGAAGATGTTAAACCATTTCAGCTTTTCTGTAATGTACCAATTTGGTCGCGTTAATATGTTTAGACCATGTAAAAAATATTCTAGATGGATTTTTGATACAAAATATATGAAAAAAGAAAAAACATACATTTATTGTCACAGGTGTTAGCGTACATCACAAGGGAAATCGGTCTAAAATTTTCAAAAAGTCAAGAATGAAAGTTCATTCTCAAGCAGCAGTCACCACAAGGTCCATTTAGTAGCTGCTCTGATGCTTTCAATCATATCGCATGATCTTCATCAGCAAGTAGTTTGCTGCACCGTCCTGAAAAAAAGTCATGTTTTATTTCATTGTGACTTTAAAAGCAGCCGTTGCCGCGACGTTGCGAGGAAATGCTTTACATTGCATCCCCCCGTATGGAGACACGTGCGTTTCCACTGCAGGGGTTCAAAGGTCAGACTAAGGTCATGGTTCAGGGGTTTTACCTCAGGACATTTCCAGAGCCAAGCACCTTCTGCTGTGGGGGGGGGGGGGGGGACCACCTCTAACCACCCCTGCTGTTCACACTGTGTGCCACTCTGACATTATTATATGTATATAACAATATGTGTCATGTATACAGTGTCTAAGAAAATGTAAATTTCCTGCGGAGTGTTTGATCCCTGCTTGAGTTATTTATTTACTTTGGTTTTCGTGACGACTTTGTTCTGGATCCACGTTTCTTGTCTCATGATGCTGCTGAGGGCAGTTTACTGACTTGGCTCCTTGTCTCGTGTCCGGACCGCTGTTTTTTTCCCTCTCTCTCTCTCTCTCTTTTTTTTTTTTAACGAATGGCCGCCGTTTGCTCCGGTTCGCATCAGAGAACGAGAACGACCTGCAGAGAACCTTCCCGTCCTGCTTGTGATCTTCTCCCGTCACTGCTGTCGGGACGAAACGGCGCAAATCTGCAAAAGTTGATGTCCTGCCAGGAGATAAAAACTCCAAAGCTTATTTCTGCCTGAAGTTAATAGGTCGGAGTGGGACAAGTCTCGGGAGCCGAAGCATCACGGGTTTCACCAGGTTGCAGTTTTGTGTCATTTTTTCCCTCGACGGCAGTGCGATGCTGCTCTACAAATGGGAGTCGGTGCAATAACAGCTCTGCTTTTTTAGTTTGTTTGTTTGTTTATTTTTGTTTATTTTTGTTTTTTATTTTTATTTTTTAACCCTCAAACCGTGACAGATCAGTAACGGTTGAACGAAAGGCCGGAAGGAAAGGGCTGAATCATCTGAACTCTGGCTGAGCCGCTTGCTCTTCGGCATGCGCTCTGAACACGTTACTCTGAAAAAACCCGCTGCAGGTCACTGTACAGGCATAATCATCTGATTAAACTGAGATATTCCAGTTTCTGGCGTCTGGATTGATTTCTGGTACGGAAAAAAAAAAAAATCTCAAAATGCAGAATTGAAAAGAATTGTCTGTTGCTCATTGAAAAATCTGCCCCTAACGAGATGAATTATGTAACGGGCCAGAGAGCGTGTTCAGGAACCGCTGGGTTTGTCTGCACCGCGTCCAGGTTGAACCACGGCCGGCGTTTCAAACGTCCGCTGGTCGGGTTCTTTGGACGTCCGCCTTTCCCCCCCAGCGTTGTTTATAGCAGTTTTAATTGACTTTTTTTTTGTATTTTACAGCATATTGAAAACACATTTGTTGGTCATTTATGATAAAGATGGTAAACCCTTGACGGCTGTATTGGTTTGTACTGATGTGAAATACTGGACACAGCACAGCGTCTTGTTTGTATCTGTATTTCCTTAACGAGCACAAAAGAAAACTGTAGCACAGGTGAAAAAAAAGTGACAAAAACAAATGAGACAGACTAATTATTGCTTTATGTACGTATGTGAGGTGAAATACAAAATATTGCTTTGATGTTAGGGCAATAAAATTGCAGATTGACCCGCAGTTGCACTGAGGGCAGAAGCCTGTTTCACAACACCGCAAATCTCAAGTGGGGGCAAAATCATGTTGCACAAATGTTGGATAAATCTGATTTTTGATTGGTGAAATGTATGAAAATTAACCTGCATGGAGATGCTCTCATGGAGAACGTTCTCGGTTCTCGGGGAGGCAGCGACGCCGCTGGGGACGTGGACCACGAGGTTCTGCGGCAACACCACAAACCCGGTCGGGCGTCTGGGGTTCAATCCCATCCAGGTACATGAGGAAGAGGAGGAGGCCTCGGTCGCCGAGCCCTCCCCTCAGCCGCACCCACGGACCGTGGGAAAGCGATTCCGCTTCTGTTTGTGTGTTTTCGACGTTCGGACGACGGGGCGTTTCCCTGCGTTCTCAAAAACCGCAGAATTCTGTCTCATTCAAACAGATATAAATAAATATCCCAGCTGAATAAATAAATATGGTTATGAAGCAAGTAATGAAATAAATAAGTGCTGCAGTAAATAGCTATATAAAGTTTGGCTCGGCTGGGAGTGAGCTTTGTGTCCCTGGGATCAGATCACCTCACATCACATCAACTGGATAAAATATCTCTGTTTTGTTTTTTAAATTGATTTCAAAAGTCCCATGATGCTGAAGTGGCTTTTTTTAAGATTGGCAATAATCTATATGTTTTAATGACACCCATGAATCCGTTTGAAATGATTTACTCCACAGGTAGAAAAATGTTCCAGACTGAATTTAGGCCAGTGAGCAGCCAGTGATGCTCATTGACCGAGTCTCATTCGATTTGACTTGCTGATTATTTTGAAATGCAGCTCTTGACTCATCTATGCATCTGTTATGGTGTTTGTATATTTCATTATATATTTCACTGGTAATTTTTTCTTTAATTTAAAAACAGTGAGCCTGTGTAACTTGTCTATTTTTTTTCTCCTCCTGGTGAGAGGTTTTGTTCAAAGCTAAAACTAAAGCTAAAGCTGAATAAGATTCAGCTTCCATTCTAGTCTGTTCGCCCTGTGTGTGTTTTTTTTCCGTGTGGATGTTGAATTAAAATGGACATAGCCTACGTTTTATTTCCCTCATACAGAAGTATCGGTATCGGTATCGCATTGGTATCAGCGATACCAGCCTGGGTTTTATTTGGTACCGAGTCCGAAATCCGTGGTGTTGCACATCACTAATGAAGAAGAAGACAGAAGACTGAGTTGTGATGAGTCAGATTGGTTTGATCCGAAAATCGATTTCAGAGCAACATTCAATGTTCAACACGTTAATTCTTTACAAGTGACACAACAGGCTGATCAACCTTCCAGAGTCGGCTCAAATTTTTGTGCTGCAAAATTGTAAAAAAAAAAAAAATCAGAAAAAAATCAAATGCATGAAAATAAAAGTTTCTGATCCAGGGCAGGTGATTACGGAGTTGCTTTATTTTCTCCTGCTATGGACAACGTTGACCACGACCACGACGGTGGAACCAGTCCGGATCTTGTCTGCACCGTGATCCGTGATCCGTGATCCGTCTCTATCTCCGTCTCCGGCTTTATTCGGCTCACATGACCTCGGCGTTTCCGTGCCAACCGGCCGCTCCCTGCTGCGTGCACGTGACGTTTGTGTTTGCTACAATCGATTAGGGCTCACATGAAAGTTATTGATCTGGAGAGAGGTCGTCGACCCCCTCCCCCCAAACCGGCCCCCAATGGTGAACTGTCCCAGCGAAGGGGGGGCCCACCCCAAGTGCCCCGGGCTCCGGAAGGGCCACGGCATGTTGAGAGATGCTGTGGATGAACACACTGTGATGATGTCACACATGAGTTTTGATCAATAAGTGTTTAAAAAAAGCTGATAATAATTTGTCATTTTTATTCGTGTACAATTTGACCAATTTAATCCCTAAAAAGCCTTTAAACATTTTGATCATCACTGGACCCTAAAACCCACAAACAAATCCAGACGAATAAAACTCTCGTTGCCCAGGAACAAGGCCGGGTCAACCTGTCTGGTAGCCCCGGGGGCAGAAAACGAGCTGCTGGACCCCTGATAACCCCTAGCCCACCCATTCTCCCCCCTCTCTCTGTGCAATGAACAGGTTTTCTCCGCTTGACTACTCCCTGGCCACAGTATATCTTGTGTGGTAATTTGATTAAACGCAGTAATTCTTGAATGCGCATCATGTAAATGAGAAACTTAAAAAAAGAAACTACATTTGAAGACAAAAACCCTCTTTAGGCCTCCCACATATTCCCCCATCGGCCCAAGCCTTATCCAGCCTTGTCCATAAAATGTTGTGCTACGGATAAAAATCCTTTAACAAATTTAATTTTGTAGAGACATTTATATATGTCGTGATATTGTATAATATCTGGAAAATTTGTTGTTAACAGATAAAATAATCAGCGGTGTGTGCATTTGCCTTCGGGTGATTAAAACATTACATTAAAGCAGAACTTGTAATTTAATGTCGGTTTGAATCCGTTCTAATCGCTTGTTCTAGCCACATTTCTCACAGTGGTGAGATGCTGAGGGAAGATGGAGGAATAACCACAGTGTAAACAGGAACTAACACCGGAAAGTTCCACAGTCTCGTCATATCGTCCAACTATAGCTCAGGAGTCTGTCGTTGATGAATAGATACAGGGCTGCAGCTGCTGATTATTTTTATTAATGGTTAATCTGCATTTTTTATTTTTTTATCGTTAATTTTTTTTCCAATTAATTGATTTAATCTTTTGGTCTGTGACATGTGAGAAAAGTCCAAGGTGACGTCCACTAATGTCTCTGAGGATATTCGGTGTAAAGTGTTGCAAAACGCAGAAAGGCAACACAACCTCACACTGGAGAAGCTGGAACCAGGGAAGTGTTGGTCATTTTTTATTTTTTTTTGACCCAAATGAATTTTTCCACTATGAAAAATAACTATCAAGTATAATAGCTGGAGGGGCCAATGGGGGGTCTCTTCCAGGATGACAACGCCCCCCCGTCCATGGGCCGAGGTCAGGGGGGTCACTGAAGGGTTTGATGAGTAGGTAAATGATGTGAATCAGGTGCTGTGGCCTTCACAGTCACCAGATCTCAGCCTAGGTAAACACCTATGGGAGATTTTGGGCTGATGTGATGGACGGTGTCTCCAGCGCCATCACGAAAACACGAAAGGATAGAACATCTCTAGGAAGAACGGCGTCCACCCCTCGGGGGGAGGGGGGCTTTGAGAATCAATGCCTCGGAGCACTGGAGCCGTTCTGGCGGCTTGTGGTGGCCCGACACCTCCTGTCTTTCTGTCCGTCTGGCGGGAGTCCGCCACGCGTGGCGTCCACTGTTTCTCACGAAGGAAAATCATAAAGAGATGTCTCTGACCTCACGTTCGGTTTCATTGCGCTTCGGCTGACGAGGATCCCATGAAACCTCCTCCCCCCTCGGCTTTGATCCCCCGATTCAAAAACATGTTATGTCAAAGTTTATGTTTTTATTTTCCTGTGGGAAAATCACGACGTTGTCAGACTCGGACTACAGTCAAGAGTTACACAGAGCCTGGGTTCCCCCCAGGGGAAATGCCTTTTCACAGAGACCAGCAGTGCCAAATTTGGACCAGGACTGAGAGCAGAGAGGGGCGGGGGGATGGGGGGGTTAAGGTTAGAAGTGGGTGAGATTTCATGTGTTTAGCTTGGAACGGTCCGGCTCAGCTGTCCTCCGCCCACACACCGTCATGTCCAACGTGAGATCCGACGAATGTGACGTCTGCCGGCGTGAAAAGAAAAAACTGGAACAGCCTCGGCGCTTATTTACGCTAAGACCCTGCGTTCATCAGAAGCTCCGTGTTTTCCGGGGGGAGCGTCGAGCAATGAACGCCAGGAGCATGAGCTAATGCCGTAGAAATCCGAGGGAGCGAAGCCAAGCTCACCCGCTCTGTAAAGTGTTTGACCGCCAACAAACTTCTTAACGACCTTTTGTCCCTGTTGCATATTTTGAAAAAATGGAAATCTGAGCTCTGAAACCTAGTTTTTAATCAGTGTTGCTCATTTAACGTGGATGCGTGAATCGGTGCCACTGCTTCGGAGACCTTTTCTTGAGTGTGGTTGGTTTGAAACCGGTCGGTTCTGTTAATGATGTGTAGACTTGAGGACTTTGGATAGTTTTTCTAGGATTTTCTAGGCCAGAGCTGGTGCTGCAAAGGGCATAAAGTGTTAGTAAAGGCTGAAATGATAGAAAACAAGCTAAGAAACAAAGACTTGGCTGGAGGAATCTCGTGATGAGGCTTTAGACCCTTAATGTTCTCAGTAAAAGTGACAAGATTTCGTCTCCAAAAATATTATATTCTGACCTTCTTGCAATTGGTCCAATTTGCTTTCTCAAATGGTCGTAGATTTAACAGCTACCAGTTTGTAAGGTTAGACTAATCCATTATCGGGAGCAATTCACGCACCAGTCTGGATTCAGCGTTCGACGTCTGCTGGACCCAAACAAATTTAAAGAACGGAGATAATTTGTCCACTTGGCAAACGCTTGTCTCAGGAATACCCTGGAAAAAAGAATCACCGGAACCGGGCTGAGAGACGTTATCACTGTACAGTCGCTCACTTCACTCTGAGGCTTCAGTGCCTCGTTTTCCATCTTTTCTCAATAAGTGAAATCAATTTAGTATTTCACTTCCATGAAGATAGAAAGTTTAGTCATGTTATATAGTATTTATTGATGCAGCAAAAGCTTGTTGATGTCTAGTTTGGGGGAATCTGCCCGGAACCACGGCTGAATTTTAGTCAGTGTAAGCTGGACAAAAATAATTTAAACTTGACCTGAATCCCCTAAAAGGAGCAAAAGGTAAACTAACTAGGACCAGTGGCACTTTCGTGTGTTGGAATCAGTCGATTAATCGATTCAGTTGATCAGTTGAAGTATTTTGATCGATTAATCATTCAAGTCATTTTTTAGGCAAAAAAAACCCAAAACAAAAATGGCCAAAAAAAACCCCTCGTACTTGCTGCTCTTCTTTAAAACAGTTTCATCAATTTTTTTTATTGCACTATTCTCTTACATTTTCTGGACTCAGCGATCATTTGATTTATTGGGTAAATAATTGACAATTTAACCGTTAAAGTAAAATGATCCTTTGGTTCATTCCTGTCTTTAGTTCAGTGTTGTTAAAAGTTTTCATCGGATTTTACATGAAAACTCGTGTTTTCTTTTTTTTTGTTGGTTCCACAAACTGAAGTCAAATGGCACAAGAATGCGTTTAAAATGTCTGTTCGCTGACATTTTTCGCAGTGAGGTCGCATGAGTGGCTGTTTGTTGGTGGTATGTCTCTATGTGTGTGGTGTGTGTGTGTATGTGTGTTTTCTTCTAACACAGTGTGTGTGTGTGTTTGGGAACCTGAGCAATTAGAGGGTGGGGGGTCCTATCTGCAATCAGGGAGAGGAGGGGCTTATTCTCAGAGCCGAGGAAATGAGCCTGGAGCCAGGAGGCATCACCTGACTGCTATCTCACACACACACACACCACAGACATGAGGACTGCAGTTACATAAACAGTTCTGAGAAATGACCAGTCCGAATTCAGAACGTGAATCGCAGTTTTACAGGCGGATGTGATGCAACGACCCAAAACGTGTCTTCTCAGCCAGAAACACTGGTCTGCTCCTAGTTGCCCCCCCCCTCCAAAGAAAGTTTCTGCTCCGTAAATCACTAAAAAAATAATCAGAAACCACAGGGGAAAGAGATTTTATTGGTTTGATAACGACCCCCCCCTCCAGGTTCTGCATTAGTTTGAGGCAATACTGTTCCAGTAGTTGTCCCTGTAGATGGAGACCTGAGCTGGATTCAGCCAGTAAAAATGCTGCTGCATCAGGGAGCGATGTCAGCGTGTACCCCAGGCAGACGGTCACACCGACCCAGACGGCAGCTGCTCCGCGGCCTCTGGATGTCGGCCCGCATTCTCCCGCTTATCTGGGCTACGAAGATGAACGCGCGTCCCGTCCCCACCCGGACCGCGAGGAGCCGAGCGAGCGCCGGCCGGCTGCCGGGCTGCAGGGCGGATGCCGGGTTGTGGCCCGTAGGTGTGGCTTCGAACAACGCCCTACCCACCCGGGACATGAGGCTACGCCAGGTTGCTAGCACTGGCCCCGCCAACCTGCAAGCTGTTGTCAATCACCCCCCCCAGAAGCTTATAGGAAAAGCATTTTCTGTTTTCTCCTAAAGACCATTTTCTTCTTTAAAAAAAAGAAATGTTGACATTATTCTTATCTGCGACGGCTAACTCAGATCCCAGTTTGTCTTTAAATAGCAGCTAATAAAAAGCTCCTAGTCTGGAAAAAAACAAGGCTTTGTCCAAGACTGAAAAACAACAGGACCCGTTGTTTCAGCCGAGCAACGCTGTCTGACTCTTGTCTGTCAGGAGTCAAGGAAGAAGCAGTGTGACCCTTTCTTTTTGCTTTTTAATATGAACCCCATTAAAACGTAAAACCGCCGGCCGCCTTCCTCTGAAGTTTTAACTAGAGCTGGGTCTCGATGGCCGGTTCCAGTTTGGATCGAGATCCTGGTCGGCAGATCTGACGCCAACAAATCTGCCATCAAACCTTTTATCTCTCCTCCTTGTTCCTTTTGTTTTTAATTTGTCAAACGACCGATTTTGGCACCATGCGGCGCCGTTAGCAGGCGTCTCTCCCTGGGCTGGAACTGTCCGTCGGTGTCCGTGGTCAAAACGACCGACGTCACCAGTGGTGGATGAAATACGCTGCGGTTATTAATGCTCATTGATTATTGATTTAGGTTAATTGATGTTTTCTAACAGCTCCACTGTTTGTGTGCTCTCTCTGAACCGTGGACTGAACTCAAAAAAAAAAATCTGGTGCAAAAGTCCAAAATGGACAATGAGTCAATAAACGACCAATATCGATCAGTAATCAACATTTCATATCTTCTGCTGCTCAGCTCATTTTCAGGTTAAACTATAATATATCTTTTTAAAGTGTTTCTGGCTTGTTGCCCAACTACAGCTGACCACAGATCAGATCAACTGGATTTGACTTGTGGTTATTTTTAATTTTAGTTAAATGCAAAATGATAAAAACTAAGCTTTATGAAATCTGATAAGGGATCCGATCAGATTTGGATTTGATAAAATGCTACTGAACCCCAACCCCAGTACATGTCTAGATATATGCAGAATGCCATATTCACACACACACACACACACACACACATTTATAATTCTGCCTCTTTACTCACGAGGGCCCAGATTGACATCATCTAACCTCGACCTTTAAACTGAGTATAGACACTTGAAAAAGTCTTAAAAAACAAAAAACAAAAAACAAAAAGTGAGGACCGGGAAAAAAAATGTCCCCACTTTCGGACTCAACTTGGTCCTCACAAAGACAGAAGGACAAGCCCCCCACCCACACACACACACTTATTTCCATACCTTTTGCTGTTTTGTGTGGCAGACTCTCAGTTGACAAAAATAGAGGTCATTATAGCAGCATGATGTAATCTGGGTCCATGTATTTATACTGTGTGTGTGTGTGTGTGTGTGTGAGATCCTGATAACCAGAAATAGAGACAATGTAAACACTGATGATTATCAATGCCAAAGAACACTGCCCTGAAAAAAAAAAATCTGCCGCTAACGTCGGTAAATCGAAAATCATCACGTGCTGGGTTTGATGATGATGATGATGTTACGGTCACCGTAACCTTAAGACCGACGGGGACGAGCAGGGCGGCGAGCACGGCGGCGAGCACGGCGGCGAGCAGGGCGGCGCTTTAGGGTGTCGTTGTTTTGTTGTTGATGTTCTTTCGGGGTTTTTTTGGTCAGAGACTTTATATTTAGAGGAAAGTCCTGCTGGATCGTTTGATCGCTCTCAGGTGACGAGCGCCGGCTGACACCGAACCACTCCGCTCCCATTAACGCTCGTTTGCAGAAGTGCGTCACCCTCCAGGACTCGGCCCCCGCCGGCATTTAAATGCTGGATTCCTAAATTCGATTAGTCTCCGTGAAGTATCTCAAGGGCTTGGATGCCATCAACCTTTCTTTTTTTTTTCCCTGAACACCGAGGAACTAATTAAATGTAGTGTTTATCTGCTGTAATGTGATCTGTGAAAACGGCAACATGTCCGGCTAAGAGGTTTACCAGACACTGTAAACCAGCGTTGCTTACAAGGCCAGAGGCATTTTATAAGACGGTGTTTTGTTACTTTGAAGTTCTCGACTGGTCCTCCCGTCCCCTGTTGTTTCATTTTCTCGGCCGTCCACAAGCTACGTCAGCAGCCCTGTCCTGCTTTTTATTGGATTTTCGGGACGTTTATTCTCTGGCGGCTCGATGTTGAGTCCTCATCCTAAAAGGCCTCATCCTTGGTAACATTCAACTTGAAACATCTGAGCGTTAAAGCATAAATCCAACCCTTGTCTTGCTCGTCCAAGTATTAAAAGATAAGCAGCCGGATCCTGAAACAGTCTGATCTTAGATTTTTTTCCTTAGTTACACTGCAATGCCAGAGCGATGCGGATTCTTTATGTCCTTGTCCTCTACACTGAATTAAAACAACGGCTGCAAAGGCCCCACAGTTCGACTGAAACCTGGAGGAGGATTAAACCCGGACCACCTCATCAAGGGTCCCAGTCGATTTCCTGCGACATTAACCAAGCGTTACGGGCTTCGTCGTACCGGCACGTTAGGGAGCTTGAAAACTGACATATTTTTAGGAGTGCAGGGTCCGAGCTCCTCGGATCCACGGTGGGAACCGCTGACCACGGAAGCTGAAATTCCTCGGCTTCCCCCATCTGGTCATTACCCTGCGCTTCCTGTCATCCTTTTTCCAGCTCGGTCACTCACTCGCTTCTCTCTCCTCTTCCTGGTGTTCAGGCCGTGGGTTTTTAAACATAAAAATTAGAATATTTTGTTCGGCAGGGGAACTTATAAAGCTGAACATACCTAAACCACTAAGCATGTGACATCTGACCACAGTATTGCTTCCTGTTTACTCCCCACAGTAAATGTCGTGGCTTTTATTGCGATCTCTTCCAGGCCATAACCGAGTTCTGTGGGGCGTCATGGTGACCTTGTGGTCTACGATTTGCCATTCACGGCTCAGCCCTCATCCCCACTTGTAAAATCACATTTCCTGTCTGATTCTCCTTTTAATAAAGACAACACTCCAAAAAAGTCTTTTAAAAAAATGATCTTGTGACCAGAAGTGATCATGCAAGAGATGAGCGAGAAAAACTAAACGGGAAACTAATGGCTAGAGACTAGAGTGTTTCTCTTGCTTTAATCATATTAAGTCTTGATTTAATGTTTAGCATTTACTACAGGTATAATTTGCTGTCTAAAATGACATTGTTCATGGTAAAACTAACTATTATTTTCACTACCGATGAATCATTTTGTCCATAAAAACGCCAGAAAATAGTGAAAAAGCTCATCACAGTTTCCTTGAACCCAAGATAAAGTCTTCACGTTGCTGCTTTTGTCTGAAGTTTATTATCATAGAAGAAGAATCAATTTCTGATTTATTTTCCTGTTGGCTGACCCATCGATTAATCGCCTGGTGATTTCAGCTCTGACTTTGGGTTTCGGATGATCATAGGATCCTCGACAAAACTGTTGTGCTATTGGAGAAGATGCATTTTAAAGCACAGATGTGAATCAGTGCTCTCATGAAATCTTTTCTACGCTTATGCCTTTGCAAACAGAGCAAACACGGGCGTGAGGCACCTCCAGCTCTGAACTCTGAACAGGCGACAGGCATGTCTGAGGCGGAGAGAGGTGACCGAGTTGATTACTTTACTGTGGAGGGACTTTCTGAGGGAGATTTCATTACCAAACGATTTAAACTGAATGAAAGGAATTTATGTGAACACACAAGCAAAAACTTTTGCGCTGTACTTCTGTACTCGTGAGGACCTGCGCCGGTTACACCAAGTGGAAAAAGGTACATGAATCTGGAAAAAAATATTTTTTTGGTTAATTGATTAATAATGTAGAAGAGTCTATCAAATGTTAAAAGCGGCATTCACAGTTTCTCAGAGCTCTCTGTGATGTCTTCCATTCCCTGCCTTTGTTTGACCAACAGTTTAATTATGAAGAGTTTTAATTTACTTTCTCGTATGACAAAGAGAAGCAGCAGATTTCTTCATGTGAGAAAATGGAAACCAGAAAATATGTGGAATTTTATCTTAAAAAAAAAATGACTGAAATGATTAGTCAGCTGTAAAAAATACTTGCAGATTAATTCTGTTGAGTGACTAATTGATTAATTAACTACTCGTTACAGCTCTAAATACAAACACCTTAAACTAACATTGTTATACTTCATTTTTGCACCAAAAGCACCATCATGTTTATGGAAGAAGTGGAAGCCTGAATAAAGTGTCTTGTACATTTTTTAACCTTTTACATTATTAGTATTATAAATAAACTGTTCGTCTTGGCTGAATAAATAGTTTTGACAGACTCTTTCAAGTATTTAAAGCTATACTAGACCCTGCCAGGACCACCCCCCCACCCCCCATGTGGAATGTAGTCCATTGGTAATGTACCTGCTGATGCTGATGCTGAGGACTTTAACTCATATATATAGTAATTTAATCCAGCTGAATTCACAGTAAAGCTGTACACATCTACATGTTTTTCTGTTTCAATTGTTAGACAATGGAAAATGTATGAAACATTGACTGAAACCAGGCCCATTAAGACGACATGTTAATGAACAGATAAAAAAGCTGGTTGCTTCTATTTCTAGATATAAAAATGTGATTTATTTAAGCAAGCCTCAGTTGTGTGTGTGTGTGTGTATGTGTGTGTCTGGTTTAAACGTGCTCTGACTCTTCTCAGAGCGGGTCACCAAACCAGAGGAAGATAGAAGACAAAGCGAAGTTTGACTCAGCGTGTTGTTTTCAAGCAGCTTCCTCGTCAGGTTCCCTGAAGTGCCCGGTTAAAATTCTTAACTTTCAGACTTCCCACTGTAGCAGCAGCTGGTTCTGGCTCTTGGTTTAAATGAGGCGTGTTACCAACGCTAACAAACCATTTTAGGAAAACTAAAGGATGAATGTAGGAACTTTTAATGTTTATGTATCAGAAAAAAATATTCCAAACATCTGGGTTTTCCTTGATTTGCAGTTTGTATCGAGGTCGTTAACCACATCAGAATGTCTCCGCTTGAGTGCATTTGATGGCAGCTTTAATGGGATGAGAGAGGCGAAGTGTCCCCCCCCCCCCGCTTTTCCCCCCGTCAGCCTTTCAGTCACTTGGCTGCTCATTATCAAACCCATATCTCCGACATGTCAGCTTTCCAGGAACAAACAAACAGTTCTTGGTTATGGCTTCATTGAAATGCATTTTTCATCTTATCTGCTTTGTTATGCAAACTCAAGAGTTTGTAGAATTTTATCTGTCAATTAAAGAGTATGGGACTGAAACAAAAACACTAACAAAAAAAACCCCAAGCAGAAGTATGAGGTTTTTATTTTGGGGGTATAATGTTTAATCTCAGTGGTGTCACTGTGCTGGTTTGGTTTAGAGATGCCAGAGATGAAATGCGGTGTTGCGGAAGGTTCTCGGTTTTTATTAGGGGTCTTGATGTTTTCCGCACAGCTGGGACTCTGCTCATTCTTGTCCGAGTTGTGCCATTTGGGAGACCATTACAGTGATCTGAACATGATGAAGTGAAAGTATGTGCGACGGATTTTGTGTCTCTTAAGTTTAGGTATGAACACACTGCATGACCTTGCTTGCATGAATTTCAAAATTAAGATGATAATCAAATAGGATGCTCAGTTTTTGGACAGAAGGCTTGGTGTTGTCAGTAAAGCAACTAAGTCAGGGATTTTAAATCTGGCCGCAGATTGTGAGGGGCGACGGTAAGGAGCTCGGTTTTAATCTGAATTTTACTGAAGTTAGCAGACCTCCAGTTTTCTAATTTCCAGTACAAACAACAGTCGTTTATGGCGGGCAACCTGCTGCAGTTTTCAGGCTTTACCGGGACATTTAGCTGTGTATCATATGCACAAGGTTAGAAGGCAATGCCTTGCCCAAAAATGACACCACCGATTCGAAGCATCTAGAATGAAAATCAAATAGGCCCCAGAACGCATCCCTGGGGCACTCCGAACTGTGCCGAGGAGGGGGTGGGGTCACCAGTAGAAAACAGGACGTTTGAGGTCAGACAAGTCGGAGATGAACTACTTCAAACTGTCCCAGATAAACCCACCCAGAGCCAGAGTCCATTATTAAGGTATGAGGCACTGGGTATTGTGATCGGTTGCATCAAGGCCCGCGGACAAATACTAGCACAAAGAGAACTTTCACCTGAATCGGACCAGAGATCATGTGTGAAACCAAGAGGTGCCACTGCTACCACTACTGCGGTATCGTCTGTAACCTGAGTGATGTTTTTCATAAACGCGGTTACCTTTCAGAGCCTTGATAAGTTAGAAGGCCACTGTCTTCTCAATGAGGCTATGCGCGCCAGCTTAGTCACTGTAATTAGATTTCTATTTAAATAATCCAATAACCACTGGATACATTGCTATGAGATGTAGCACACACAGCCATGCCACTCTCAGGATGGATTGTAACCACTGTGGTGATCCCCTGAGCTTTCATCTAGTGCCAACATCAGGTTAAAATTGTCCGATAATTTGGCTCTTTGGCTAAATATTTGCTACACTAATGATATTACTGTCAGCCTCAGCTGTAGTTTCTGGTTAGTGTTAATCACTGATTCTGAGATGGCGAACATGCCAAATGGCTACAGAGTGTAGGCTGTAAGCAGGCAGCCCCCCTGGGAGGTAAGACCACAATGTTAGTCACTTCTTGCACAAGTATAAATCTGTATGAAATTTAAGTTCCAACATAAACAGACACGGCTTTTAGTGGACACGCGTTAGTGTTCACAGGCTATTTTAGGTAGAACCAAATAAGGAGTGAATGCATACTGCAGTAAAGTAAATTACACAATACTGTCACAAACTAACCTCTGGAATGGAATGAAAATCACCAACTGAGGATAATGAATTTTGTTAGAGAATCTGAGAGGGCAATGTTCACTCTCTTTTTTTTTGTGTTGTGTAGTGTTGGATTTTATACAATACACATTCATGGCATATGTAGGCCATTGTGTCCTTCACACTTGCAGTATTTTTAGTATCTCATAATTTACTTTATAGTCTAGTTAATACCACTTTCTTACTAATGATTACTAGCATAGATAGAAGGAACCTTTTCAACATGAATGTAACTTGCAAATTATATTGTGAATGACCTGAAAAAGAAAAAATCCAAACCCATCCTTTGATTATAATTAACAAGGCATCAAACTGGAGCAATGGCGGAAACACACACACACACACACACACACACACATACTGGTCACAGCACAACCGCATGTGGAAGTCTCATAAACACACAATGACAGGGATAACACACAAGACGCAAACACTGCAAATGAACAGCCGCGGTTCGGAGACGCGCCGGCCGAGCATAGCCGGGACGCCTGCCCTTCGAGGGGTTGCTCCCCGGCTCATAATGAGGGTCTTTTCATCGGCGTTACGCTCGCATTCCCGCCGCCGGGCTTGACAAACGAGATTGTTGTGTGGCTCCGGCGGACGCCGACCGCAGCTGTCACACTAATCTGTTTTCGCTTGGAGATGATTTGAATAAATGTTGAAATAACAGCCGACCTCGTGCCGTTCCTCTCTGCAGAGAAACCGCATCCACAGTTTGTTGGCCCGTTTCTCTGGCTGAGGCCCTGATGCTGCAGGACGATTTTTCGAGGACTCGGGGACGTTCGGAGCATCGCTGACTCTCTTTCCAAGCGTCTGACACTGGTTGCATGCTCAGCTAACCGGGCTCCGCTTCCAGTACCACTTGACGGGTTTTTTTTCTCCCCCGAGAGCCGGCGATCATTAAATTGTCAGCTGCTGGTCTGCTGTAGCTCCGCAGAAAAAAACAAACCAAAATCCAACTCAAACATTTTCATTATTCCATTATCATATTATATTCGAGTTGCCTGGACCAAAAAAAGCAAAGTGTGGAACTCACCAATTTTTATCACTATTGTCTACTTGCCATCAGGATAACTTGGAATAAATATGCCAGAACCTCATAAACATTACACAGTAGCATTAAACTCTGGACTCACCTGTGGCTCAAACTTTAAAAAGCTTATTTTGGTTTGTTCGTACATTGTTTAAACCTCACAGTTTCATTTTCAGTTCGAGTGGGAGCTGAGACCTTATAGCCTAGCTAGCAGCGTGGCCCTATGGAGGGCAGCATCAGCCTGTGTGTCCACTCCAGTCCACACTGAATAATCCAAAATACCAATTGCATAGATTGACCTGAAATGTTGTGGCAACATTCATGGTCCTCAGAGAATAATGTGTGACAACTTTGATTATCTGATTTTTCATCTAGCATCACCATCAGGTCAAAGTTTCTGTCCCCCTCCTCTGGTTACCTGCAAAGCTAATGACGTTCCCATCAGTCACAGCAAATATTATCATGCTAACATGTTAAAGTAAGATTGTGAACATGGTCAAATTATACTCTCTTAACATCACTGTGTTAGCACTGCTATTGTGAGTGTATTAGTATAGTGATGTTAGCATTTACCTCAAAGCACAGCATTTCTTTTGGCTATGTGAGACATGATTTTTTGCTTCTGCATCCAGGCTATGGCATAGCCATGTAGCCTATGCAGCCCATGCACCTCCCAAAAAATTTAACTACATGTTACATTGATGCAGACTGCGAGAACTTTGATTGGTCGTCTCGGTAGCATCGCACTTCTCCTTCATCACTGCCGTCGTACAGACTCATCTCCTCTGACGTCTTCTCTTGTTTCTGCTTCGCAGTAAATTCAGGAAAACTAAAACCGCTGTTCAACATCCATCAGCTCCGGCTCCATCGAGATCCACTTGGTTTCAGTTGCTGTGGTTTCGGCAAACTTGTGGGAAACGGCGTCGGAGAAACGCAACACGGTGGCATACAAACAACGCCACCAACTAGTGGTCTGGCGGTGTAATTGCAGGGTGACGGTGACACAGAAGTATAAATCCTCGCAAGGGCGTCGGACACTTGCGTACGCTTGATGCAGTGGCCTAAATCCTGATTGAGTGTAGCCTCACGGAGACACTTATAATGGACCTAGACTCAGTTCAGTTAAAGATATTCATGAGAAACAGACTTTAATATCTGCAGAGATCCTTGTTCTTTTGAGGTCTGATGGAAACATACATGACGGAAACTGTCTTTTTTGTTTTTAATACATGTTTGAGATAAGTCATAGTTGTTTCTTTCTCTAACACTGAAATCACTGCCGACCATGATGAGGATCAGTGATTGAATTCAGTGCCTGCCTCAGTACAATGGGAGCAACTCCATCCTGCACCGCCAGACCTGGGGAGATGCTTTTCAGTCCGAGCCTCAGTTGTACTTTGAGCCAAACATTGACAGTAGCATGAATTTAATCACATTTTTCTGGGATGTAGATATTTCGATCCACCCGACTTAAACGTCGACCTTCCCTGGTCTGATGCTGTTCGAGTGACATTTATTTTTACTTTTGGCTCCTTCTAGCTGTCTATTCTATTATGAATCGTTTATATTCCACAAATTTATTTCATACCTCTTTTGCACTTTTGAAAATACTAAATGTCTTGGAGGAAATCCAGTTGTGCCCAGATCACGATTTTCTCAGCCTTCTCTCGCAGACACCGGCTCCAGTGTGATGCTGGTTACGCTGTCTGACCGCCCCAGGGAACGGCTGGTTCTATGAAAATCTGAAAATTCCCAGGAGGCACAAGTTTCAGGGAAAGAAGTTGGACTTTTCGATGAACTCAGCTTTCTCTGCACATTCCTGGGAATACGCTTGTGTCCTCGGGGCCTGTGAGCAGAGCGTACGAACAAACGAACGAACAAACCTATGCAGACGCGACTGGGGGCCGTTAACCTGCGGAGATGCCGTGGTCTCTGTGGGACGGCGCCGACCATATACAGGAAAAGATCTGAGTCTTCATGCTGCACTACCTGTCTCCAGGGGCTGGTAGATTCATCAGCCACACACGTTACAGGTCATGAGACGGGAAAGTCGTACGCATGCCTCCCTCGATGCCCTTAACTGTCGGCGTTGTTGAGCAACATATACATATCCGGATCACTGCTAAGAATGTTTTTTAAATCAATCTTCTGGGAACAAAGTGAGGGTCTAGAGTTCAAGGTTCAGCTCTCTGAAGGACGGTGCCGTACGTGGAACAGTCGCCACGTGTTCAAAGACTCGAGTGCATCAACGCTCGCACTTGTTTTGCTAATGAAATCCTGTTTAATCACAGGCACAGATGTAGCTGTAGATCCGTGTGGTGAATGGGGATGGGGGGGGCACTTCAGGGCCGGTTCTCCCCATCAAGACGGGAAAAACTCACCTGTTGATGTTTTTAATGAGCTTCAAAACAGAAAGGAGACGAGCGGTGGGATGCGAGCAGCGGTTGTCAGTTAATACCTTGTCTGAACCTGAAGAGACGTTGAAATGGCGCGAGGTCGAAATCTATGAACAGAATCTATTTCTGCTGGTTTACTTATATTATCACATCCGGAGAAAAATTGACCTTCATTTGTCCAGAGTTGCGTTTTTTTGAGATTTAAATCTCTTCTTCACGGGACCCTGGACCAAAGGAGGGGGAGAAGCAGGAAGGAACTCAAAGGGCATCAAACCACATATAGAATAATAAAAAAAAGGTATATGACAAAATGACATTTAAAAAACATCAAAGCTCAATATTTCAATAGAAAAGTCTCACATTCAGTGATGCAAAGTAAATAGAGGGGAAACATGACTTCCTCCCATGACATTTCCTTCCCTCCTTCGTTCCTTCCTTTCCTAATTTGTTTCCTACTCGCTCCCTCACCTCCCCCTCCCCTTCCCCTCCCCAAAAGTAGCAGTGGCGGCAGCAGCATAAGCAGCAGAGTCGGGGTTCAATCCATTATTCAGCGAGGTTTCTCCGCTGCACACAAACAGAGCATCAATAATGGAACCAGCGGCTAATTAATCATTGAAAACAGCAGGGAGCGTGATCCATGCAGCGGCGTGGAGAACACGCTGTGTGTGTGTGTGTGTGGGTGTGTGTGTGTGTGTGCGTGTGTGCGTGTGTGCGTGTGTGTGTGCGTGTGTGTGTGTGTGTGTGCATGTGTGAATGTGTGTGTGCACGTGTGTGAGTGTGTGCGCTTCAAATCAGTGACAGTGTGGGGACTCAGGAACAAGCTTGTGCCTACAGACTAAAGTGTGAGTGTGTGTTGGTGTGTGTGTTTGTGGGGGGGGGGGCAGGTAGTCGGCCTTACTTCCTGCTGCTTTATTAATAATAACCACATCTGCATCTTCCCTCCTCTGTGTGCTGGGGGGGGGCCAGGAGACTTTATTATTATGCTGTGTCATGTGACTTTTTTCAGCACGTCTTAGCTTAGCCAGTCCACAGATGGCCCGTTTTAGCAGGTATGATGTCGTCCGTGTTCGCCCGTCCAAGCGTTGGACCTCATGGGGGCGCTGGAGGATCAGCGGGTCAGTAGGAATCTGCATCTGGGAGCTAAAAAGTCTTCAAGGGTCTAAAATTTTTGCCCCCAGCCTGAAATGGACTCCTGGAAAATCTTGCCGACCCTGATGTGCATGAATGAATCTTCAAAAAACCGAGAGCCCATTTGAGGGGGGCCGGACCCATCTCATCCCGTTGGACCGGAACACACTGGACCCATGTGGACCCGAGACTGAACCGAACACTGGCAGCGGCGTGAGGTGTATCAGTTTAATTTGATCAAGAAAAGAGCAAGCATATAAAAAATGATAGTAAAACCAAAATGTTATTCATCTAGATCTGTCTTTGAAACAAACAAATTTAGATTCAGATTTAGATTTGGTTTCCAACTCCTGCATCAACTATAAAACATTTTGTAGCCAGCTTGCCAATAAGTGGACAAAAACAATAGGGGAACTTGTTTAACGTCTGTGAATCAGATTCCAAATTCAGTCTAATTGCATATATCTTATTGGTGACTGATTTTCCCACAATAAGCTCGGCTTCACTTCCTCCGATAGACCAAAGATCCTAAATGCTTCCTCGTGGATTATTTCCATCTCAAAGAAAAGCACTCGAACAATGTTTGAGTGTTTAAATGACTCGAGTTCGGTTCGTCTGTAACATTTTTTTTGTGATGGCAAAAGAAAAGAACTCATGTTTGTTCAGCTTTGAAAATCAAAAACCCGCCTTTCGTCCCGCGGCGATCGCGGCGCGTCACATGATCCGAGCCGATTCCCCCGGAGCCTGTCCTTTCCTCTCGGGCATCGGACGTATGGTAGCGGGAGGGGGAGTCCGTACGTGCCGCTCTGTGTGTAAATGAAATCGAAGTGTTTAGGCGCCTGTGAAGCCTCAGCCACTCTGGTTTCTATGCTGTTGTTAATGTTTCAGGCCGTAGCCTCCGGCTGAAAACCGTCCCGCTGCTCAGGAGGAAACGGTGGCTTCGCGCCGTGGCCAAACATTCGGAAATGTATTTTTAATGTGTTGAATTTTGTCCACACGCACGCACACACACAGCCTTTACCTCAGCTGTGAGCTGAGTGCATTTATTCCCCGGTGAAAAACTAACCTGAGCTTTACCTAGAACGTAGAACCCGGGACATTTTACCAGCGGCTGATGTCCGATATTCCTTTTCTACTTAAAGCACAGCTTTTTTTTTCAATTCAAGTTGCAGCTAATGGAATATTCACAGCTGCAACTGTAACCGATAAAATCACACGGCAGCAGGTAAAGCACCAGGACTCAGTCGGCCCCGATGGAAACTGCTCAGAAGTCTGAACTCCACAACTCTGACTGCTGTCGAGCAGGTTGAGACATTTAAAACGAGTCATTTTATCAGGAACCGACTTGGGGAATGTCTCCGCCGACTTCCAGAGAACTTCCGGAAGAGAAAGGAGCCTGAAACACGTTTCGGTCCTCGTCCTCATTCATGTACACGCTCAGCGTAATAGATGAAGTAATGTTATCTTCCTGCGTTCGACAGCTCCTCTTCCTTTTCCTTTTTATCATCGCCGACTCCTCTGAGAAGCCCCTTTTTTTAACGGATTTTTAATAAACAGTTTCTGGAGCCAACACAACTAATATAATAGCAGGCTTTTTTTTTTTGTCCATGACTGTCTTGTTTCCAACCCTCTGGGGGATTCTGGATGGGGGGGGGGGGTCGGGGTTGATTTTGGGCTCTGGCTGGGGTGATTAGCCTCCGGGGGCTTCGCTACAATACAGCCCAGTGTTGGGGAGAGAGACAGCGGCTCTGTTATCGGCCCGTCTCATGATCTGCAGGTGCAGCAGCAGAAACGCCAACCGGAGCCAGGCGAGGCTGCGTTCATGCTGCTGATGCTTCAGCATCACATGTGACTCCGATTTGATCTTTTATGTCTCGAGTTACAACTAACTGGCCTCTAAAATTTCGGAGAGACGGTAGGAAATGCCCATCACAAGTTTCCAGAGCCTGGTGGGACACGTCTGAAGAGATTTGACCTACTTTCCTACGAGACAAAATAAATCAGAATCTCTCCTGGAACCAGCTGGTTTTCACCTTCTTTTTCCTTTAAAAGAAAAAAAAAATCATAGATTTTTTTTTTTTTTTTTTTTTTTCCCCAAAATGTTAAATATTGATATTCTGCCATTCACCTGAATGATTACTGGACCAGTCACTTCAGCTCTATGTTGAGTTTTAACACCAAAAAGTTTCATGGAGTCACTTTTTTTTGTCACTCTCTGATTAATTAGTGTTGCACCATTGTTTATTTCTGGTTTGTTTCCCCTCGTGTCAGATGTGGCTGAGCATGGTCAGGTGTGTTCTCGGGTGCAACCCAAGGCCCCGACCAACTGTGACGTCACACGGCACAGGTGGAGCCCCGGAGTTTACCTGTACATCACTGTACTGTTTGTTTTAGCTGCTGTTTAGTGGCTCTTTAATGCGGTATGATACAATATGTGGGATTTTTACCAAAGAAAAACCCAAAAAAGGACAAAAAACAGGCAAGAGATTGTCTCATCCCAGAGGATCATTCATTCATTCATTCTATGAAAAACTGATGAATAATTTCAGTGATCTTCCCAGCAAAAATGCCAAAAACATGATGGTTTCAGTTTCTAAAATGTGAGACTATGCTGTTTCCCTTGAAAACTGTGATGGACATTTTTCACACCTTTCTTACGTTTCATGCACAAAACGAATAACCGAGTAATTGCAAAAAAAGAAAAAATCCACAGATGAGCTGATAGTTAAAGCCATAGTCGATTCGCTTAACAAACCCTTCAGAGTCAGTTCACATGTCCTGGGGGGGGAGTTGTTCAGAGTCTTTAGTGTCTGTGGGGGGAGCAGTGGGGAGTCTGGTAAATGTCCTCTGATGATGTCACTCAGGTCGGCGTCGGTTTGACGACTACAAGAGTGAACAGTTAAAAAAAAAAATCTGTGGTTGTGCAGTTAGAAAAAAGGGAAGTTACCAGACCTCTGCCCCCCCCAGCCCCCGCCCAGCCCCCCCCATCTCTGCTGCAGGCGACATTGGCTGCTGCGAACACACCGACGGTTCTGCTGCAGCGACTTTGACCCTTTTTTTTCCAATTTCCAGTGTGACTCTGACAGTGTTAGGGGAGTTCAGTGCTAAATGGGTTGACTGCTCCTTTAAGACAGCAACGGCCAAGGTGTAGCAGAGACATCTTTAACCTCGGAGCTGAAATATCTCTGCTTTCGATAGTTTGTTTTCAGATTTTTCTTTAGAAGCGGTAGTCCGGCGTTAGCCCGGCGGTGGCCCAGGGGTGGCCCCCGGCGGCCCCCGGTGGCCCCCGGCGGCCCCCGGCGGCCCCCGGCGGGCCCCTGCGCCAGTGTTTGTGGAGTGTTTTTCGTGTCCGTCATCATCAGTGTCTATATTTTATTTCTCTGGTCTCTGAGAGAGGGTTGGTTGTGACAGGAAGAAATTCAGACTACGCAAATCTCCCACCGTCCACATGCTGTGAGTTTATAATCCGGGGCCGTATATTCTGTGCTGTAGCTGCACTGACAGAGGTCAGAATCGGTGTGGGCTGATAAATGGATGCCTCGGTGGTTCCACCCTGCCAGGAAATAGTTTCTCACCGCTCAGTTTCCCACTTTCCTCTGATTTTATCTCTTTAATTGTTTTTTTTTCTTCTTACCAACAGAAGATGTTAAATCTTCTTTCTATTACCTGAGACGGGGATTGAAATTGAAGTGGCGGTCGTCTCAGAAATGATTCGCATCCTTTTCATGTCGCATCGATTTAGAACGTGAGAGACACAAAGAAAACAGGGGCTGAACAATCTCAAATCTTTATCGGGCCTCGGATTTGGGCGCGTCCTCGTGATGGCCATGCAGAGCTGTTTACTGCCGGTGGTGGAGACACTCGGTACCTTTGGAAAAAGCTGCGGTCGGAGAAGAACCGGCCGGATTCGCTGGGGCTGTGATCAAAAATAAATTTGAATCAAAAGACAAAGAAAAGCGTGTGAGAATGAAGTCAGAGGCGTTCGTGGACGGATGATCCCCGGCGCTGTGGGGGGACAAAGCGGCCAGTGTCTCCGCCGCCACCGCCGCCGAGCTGGGCCCAGTCGGCGCCGGCGGAGTGGTTTGCTGCCATCTAGTGACTGAATTTAACACCTGCTGAAAATGGCTTGTTCTGCTATGAAGGCGGTCGGACTTGTTTCAGGTTCCTGAGGACGTTTCTCCTCTGGCTCCCTCAGATCCATCACTCTGATGATGGTGGTGCGGGGGGGGGGGGGGGGGGGTTCACCCAGTGGGGGTTCACCCCATCATGTGACCTCGGGCAGGTCACATGATGACTCGCGTGACCTCAAGGACTCGACAACAGTCGAGAGGTGAAGCCTGTTTCTTTCTTATGTATAATTTTCCCACTCGTCATTCTTTGTCTTGTTCTAACCTTTTTCCTTCCCTCTCTCTTTCCCCTCATTTCTCTTTTCTTTCCACTTTCCTCTCCCTCGTTTTTTCTTTCCTTTGCTGTGTCCTCCTTTCCTTCTCTTCTCTCCTTTTTCGTCTTGGAGCCTCACCTCCATTTTCCTTCCCTCCTTTCTTTATAAAACTTAACTCTTGTCTTTCCTGTGTTGTTTTTCTCTTCTTTCTTCTCTTCCTCTTCCTCCTCTCATCTTTTCTTTTCATGGCTGCTCCATCAGTCTCTGCTCTGCTTTATCAGTTAATGTGAACTGACCAAAGGGAGGTGATGGGTTCATTTTGATACAATAAGGATACAAGCAACAGGTCTGGGTCTGGGTCTGGTACCAGGTCCAGGTCGGGCTCAGGGTCCGGTTCAGGATCCAGCTACGGTTCTGGGTCTGGGTCTGGGTCAGGGTTCGGATCCGGGTTCGGGTTCGGGTTCAGGTTCGGTACCGGGTCCGGATCCGGGTCTGGATCCGGGTTTGGATCAGGGTTCGGTTCCGGGTCCGGTTCCGGGTTCGGGTTCGGTTTGGTTCCGGGTCAGGTTACGGATCCGGGTCCGGGTCCGGATCCGGGTTCGGTTCCGGTTCTGGTTCCGGTTCCGGGTCCGAATCAGGGTTCGGTTCCGGGTCCGGTTCCGGGTCCGGATCCGGGTTCGGGTTCGGTTTGGTTCCGGGTCAGGGTTCGGGTTCGGGTTCGGGTTCGGGTCCGGATCCGTGTCCGGGTCAGGGTTCGGTATCGGGTTCAGGTCCGGTTCAGGGTTAGGGTCTGGGTCCGCTTCCGGATCCGAGCCAGGGTCAGGGTCAGGGTGAGGGTCCGGGTCCAGGTCAGGGTTTGGGTTTGGGTCAAGGTTCGGATCCGGGTCATGGTCCGGGTCAGGGTCCGGGTCAGGGTCCGGGTCAGGGTCCGGGTCATTAAAAGGGTGCGGGTCAGGGTCAAGGTCCGGGTCATGATCAGGGTTCAGGTTAGGGTCTGGGTCAGGGTCAGAGTCCGGGTCTGGGTCCGAGATCCGGGTTCGGGTTCGGGTTCAGGTTCAGGTTCAGTTTGGTTCAGGTCAGGTTACGGATCCGGGTCCGGATCCGGGTTCGGGTTCGGGTTCAGGTTCAGGTTCAGTTTGGTTCAGGTCAGGTTACGGATCCGGGTCCGGATCCGGGTTCGGGTTCGGGTTCGGGTTCAGGTTCGGTTTGGTTCCGGGTCAGGTTACGGATCCGGGTCCGGATCCGGGTTCGGGTTCGGGTTCAGGTTCGGTTTGGTTCCGGGTCAGGTTACGGATCCGGGTTCGGATCCGGGTTCGGTTCCGGTTCCGGTTCCGGGTCCGGTTCCGGTTCCGGGTCCGGTTCCGGGTTCGGGTTCGGGTTCGGGTTCGGGTTCGGGTTCGGGTTCGGGTTCAGGTTCGGTTTGGTTCCGGGTCAGGTTACGGATCCGGGTCCGGATCCGGGTTCGGGTTCGGGTTCAGGTTCGGTTTGGTTCCGGGTCAGGTTACGGATCCGGGTCCGGATCCGGGTTCGGGTTCGGGTTCGGTTTGGTTCCGGGTCAGGTTACGGATCCGGGTCCGGTCCCGGGTTCGGTTCCGAGTCCCGATCCGGGTTCGGGTTCGGTTTCGGGTTCGGGTTCGGGTTCGGGTTCGGGTTCGGGTTCGGGTTCGGGTTCGGGTTCGGGTTCGGGTTCGGGTTCGGGTTCGGGTTCGGGTTCGGGTTCGGGTTCGGGTTCGGGTTCGGGTTCGGGTTCGGGTTCGGGTTCGGGTTCGGGTTCGGGTTCGGGTTCGGGTTCGGGTTCGGGTTCGGGTTCGGGTTCGGGTTCGGGTTCGGGTTCGGGTTCGGGTTCGGGTTCGGGTTCGGGTTCGGGTTCGGGTTCGGGTTCGGGTTCGGGTTCGGGTTCGGGTTCGGGTTCGGGTTCGGGTTCGGGTTCGGGTTCGGGTTCGGGTTCGGGTTCGGGTTCGGGTTCGGGTTCGGGTTCGGGTTCGGGTTCGGGTTCGGGTTCGGGTTCGGGTTCGGGTTCGGGTTCGGGTTCGGGTTCGGGTTCGGGTTCGGGTTCGGGTTCGGGTTCGGGTTCGGGTTCGGGTTCGGGTTCGGGTTCGGGTTCGGGTTCGGGTTCGGGTTCGGGTTCGGGTTCGGGTTCGGGTTCGGGTTCGGGTTCGGGTTCGGGTTCGGGTTCGGGTTCGGGTTCGGGTTCGGGTTCGGGTTCGGGTTCGGGTTCGGGTTCGGGTTCGGGTTCGGGTTCGGGTTCGGGTTCGGGTTCGGGTTCGGGTTCGGGTTCGGGTTCGGGTTCGGGTTCGGGTTCGGGTTCGGGTTCGGGTTCGGGTTCGGGTTCGGGTTCGGGTTCGGGTTCGGGTTCGGGTTCGGGTTCGGGTTCGGGTTCGGGTTCGGGTTCGGGTTCGGGTTCGGGTTCGGGTTCGGGTTCGGGTTCGGGTTCGGGTTCGGGTTCGGGTTCGGGTTCGGGTTCGGGTTCGGGTTCGGGTTCGGGTTCGGGTTCGGGTTCGGGTTCGGGTTCGGGTTCGGGTTCGGGTTCGGGTTCGGGTTCGGGTTCGGGTTCGGGTTCGGGTTCGGGTTCGGGTTCGGGTTCGGGTTCGGGTTCGGGTTCGGGTTCGGGTTCGGGTTCGGGTTCGGGTTCGGGTTCGGGTTCGGGTTCGGGTTCGGGTTCGGGTTCGGGTTCGGGTTCGGGTTCGGGTTCGGGTTCGGGTTCGGGTTCGGGTTCGGGTTCGGGTTCGGGTTCGGGTTCGGGTTCGGGTTCGGGTTCGGGTTCGGGTTCGGGTTCGGGTTCGGGTTCGGGTTCGGGTCCGGATCCGTGTCCGGGTCAGGGTTCGGGTTCGGGTTCGGGTTCGGGTTCGGGTTCGGGTTCGGGTTCGGGTTCGGGTTCGGGTTCGGGTTCGGGTTCGGGTTCGGGTTCGGGTTCGGGTTCGGGTTCGGGTTCGGGTTCGGGTTCGGGTTCGGGTTCGGGTTCGGGTTCGGGTTCGGGTTCGGGTTCGGGTTCGGGTTCGGGTTCGGGTTCGGGTTCGGGTTCGGGTTCGGGTTCGGGTTCGGGTTCGGGTTCGGGTTCGGGTTCGGGTTCGGGTTCGGGTTCGGGTTCGGGTTCGGGTTCGGGTTCGGGTTCGGGTTCGGGTTCGGGTTCGGGTTCGGGTTCGGGTTCGGGTTCGGGTTCGGGTTCGGGTTCGGGTTCGGGTTCGGGTTCGGGTTCGGGTTCGGGTTCGGGTTCGGGTTCGGGTTCGGGTTCGGGTTCGGGTTCGGGTTCGGGTTCGGGTTCGGGTTCGGGTTCGGGTTCGGGTTCGGGTTCGGGTTCGGGTTCGGGTTCGGGTTCGGGTTCGGGTTCGGGTTCGGGTTCGGGTTCGGGTTCGGGTTCGGGTTCGGGTTCGGGTTCGGGTTCGGGTTCGGGTTCGGGTTCGGGTTCGGGTTCGGGTTCGGGTTCGGGTTCGGGTTCGGGTTCGGGTTCGGGTTCGGGTTCGGGTTCGGGTTCGGGTTCGGGTTCGGGTTCGGGTTCGGGTTCGGGTTCGGGTTCGGGTTCGGGTTCGGGTTCGGGTTCGGGTTCGGGTTCGGGTTCGGGTTCGGGTTCGGGTTCGGGTTCGGGTTCGGGTTCGGGTTCGGGTTCGGGTTCGGGTTCGGGTTCGGGTTCGGGTTCGGGTTCGGGTTCGGGTTCGGGTTCGGGTTCGGGTCCGGATCCGTGTCAAAGGCCTGCGTAGGCAAGATGCTGCCTGGAAAAAAAAATATTTTAGGTTTTTGTTGGCCCACATTTGTTGAGAAGGGTATCAGCAGCTGACTGTCTGCGGGCCCGGTCAGGCCCGAGGCCCCCGAGCTGCCGCGTGTCATCGTAGGTCGTCGGCAGGGACCCGGGCCGGTGGGTCTGGAGCCTCTCTGGCTGTCAGGCATTTTAGGAACAGGCGCTGGATGTAAACGGCAGTGTATCACCCTTGTGTCGGTCTGAATCTCAATCCATTTACTGCTCTTAATGGACAAAAAACCCTTGAAAACCTCATCAAATGCTATTAAACCATCTGGACAAGGTCTAAAATGCACTGACATCAAAAGCTTAAACGAGGCAGTTTTCCTTGGTTCCTAAAAGGGAAAAACCTTTTTGTTTAAGGAGAGAATGATGGGTTGTTTTTAACCGATGATGATGATGATGATGATGATGATGATGATGATGATACAGTTTTATTCATTAGAAAAAACCCTTTAGATGATCCATCTCGTTTCTGAGTCCTAAACATACAATTCAAACAAAGTGAAGGAGAAAAAATGAAACAAAGACATTAACGTAAAAAAAAAGACAAAAACCAAGAAATCAGTAAATCAACAGACACAATAGAACTAAGACAATCAACACACCATCAGAAAGGGAAGTACACTGTCGAACACAACCACTAGATGGACTCAGAGAGGCCGTGAACAGACGTCTGCCCAGCAGTAATATAATAGAGTATAAAGAGTAAAGGGTATAGAATATACAGCATATTGTATAAAGGTATCACATCACCTGAAACATGTAGTTAATCTTAAAATAAGAAGGTAAATCCCTCTTAAACATGTTAAATCAGTTACTATCATCTGAAGGAGCCTTAAAAATAAAAGCTCTCTTCCCATTTGCTTTTCTGACTGTAGGAGTAGAGTTTTGTGTAGAACGCCTCAACTGTAATATAGAGGATTATGGTACCAAAAACTGCTGTAGGTAACAAAGGAAAGTTGAAATGTTCTCGTTTAAAGGTGAATGAAGCCAATGGATGTGTCTCATATTGGATGGAGGCCGTTTAAGTGAGTTATACATCATACGGTGATGAGTGATGAGAGAACATCCAACGGCGTCTCTACGGAGATTATCGTCTGCTGTATTGAGGGGTAAAAGGTCGGCTTTAGGATTCATTTGATGGAAAAAATGTTGATGTACATTGAGAGGCAAGTTTCTTTTGGTCACTTGGTGTAAAAGCAGTTCTTAGATGTAAATAAAACACTGGCTCCAAGATTGATTTTGCAGAGAACTTGATCAGTTTGAGATTTGAGTGTAAGTTCAGTGTTGAGCCATAAACCCGAGTGTCTAGTTTAGTCAACTCTATGTAGAAAGGTGCCATCGTTACAAGTTATTATTAGATTATTGGATTTTGTTTCAGGGCTATGTCTTGTATGAATGAAGATAGTGTAAGATTTAGTTTTATTGAGCTATAGGTCTAGATTAGAACCAGTGTTGTAGGGTATTTAAATCTGATTGAAGGGTGGTTTAGATTTGCAGTGGATGAGGTTTAGAGGTAGGAACGACATATCATCGGCATGTAGTCGAACGGAAGAATTAGAAAAGATTAAAGGAAGATCATAAATAAAAATGAAGAAAAGAAGTGGGCCCAACATTGAACCTTGGGTCAGTTCTCCAGACCCTGAACCTCATCCAGTCTTGTCTTGCTGACATTATCTCTAGTGAGATCTATTGTCCAAGTCAGGAGATCTTGTAGGTTTGTCCTCGTTTGCACGATCCGTTGCTCGAGTGGAGAGAATATACGACCGAATGCTGCTCCGTTTTGTTTGGGGAGGATTCACCTTTGAATCAAGATGAGAGTGTATCTGTCGCCTTGATCTGTGGTATGTCAGCCCATGAAGTCGGTAGAGAGACCTGATTTTTGCTGATCGTGTCATTCTTCAGCAGATCAGTATTATTCAGTCGTTGTGCTGGACAAATAGAAATTACACTAGACTTAATAAAGACTATTGAAATCAGTTGTGTATAAATCACAACTTTAGGATGATTTGTGGAGCAGACAGGCCTGTGTTGTGCTCACTCCAGCTTCGGCTCCTCCACCAGGATCTGACCTCCATCTGATACCATCCTCGCTGTCTGCACAGGCATGCGTCTCCTTCACAATAAACAACCACAAAACATCCTCATCGCTGATTTAATCTCCAACAGAGGCGTCCTACTGTCGCAGTTTTTTCCAAAACAAGGGAACAACTTTGCCAGCGGGGTGAGAAAAGTTTGTGTAACTGCTCCTGACAATGGGACCAAGGCCTTTAAATAAAGCCTGCGGCTGCAGAGGCTTCGAGAAGATGCCGTCTGAGAAAATAAATTAATTTTTGTTTGTTGCAGATCTAGGCCCGAGGCCACCGTAGGTCATCAGCAGTTGGGTCAGCGTGACTTGCTGTTAACAACTGTTCACATTTGAGTTATGGGTCAATTAAGCTTTATTTCTTGAGGAACAGCTTGGGACCTAAGCCTCCTTCAAACGGTGATCCAGGGAGTCTAGTTTGAGCTATAGATCGATGGATTTGAAGGTTCATCAGGTGCCAAAACACTGCTCTGAAGTTTACGGAACCCAAGCTGATAAAATTCTCCGAGGTCTCGCACCTCGATTCCTTCGTGCCTACGATGATTATCATAAACCAGACGAGGTGGCCGAGTGGTTAAGGCGATGGACTGCTAATCCATTGTGCTCTGCACGCGTGGGTTCGAATCCCATCCTCGTCGCAACTGAGTTTACTTTAGTCTGACATGTTAACAAGCCAACTGACTAAATCTTTGAGAAGATCCACCTCACTGTCAAAAATATTGGCTCAGTTTGTACAGTAGCTTTTTGCTTTCGAGGGTTCCTAAGCGATTGAAATGACCAGGAAATAGAAGCCATGATAAGCGCTAGTCCCTACGTGTTGAGGAAAGGAGGTTTGACACAATTTCTCTTGTATAATTATCACAGGGGAATTAGCTCAAATGGTAGAGCGCTCGCTTAGCATGCGAGAGGTAGTGGGATCGATGCCCACATTCTCCAGAGGTCTTTAGTTTCTGATCTTGCGGACGAGGCAATGTGTAAAAATAAAGTAACTCTTCCTTCACCAACCCGAGGAGCAAAATTAGATAGGGTGTCAGAAAACATTGACCCAGGAGTCAGTGCGATGAAGCTGTTAATCAGTGAGCATTTGTGGTTTCCTGCCTAAAGGCTGGCTTTTGTTACCTCTGGACAGACTCAGACTAACTGCCCCCCCACCCCCATCAGTCTTTCTGCAAAACTCAGCTTACCACAGTCTAGTATCCAAAAATCCAAGCAGACGGTGCTTGTGAGTGACAGCCTCAGTGGTGGGGTATGGATAATCAGTGATGTGTTGACCAGTTTTAACCAACAGCTGCAGTGCTTATTGGTCTGAGAGAGAATAGTTACCATACAACACTTAAGATGCAGCTGTCAGGTACAGTTGTGATAAGGCGTACCTGTGTTGGCTCTCTGGGGACTGCTTTGAGCCCATGTAAGGGATAAAAGTGTTAATGGGGCTCCTTTAAAATCTATGTCACATTATTTTAATGGGGCTGATGTAATACATACATACATACATTGACCCCATTTTGTTAGCAGCTTGTACTGGTGCATTATCCTGCTGTTGGATTCAAGCTAGTTGGCTGAGTGACAGGTGAAGGCAATTATGAGCACAGAAGCGAAGCAATGTACCAAGAAAGGCAATTAGGAGGAAAACTGTGAACCAGTTAATTGGCTTTTTAAATTTTTTTTATAAATATGAAAATGCACACAACATGTTTCTTAGGCCTCAAGGACAAATATAGAACACATTCATGGAAGACAATAAGATTTGGTCCTGTACACTTACCTACAATACTTTCTATTTTATCTCCTTTGGCATAAGATACACTGCACCTTCATTTACAAAAGTAGAGGAGGTAATGCTGCTAAAAAAACAAAAAACAATGATAACCATCACCATGCACAGGGGAATTAGCCCAAATGGTAGAGTGCTGGCTTAACATGCGAGAGATAGTGGGATGGATTCCCACATTCTCTGGAGAATGCGCCTCCTCTTGCTCCTCTTGCTTCAGCCACCTAATGGATGACATAATGTTTCAGAAAGACTCAAGAAACTCTTTGTCCTGTTTCATGTGCAAAGCTGGGACAACTGGAGAATGTGGGCATCGATCCCACTACCTCTCGCATGCTAAGCGAGCGCTCTACCATTTGAGCTAATTCCCCTGCCGCAAATACATAAGAGAAATTGTTTCAGATCCCCTCTCTGCCACTTAGATACTTCCTGGTCATTCAGTCCATCACTTAGGAACCCTCTAAAGCTACTGTGCAACCTGAGTCAATATTTCTGACAGTGAGGTTGATCTTCTCAAAGATGTAGTCAGTTGGCTTGTTGACATGGAAACATGTCAGACTAAAGTAAACTCCATTCTGACAAGGATATTTCTACTGGGCCAAAAGAGACAACAGCATACTTTACTTGCAAGTCCATGAATTTGTGAGTCAAATGAGACTAATTTGTTTTTTTGGACATAACCTGGTCTTCATGAAACAGAAACTGAAGTCTGGAGAATGTAGACAGTCCACTACCTCTCACATGTGCTAGCACAGGCGCTCTCTACCAAATACAGCTAATTCCTACATAAATACATAAGAGAAATTGTTTCAGATCCCTCTCTCTGCCATAGATACTTCCTGGTCATTCAGTCCACTTAGAACCTCTAAAACTACTGTACCAACCTGAGTCAATATTTCTGACAGTGAGGGTTGGTCAAGATGTAGTCAGTTGGCTTGTTGACATGGAACATGTCAGACTAAGTAAACTCCATTCTGACAGGATATTTCTGCTATTATTTCTGCTGAGGGATGAGATATTTTCTGCTTTGGGCCAAAAGAGACAACAGCATACTTTACTTACCCAGAGTCCATGGTTGTGGAGTCAATGGAGAATGTGGGCATCGATCCCACTACCTCTCGCATGCTAAGCGAGCGCTCTACCATTTGAGCTAATTCCCCTGCCGCAAATACATAAGAGAAATTGTTTCAGATCCCCTCTCTGCCACTTAGATACTTCCTGGTCATTCAGTCCATCACTTAGGAACCCTCTAAAGCTACTGTGCAACCTGAGTCAATATTTCTGACAGTGAGGTTGATCTTCTCAAAGATGTAGTCAGTTGGCTTGTTGACATGGAAACATGTCAGACTAAAGTAAACTCCATTCTGACAAGGATATTTCTACTGTATTTCTACTGAGGATGAGGATATTTCTACTGGGCCAAAAGAGACAACAGCATACTTTACTTGCAAGTCCATGAATTTGTGAGTCAAATGAGACTAATTTGTTTTTTTGGACATAGCCTGGTCTTCATGAAACAGAAACTGAAGTCTGGAGAATGTGGGCGTCGATCCCACTACCTCTCGCATGCTAAGCGAGCGCTCTACCATTTGAGCTAATTCCCCTTTGGATGGCATCGGACATCAGCATTTGTTTTTTTGTCACAGGATAATGAAAATGCTTCCGTTATTAATAGTAGAGCTAGTTAGCCTGTTGACATGGAAACATGTCAGACTAAAACAGAGTCCATTGCGACGAGGATGGGATTCGAACCCACGCGTGCAGAGCACAATGGATTAGCAGTCCATCGCCTTAACCACTCGGCCACCTCGTCTTCTTTGATCTTAGCAAGTGAGCCATTCATACTAAATGGACCTTCATTTTAGATTATCTTGTGGAGCTATTGTTCCCATGTCGAGAGTGAACTTTCATGCTTTTTTGCCCACATCTTTTGATCTGTAGTTAGACATGAACAACTGTTTCTCAATACTTGATCTTATTAAAAGGCTCAGCAAGATCTTGACCTCCGACCTCTCTGGTAGAAACGGAACCTGTAGATAAGGAATCCTCACGTTTCTGCTGAGTGGTGAAAACCACCAGCCGGGAGTTTTCACCTGCATGAGGAGATATGATTACACTCGACTGAGGCGACATAGGAAAAGAATATTCAGGCCTTAGGAGAAGTGAAGGTTTATTCAATAGACAGAAATAAATATTCCAGTCATAAACCAACAGGTAAAAACATCAACACTTGACTTGATTGGATGTTTTCATTTTCTTGGGCTGTGTGATGCTCTTGGCAAGAAAAATAAACTGGATGTTATCTGGACAATAAGTGGTGGTGTTTGTTTTTACTCCAGTGGAAAATGAAAACGAGTTAAGTCTGTTTTTTTTTTTCCTCTTGCGTTGTAACGTTCACACTGCTGTAAATGTCATGTAGCACTGAGGTGAGATTTGGGGACTATCATCGAGATACTGGAGGCAAAAGAAGCTTCTTGCAGACGTCCTCCATTTCTTCTCACAGCTTTTTATACAAACAGCTGGTTTGAAGGTCTTGTTTCGGTCTGTTGTTTGATTCTAGCAGTGTGTAATCAGATATTTCTTCCACACCCTTTTTTAGTCACTCAGATGTAATTAGCTCCACAGCAGCCGAAGCGTGACTGGAGGAACACCCACTGGATGAAGAAGAGGTTGGGAACAAACACCACACACATATTTCTCTATCTTCTTTTATGCCTCTTCTTTTCCTGTTACACATTCATTCTTAAATTTCGTGTGACTGTCACAAATCAGAAAAGCAGATCTGATTTCACACAGCAAAGGCAAGAATCCTGGTTTTGTTGCCTGAACAAAACTCAGACAGATGAAAGGTTGGACAGATCTGCAAACTGCTGGGGCTGTGCAGAACTATTGGTATGGAAGTTCAGAAATGACAAAAGAATTAAGCGAGGCCACAACATAATCGAGCGTGTTCAGTGTGAACATCAATATCAAAGAGATAAAAGAGCAATCAGAGGTTTTTATGTTAAGAACAAAAGAACATGAAAAGAAATGAAGCTTTCTTTGGTGCTAAAATGGTAAGTTGACTGCCTGATTGATCATTTGACCAAAAATTGGCAAAAGGCAAAAATGACAGATATTGAGAGGTTTCAACACAAAAAAATGTGATTTGCTTATTTTTCACTGTTTTATTTCAAGTGAAGTATTTTACTGTTTATTAGACAAAAGTAGAAAATTAAAGATGTCACTTTGACCTCTGTAAGCTTTCAGTGCAATTTCAATTATTAATGAAAAAAAAAAAAAAACCTGACATGGAACTATAATGAAATAATTATCAGTTGCAGCCCAAGCTCACTGTCCTCAGACTCACTAAACATTTTGTTGTTCCATCTCTACCCATCAGCTTTTTCATCAGTGTCCTGTAGATACCTTTTATAGTTAAAACATTTTTAGTTCGCAAATTTTCTCAAATTCTAAACCGGGCACAAAATCAAAATGTTGTGCTCAGAGCAGAATCCGTCTTAGTGCACTAAACTCAGAGCAGAAATAATGTTCGTTCTCTTTTGCCATTAATGAACTTCAATACAGTCGGATGCCAGGATTACAACTACAAGACACTGGTGCGGTTACGTCCTTGATAATGTATTATTCACATGTTCAAATTTCCAAATCTGGAATCTGATTGACAGCATTTAGACCTTAAAACACATATTGAACTAAATTCTTAAATGAAAAAAAAAACAAAAAAAAAACAAAAACAAAAACTGTTTCCTTTACAGTACCTCTGTCTAAACTTACACCTCACTGAGACCTTTGACCTCTGTAATTTGTGGCCAAATTTTGGTTTTACATTCAACAAGAGACATTCATCAACACTGAAGCAGTAGGGGATGTTACAATGGGTCATTCAAAAAAAAAAATCCATAGTAGAATTCACATTCTGTTAAGTTATTGTTATTTACAGTAGAGAAGCACTGTTGACAGTTCTTTCATTTCGTTGTTGTCGCATCATCAGATTAAGTTTGCCTTCCTGTAATTCGTGGTTTCAGGGTTCCTGAGTTGGATATTGCTTCCGACACTTGTGCTTTCTGGTCAGGCGGCAGCGAGGGACACAGTAAATCTGGATCCGCCTCATAAAACTTTCAACGTTCTTTAAAATCAAATCATTTTCCAGAGATGTGCTAATGCTACTTGGGTTATAGATCAATTTATACCTTTACTTCTCTAAATGTAGTTGAAAATGAATCAACTGTTTTTGTTCCGTAAAATTTAATAAACCATAATAAGGTTATCATATTTCTTAATTATACTACACTCTTTTTTTTTTAGGAAAAAAAGAAGATTGGAGGAAATTTTGAACAAATTCTCCTGTTTTTCATCTTGTGACCCTTAACATTTGACCTCTGACCCTTTTACCACACTGATTGAAGGGTTAAAAAAAAGAAATCTGCTTATCTGAACAGAGAAAAGATGATGAAAAACAAAATTCATTTTCTTAAGATGATTTATAATCGTTAATAAATTGGTTTTGTCAAATTGTCAGAATTGTCCTGGTGCTTTGGATCGGAGATTTAATACTTTGTTTACTATATGCGATAACTTTTAATTTTGGATTATATACCATCAACATACCAGTACAGCTTTATAGACATTGTTATAGACAATCTGTAAAACGTAAATTGAACCCTTAATATTTAGAGATAACATATCTGAGAGAGCTTTCGATACAAAGCTACTTCACTCACTACAGTATTTACATTCAGAGATATATTATAAATATGATTCTTTACCCTCTTGGTGGGTTTTACATATTCAAACATATTAACATGTTCATATATATATATATATGTATATATATATATATTCAAAACTCACAAACATCCATATATACAGTGTAGTAAATACAGTAGGTCACATTGCCGTGAATGTGCTGGGGCTGACGGTCTGTTTCGATTTCAGCGACTCGGACGAATATCCATTTGCAACTCGAGCCGAGCAGTCGCTTTGGGAAACACTGAGACTCCCGGAGGCAGAAGAAGTATTGCTTCGTGTTTTATTGACGTCTTCGGCGCCGGCCGGGGTAAAACAAATCCTCGGCCGCAGCCTCTTCCTCACTTCAGCCCGACCTAGACTTGGCAGAGCGTTGCCCCCGAGGTGTTTTCTCCTTCATATTGCTTCCGATATTGCTGCTTTGTCTCGTGTGGAAAGAGAAACCCTGGCAGGAGGGGGAGCAGTGCCGCAGTAATTGAGAGGCGCTGACAGGGTTTAATAAGGGGTGAGGGATTAAACGGGGGGGGGGGGGGGGGTCTGTTGCCGAGCGTGGTCTCAGAACGTCGACAGGGTCAAAAAAGATCCTGAGGGCCCAGGTGGATGATTATAGGTGTGGCTATGGTCTGCGGCTGGTAATAGGCACTGTCGATGTACAGGCCACCTACGGACAGGAGACACCAGCAACCAGGGTTAACAGGATCAGAAATCATTACAAGACTTCCCTTAATTTTTTGTGATAAACATGCAGGAAGTGCTGCACCTACAGGAAACACCTTAAAAATAGTAAGACAGCAGATTACATGCCTCCATCACAGCTGCTGTTTTTGTTGTTGTAGCTATTCTCATGGGGCCTAAAATTTCCAGCAGCTCCTGGGGGGTTGTGGGGGGGTAAGTGGATTCAGTCCAGCCTGACACTTCTATTGACCTCTATCAAGAGCAGCAGTAGCACTAAAGCAAAGTTGTTCCTCTCCGGGGCTCAATATGTACACGTCCATGCTCAGAAGAACCAAGGTCACTCAGGTTACACAGGAAAGAAGATAACGTGATTACATCTGATCACTAATCAGACCCTGAACTTTATTTTGGAGCCACGGTTCACTTATTGAACTCTATTAGTGATATGAAATGCCTCTTCCCAATTTATTTCTAGATGCCCAGCTCAGATGTTGACTTTGGTTGGACTCAATATATTGTTGAATATGTTGGAAGAAGTCAATCCTTGAAGTTTGTTCTATGTGGGAGTTAAAGGACTCGTCCTGATCAAAGACAACTCCAAGATTCCTGCCGGAAGTGCAAGAGGCCAAAGCAATGACATCTTACTTAAGTCTGTCATTAGATGTGTTTGGGGCCAAGTAGAAAATCTTCAGGTTTGTCTGAGTTTAACAGTAGGAAGTTGCTGGTCATCCAGATATTCATGTCCTTAAGACATGCTTGGTGTTTAAGCTAACTGACTGGTTTCATTGGGCTTCATTGACAAGTACAATTGGGTATCATCTGTATAACAATGGAAGTTTATACTGTTTCCTCATTTTGTGTCCTACAGGAAGCACATATTAAGGTGAATAGAACTGGTCCAAGCACAGAGCCTTGTGGAACTCCATGACTAACTTTTAATGGTGTTACATTAACCAGGTTTCCTGCAGAAAACCATAAATATCCTAGTTATGCGTTTAAATAGTCTGCTGTAGCTTTAGTTTCAAGGACAGTTTTGGTTTGGTAGCAATATTCAGGTCTGAAAATATGTTGACAGCCAAAAAAAACTATGACGGCTCAAGAAATACAAGAAGTCAGATGATTATAAAGGTTGGAAAAATTTATCGAGAATATCTAAACAACTTTATTTGAACGTCAAACTGAAAGATATCACACCTGAGATATAGTGAGCGTGGAGGATTAAAGTCGAACTTGGAAGTTGTCCTGTAAACTGCGTTGGTTGTTCATGACAGAGAGTTTAGTGCATACTTCAACCATCCACTTTGTTTTCTCTTCTGAAGCCGGAGGTTTGACTCCAGTGCAGTCTGATTGTCTCACTGCTCTGGATTCTTTGAAACGATGTTGCCAAGTTTTCAGATCTCAGCGTTTCACTTGATGAGTACAATGTTATTATGTTATAAATAGAAGAAAAGGACCGTGCTATAAAATTAGATGGAGCTAGTTTTAAAGCAGAGTTATCCTTTGATGGCTGAGATGTGTTTTTCATACCTGGGTTATGGATCAGGAATAAGGCTGTTTTACTTTAAAATGAAATAATGATAAGTAAAGACAAAGCACACCAGTTTAAAATTTGAAGAGACTTGATTTCAATGGTTCAGGCTTTAAAATTATGCAAATTTAAGTTAATTTATCCAGCAATTGAAAATAATCAAAGTTGAGTAATCTACAATATTCTTTTAATAAGAACTTTTAATCATGGAGACAGAGTTGTAACTAAATGTAAATGTTAACTGAATACAAGTGTTGATAAAGGAAAAGAAGCAAAAATCATGAATTGCACGGAAAAGATAATGAAACACATATTACACAGAGGTTGACAAAAAATATTAATTTATTTAAAAAGAATATTACCTACAAACAGGTCAAAATAAAAATCTCTGAAAAGAAAGTATTTCAACTCAACACAAAATGGCTCATTCTCAACAGTAACTGTAAACTCGGACATTCAATATCAAAACAAAAGTAAAAAGTCTCAGTGCAACCAATTCTTGTAAACCTGTTGTTTTTTAAGCTTTAACTTAAAACATAAAAAAAAAAAAATTAAGATACAAAACAATGTTCACGTCGATGGGTAATTGTTAAAGGAATAATTAACCTTTGCCAAAGAAGCTCTCTGATCAATTACATCTTGTAGACTACATGTTATCAGTTTAGTGTCAGTTAGTTCACTAATGCTGATATTTAGTAGTCAATACATGTAAGTTCCCTATAGCTTCAACATATTCCTTTACTTTCCTACAGTGACTGTCTGTATTTTGCTAGGGTTTCCTGCATTGTATATGTTGTTGGTGTATGGTTACTTGTTTTTATAGTCCTCCACATAAGGGGATTATCTCTTTACAGTGTTTTTTATTTTTATTTTTTTTATTTTTTATTTTTTTGTATTTTATTTTTTTATTTTTTTATTTTTATTTAGTTCCCTAGTTCACTTTCTTGTATATTTAGTAGTCTGCATATAGTATGTGTATCTTTAGTTCCCTATAGTAGCTGTTTATTGAATTTGGTTGGATGTTGAGTTGGCTCCCTACATTGGACAATGTTTAGATGGTGTGCAGCTGCTGAGTTCTTTAGTTACCCTAAATAAGATTTTTAACTCCTGAGGAAGAAAATTACACATTTGGATAGGCATGCGACACCTGGGTACAGCTCCCAGCCCCCTACGCCAAATATATGTCTTTCCTGTCTCCTGCCCTCTACTGATTTAATCTTGTCTATTCCTGCCCAAATGTAAATGTCTGTCTCTTCCTGGCCTCCTGGCCTGATGCAGACAATGCTTGACTTGATCATGCCCAAATGATAATGTTAAAGGTTGATAATGTGTAGGTGTCTCCCTCAAGTCTGGAGGCAATTGCCCCCCCCCCAGGTGGGAACCCCCTTCCCCTTGAGTGCACCCCTTTCTCTCTTTTTTTCCCTCCATTTGTCTTTTGTTTTCTAATCACTGCTTTGATCACGCTGTACATAATGTGATCCCGCTGTATATAATGTACCTGAACCATTGCTCTGGGTCAGTCTACTGCCTCAGACCCACACTGTGTCAGTAAACTCGTTTTTTGAGTTATTTTCTTCAACTCTCCGCATGGTGGATATCTATTAGGTTCCCTAGATTTAGTCAGCCCCTGTAAGGGATCTACTTCTTTAAATCCAACAGAAGATGTCTAGTTACTTTCAGTGGATATTTCTTCAGTTTCCTGCCTCACATATTTAGAAACTGTTGCTTTTTCTCAAGTTCACTAGTGTCTCTATCTATCTATCTGTCTGTCTTTCTATCCATTGTGCATTTCCCTTACAGATGATTACATGCTGGTGTATGGTTGGTCATTTCTATCCTACATTGTGTTTAGTTTTATTATGTTTTTTTTCTTTAGTTCCCTACAGTTGATGTTTAGTTCTCTAATTTGTATATTTTTATGATGTATGGTCGTTTTATTTTTAAAAGTTCATTACCGTGTCTATTTAGGTCCCTACTGTGGATCATTACTCGGTTCCCACAGAGGATATGTAGCTTTTACAGTGAAAATTTCTAATATTTAAGTTTCCATACACAGAACATTTACTGTAGGAGTTGGTAAATATTTTGTTCCCTACATAACATGTTTAATTTCTCACAGCGTATAATTACTTTCATCGCTGCATGTATTCTAGTAGTCTGTGTTTGGGAGGTGTTTCTTCACTTCATTCCAAACAAAGTGTTTAAAGTTGTATTTTGTTACCTACAGGTAATTTTGACTTCCTTACGGTTAATATTTAGGAGTTGCTGTATGGTTGGTGTTTTGTTTTTGGTTACTTACAGGAGATGTCTCTTTCCTGGAGTTAAGGTTTGGGGGGGGTTCCTATTGTAGGTGGTTAATTAGTTTCCTACAGTCGATTTTCATCTAGTACCATAAAGCAGATGTTAAGCCCCCTACTGTGTAATATCTACCTGACAAGCCTTTCGCACAGTGCTAGTCACTAAAGGCTGAACTGGTTTGATGATCAAAGAGCTTATTTGTCAAACAAAGTTACAACAACGCTGCACAACTTTCTAATGGCCAATTTACATCCAGGTGGTTGGCGCTGTAGCGCAGTGGTACTGATAAGAAAAAACAGTTAAAGGTTTGAGGAGTTTTTGGAGTTTGAAGCTTGTGCCGTGAAAACACAGACTCAGAGTCGGGATATTCCTTTAACAAGTGACTTCCTGTGAGATGGGTGAGGGAGGGAGGGTCCTAATAGGGGTAGAGGTGGGGGAGGGGGTATGCTGTGGGGACTCTGATGACGGGGACAACTACTGAGGGCATTCTGGAGGGAAAACCTGAGGAAGAGCAGAGAAAAACGAAAAAATAAAAGAAGAAACAACTCAAATGTTGGGATGTTGAAATGAAGATTAAATTGATGGATTACTGATTGATCGATTGATTGATTAGAGTGACTATGGTCTTACTGTAGGCAGGGAGGGCGCCTGCAGGGCTGTAACCATAAGGAGCACCAAAACCTGTGAGGAAAAACAAAGTATGATACAGTATCATCGCTGAACAAAATATATCAACAGCTGCAGTGACTGGTCTGTTCTCCAGTGTGAGGTTTTCTTTGTTTTAAACCCCAGTTTATTCGGAACAACAAGCTGAAACTAAATCAGTCTGATTCAACTGATGATTTTGGAGGCTGCAATTTGTGCAGCCGTTAAGTAGTTTTGCATTTGACAAGTGTTTCTTTTATTTTGTCCACCCCATTTATATCACTGAGGCTAGGCTACATGACAGAAACACCTCTGTACTTAATACGGTTCAACAGGAGCTCGAACCACATCCTCCAAACTTATATGTCATTTGATTCAACACCTCTTTAAAACCTGAACATCATAACCTCCAGGAAGGAGGATTTATTACAGTCCTGTTGTATCAGACTGCTTTAGTTTCAGCCTGATGTTCCTAATCAACTGATCACTGAGGAATTGTTTTTTGGACCGTGGGCTGGAAAAAAAACATAACTTTCGTCTTATAAATGGAAGTTTTCACTATTTTCTGAAATTTTGTTGATAAGACGATTAATTCAGAAAATAATTAGGTTTAGTGATTAATTGATGTGTTAATCGATAATCTAAAAAATTGCTAGCTAAAGCTCTATTTCAGTCCTGTATTTGTTTCAGTAGTTCAGTAGTTCACTGGATGTTTCAAAATTTTTGTTTTATCCAAAATCTACATTTTATTATGAGATGAAGTTAACTGACATTAGGGCTACAATTAATGATTATTTATGTGATTGATTAATGCATCAATTATTTGTTTACTTTATAAAATGACAGAGTAATGAATGAAGGTCATCCCGGGTTACCAGAGTCCAAGGTAACGATTTCAAATGTCTCAATTTCTCCGACCAACACTCCAAAACCCAAAAGTTTTCGATGGTAGGAAACAGAGAAACTATCAGAACCTGTGACTGATGCAGATTAATTTTATGTCAACTGACAGGAAACTAAATTAGCCCTCAGAAACGCCTCTTTTTAAAGTGTAACCCTGAGCTTGTGTGGAGCCTTCTGGTAGTTTCTCCTCAGATGAATTAATCCAGGACATTTTAGTTGAAGAGCTGACGCCTTAAGGAAAGACTCTACATGAACCTGGAAAGCAAAACTGTAATTTTACTTCAGTAGAGGTTGTTTGATTGGCTGGTAAAACCACAGTATATTGCACAAATGTCACATCAGCCTTTGATGATCAAAGTGGGAAATCATTTGATTTAAATGGGAAAAAGTTCATTCTTCAGCTTCCTTGGTTTCCAAGTGCAATTTTTTATGGAATAAGAAATAATATATTTTTTTATTATAATAAAAACAGGTAATATTAAAAGTTTCTGATGTGATGTTGAAACTGCTGCATCTCCTGCTGTATGACTCACCTGGGGGGATGTATCCATGTGTGGGTGGTGTGCTGATGTAGGGGGCTCTTGGGATGACGGGGACCCGTGGGGGTCTGGCAGCAAGGGCCGGGAGGGTCAGCACTGAGGTCAGGGGTCGCTTCGGCTACACACACACACACACACACACACACACACACACACACACACACACACACACACACACACACAGAGTACATGATGTATCAGTTCAGGCCCACTACAGCCGAACTCTGACCAGTTTTCATCCCGGCTGTTCACTCACCGGAGGATTGGGCCGTTTCTTCTTGGTGGTCGTGGACTTGGAGCCAGAGAACAGGCTGTTCAGGGCGGCTAACGCGGCGCTGGCTTTGGCTACTTTCTTATTGGGGCCTGTCCCCCGAAAAACCTGCTTGTCCACCTCCACCTGTCACACCAGACAAAGATACGATGTCCTACTTAAAGGGCTATGGATGACATCATTTTGTTTTCTCAGTAGGACCGATGCCAGGATCAGATTACACAATATTCTTACCATTTGAGATGCTAGATTTAGATTAACAGGGAAGTATTGTCTGGTTGAACTCCGGCATAAAACTTTTGGTAGGTTTGAATTCAATGCAAATGATTTACTAAATAAAAACATTTGCCTGTCAAAGATTTGCTTGTTTTTCTTCTGTTGAACTCAGTTTTCTGCCGTGCTCATCTCGTGTGGGATGGTAGTAAGATTCCCATGTTTAGGGCCGAACGCCTGCAGAGTTGGCTGGAAAGAATTAAAACACTGTGGATCGACAGTTAAAGACTATATTCATTAAATGCAAGTGTTTCAGGCACTTTCTTCCCAGTGGAAATAATGACTTGGCTGCTGATGTGAATGCTACTTACAAGTCATAAACTGGCAATTAAAGCATCTCCCATGTGACAGGAACACGCCATGAGTGGTTTCATAAGCGTCTGGCGGTGTCAGTCCTCTCAGACATCGTCTGTCAATTGGACCGTTTCTATAGTTCTGTTACGGCGTCAGGCTACAATTCACAGATCTTCTCTTTCTTCTGTCTGACAAACGATGTCTCCACTGAAAGAGCTGCCACACACTGAGTGATTATTAGAGGAATAATTCTCGGAGAAAAACACTCAGCTTAGCTCATTATGGCGCGATGAAATTTAGCCTCAAAAGTAATGTAGAAAATAAACGAGAGGGATTCGGGCCGGTTTTATGGCATGAAATTGGTTTCATGTTTCATTTTCTTCTTCTTTTTGAGAAGTGTGAGGATGTTTTGAAATGCAGGAAGCACCGAGGTGCCAAACATCAAACCCCCCCGCCCGCCAGCATCAATTTCTGAGACCCTCTGAAAGGAAGACAGGAAATCTATGAAATGGAGCACTGAGTTTGTGTGCGTTTGTGTGTGTGCCAGTTTCCGTACCTCTATGATGAAGCGTTTGTCGTAGCTGCTGCCGCTCTCAGATATCAGCTCGTACTTGAGGCCGCGGCGTTTCTCGTTCAGCTCCATCACCGGGTTTTTACCTCCCGCCGTGAGGATCGGACCCGGAGCTCTGGACTGCGGGCGGACATTTTAAGGTATCGGGTTTAAGGTATCTGACACCCGCATGACTCAAACTAGAGACGCAGGTTTTTATAATATCTATCCCATACACAATAAGTTCTCCATATTCTACTAGATTATAAACCTCTTAGTTCCATGCACAGCTCAGCACTTTAGTTTTCTTATCTTTAGTCTTCCTCTTCTTAAGTCTGGATGTCTTACTCATATGTGGGGGGGGTGCTGTCCAGGAGGCTGTTGTTTCATAATCTGTCCAAGGCTGTAGGATATTTGTAGCTACAGAAAGCAGCTATTTCATGATAATTTTTCATATTAGAATATTTCTATCTGTGCCTCAGTCTAAACCTCATGTGTATGTGTTAATAATCCCACTGTCTTTCTGTGTGTGTGTGTGTGTGTTCCCCCACCTCCTGTGCGTCCGTGGAGGAGGTGACGGAGGTGGAGCTGGAGCTGGTGGACATCCTGTCGTTCTTGCTCTCACCATCTGATTTCTCGTCGGCGCTCAGCGAGTCCACATCTCCTTCACCGCCGAGCACGTAGCCCAGCGCCTGCAGTGCCTGGAAGGGGGGGGGGGGCGCGCACACACACACACACACACGCAGAGCATTCAGAACAATTTCATTACCTTACAATAAACATTTTACCAGTCTGCTTTGTGCTGTATTCAGACTGACAATGATCAGATGAGAACGTGGCTGGTAAACCTTTCTCAAGCTGGACGGATGACGGGGAATGAATCACGTGCTCATGTCCATTATCTGTGACTGAGCTCGTCCATGAGCAAGGCACTCGACCTCCTCGCTGCTGCTGCTGTGGCGAGGGCTGCCGAGTGGCCATCGACCCCACCCCCACCACAGAGACCGGCTGCACTGGCATTGTGAGTGTAAGTGTGCGACTGAATTAATAAATGTATGTGTGTTTGTGTGTGAGAAGGAGAGAGAGAGTGCGAGTGGTCGAACTCAAGTTCAATAAAAAGCTTCATCATGAAGAGAGCGAGCTCTGCTCTCTCATTGATTTAAAATCCGTCTCTGTGTCTGAGTGAATTTTCGGGTTTTTACACATCTGACACTGTCAAGGATGGGGGGCTGGGACTTGCTGCTGCTGCTAAACTGTTGTTTTTAACACCCCCCCCCAACTCTGCCAGCATGAGCTCCTTTTATGGAACCTAAATAACATCATGGCTTCACACCACATAGCACATCTCAGGTGAACAAAAGGTAGACACTGATACTCACTAATCGTAAATCATTGTTTTCTTAGGGGCATAGTCTACAGGTTATCATTTTTTTCGATTAATCGTTAGGTCTAAAAATAGTAAAACCAATCACAGGTGATCTGGCCCAGAGCCCAGAATGAAGCGTTAAAAATGTCATCCACAGACTAAAATCCAAAGATTTTCATTTTAACTTAATATGAAACAGAGAAAAGCTGCAAATCCCCCTGTTTAAACTTAAACTGAAGCATATTCCACTACTTTTTCTTGACAAATGACCGCAATGATTCAATGATTAAGGAGATAGTCAAAGATCAACTGATCAGTTAATTGACTGATTGCTTTGGCTTTAACTGGATCGATAAGGGAATATGGAATATTGCCTGTGACCAATTTGATGGATGAGTTTGGAAGCTTATTACACTGGGGAGATTTTTGTGATAAATATTATCTGATCATTTAAAGAATAAAATAATGTAATAGAGTCAAATTCAAATTCAAATTCAAAGTCCCCTGAGATCTGATTCATTTTCCTTTTGGTGAACTCTAGTGTTGTTTCAGAAATGTTTATCAGCAGAATATTAATTTAATCAGCAGAAAAGAAAATATGAGCAGAGAGATGAGGGAAAAAGGAAAATAAGAAAATTATATTTGTCTCATCAAGTTCCAGCTGAAGCAAAATTAGCTTTCAATCAAACCAATGACTTTTTGTGTAAAAGATTTCAGTGGGGTAACAAACTGCCATCGGTTCTGTGATGAAGGATAATGAGACTGTAGAACATGTTTTCTTCCAGTGTGAATCTGTGCAGGTGTTTCAGAGTTAGCTCTAATCTAAGGAACCATTGATACACACACTAAATATGATGCCTGCAAAAGCTGGAGCGCTTACTAAGAAGAAAAATATGATTTTTTGGTAAATAATTTCATTTTTTCGGGTAAATGTTGATGTAAATATTAAAAATAACCTTCAAGAATTCACTAAATCGACTTGAAAAATTCTTAAACATGAGAAAGACAGAAATTAAACTTTATTTTATTCAACTTGTTAATGCTGATTGAACCTTTGAAGAGGCTGTTAAAGTAAAACCTCCAGATTCCAGTGATAAACTCTGTAAATACCTTGAGGGCCACTTGGAGCTTGGCGGTCCTCTTGGAGTTCCCAGTGGCCTGGTAGGTGGTTCCCTGGATCTCCACGGACATGGTAAAGACCGGGGCATGGACCGGGCCGGACTGGGACAGTAGGCGGTACTGGAGACCAGGATGGATCTGGTTCAGGCGCATCAGAGCGTTCATGGGGTGGTTCGGATCCGTCATCCTCCAGTCCAGGACTAAAGGGAAACAGATTTTAAAAGTCTTGGTTTATGACCCTGGCATTTAAACCTGCAGTGTCTGATTTAATCAGATTTTATTTTTTCCCCCTCCTGAGGGAAATCTATGGCTCTTCAGCTGCTAAAAGCTCCACTATGTTCACCAGTTGGTCTATGACGGAGTCTGTCTGCTGTTTGTGGTAGTGGAAATTAAATTTTCTAGTTAAAGTTAATGTTCATCACTACCAAAGACAAGGTGCTGTCATTTTTACAAAAAAACAACATTGATTATAGCCACTTTATCTGATCATATCTATACATTTATCAATACTTGCATGTTCACTGTTTATCATAATACATGTAGGATCAGGTCCACTGGCACTGAGGTGACCAGAGTTGATCATTAAAGATCCATCTAAGGTTTTATGTGTAGTTACAGATGTGAAAAACAGTTGACAAAGACGCCATTTTCAGGATGAATTCATGGAAGAAGGACGACGACTGACTGCGTATTTTGTTTCATGAAATAAAATTACTAAAGAAACACGAACGAGGACAACGTGAAATAGATTTGAAGATCTATTTTGGTTGTATTCAACCATTTCCTATAATATTTCCAACATCACTACTTGTGGGTAGAAAATCTTACCAGTTCAACTTCGCTCAATACAAGAGCAGGTTGTAGGAATGAGCTGAGAATTTTTTTATATTTAAGAATTAAATGGACGACACGTTTCCTGACACAGTTAAAGAAATATCTTTTAAGCTTGACATTTTGAAAACCATCAGTGGTGGAAGGCATATTCACATGCTTTACTTAAGCAAAAGTATCAGTCCAACCACTAAGAAAACACTCCACTGCATTCAAAATCCCACTGAAGTAAAAAAAAAAGGACAATAGAATTATCAGAAAAATCTACTTAAACTATCAGAAATAAAACTAGTGGTTGTTTTAATACTAATGTTTCATTGAATAAGCAGCATTCGACTGTTGTAGCTGCTGAAGGTGGAGTTTTGGCCACTTTCTATACAGTAAGTTAGTCTAGTGGTTCCCAAGCTTGGGGCAGAGCCCCTCCAAAGGGTCACCTGAAAAATCTGAGGGGTCGTGGGAGGATTGCTGGGAGAGGAAAGAAGAAAAACAAAATCCTGATCCCAACATTTGTATTAATTTTTCTTTTTTGTCAATGTTTGGTTAAATTTACCTCTTTGGGCCTCAAACTTTGAAATGAAACAATGTGAGGAAGCGAAGACGTAAAAGTCTGGTTGGTGGAACTGGCCGACTCATAGAAACCTGCAACGTGACAAGTAGCCAAATCTAAATGCTGTTTTTTGTGCCAAAAGCCAGAAAGTTTCGGATCCCTGGTTAATCTTTAACGATGTGTTGTACGTTATCAACTTGTTTATTCTGTAAAATCTAAATCTTAACTGGTAATTAAAGCTGTCAAATAAACATAGCGAATTAAAAAGTGCAATATTTCCCACAAACATGTAGTGGAGCAGATGTATAAATGGGGGTCAAATGGAGATATATAAGTATAGGTACATTAAAATTGTACATTAATACAGTATGTTAGTAAATGTACATAGTTATTTTGAGTCATGTGATATTTAAAGTAAATCAGCTTTATAATAATGCAAAAACACTGGCTTTTTTTGTTCTGTTTTTTGTTTAAATGTTGTGCCTTTTTCTCAACATGTAAAAATGTGCAGACAAACTCCAGCGCTGTTAGACCTCAAACATGCTGCCTGGGCCCCAGTGACCAGGCTCAGATGATGGGTCAGTTTCCCATGAATTAAATAAGAGTAATAAGTAATAAGACACCCCCCCAACCCCAACCCCCATCTCTCATAAATACGGGAGCAGGAAGTGCGAGAGGCCGTTTCATGCGCTGAGCTGATGGGGCCGAGCTGACAGCTGCCCCAGCGTTTCACCACTGTCGCCATGGGTACACCACAGACCTACACTGACAGGAGATGAGGAGACCCCCCTCCCCCAGCACCACCACAGCATCTGAGCACTAATATCTCACAGATGAATTGAAAATGAAACCATGACACTTGGTGACATCTATTATAACTAAATCGCTGACTGTCTGCATATTAAAGGATTTTTTTCCCTGCTTTGAGGTGCAAACTCTGACAGCTGTGCTTTGAAGTTACAGAAAATTGACTCTGTGTTGTTCGACCTGTAAATATTTTGGAAAGACAAACAATCAAAATGAATTAAAATCAGACAGTTTCCAGCAGTCCCAACCTTAACATTTCTGTAGTGTAAGGACAAAAAACCCACTTTTACTGAACCTGTTAAACCTGCTTTTAAAGAGGCTTTTCTGAGGAAACTCTATTAGGAGAGATGGGTCCAATGTTCCAAAGAGGTTTTAATGTTTTGAGGTTATAAGTTAAAGGGTATCAATTGTTACTGTTGATCCTTCTAAAGGCTTTAGAGGTTTTAAAATACCTAATTTCTCTGATTTCTCAAACGCTTCCTAACCTGATCCATACCTCAGTCGCTATGTAAATTTTGTAGAAAGAGACAATTTTGAAACCAATGGTTTTTGAGCTAAAACATTACCATAGAATCTTATCCAGGGTTTTTGTAAATTGCTGTCAACATCCATGTCTGGCAACAGGAATAAAAAAAAAAAAAAATCCCCAATGATAAATGTCAGTAAATTGCTCATTATGAAGCACTGTCTCGACAGATTATATTTTTTAATCTTGTTTGTGCATGATATTATCTTGAGCGCTCAAGATATCATCATATGCAAACAAAGGTTTTGAACATCTGGGAGGAAGTAAAAAATCATCATCTTTCAGGACTTTTGGAATCCATAACGCAAAGCGACAGTTATCTGTCAGATTCAGATTCAATCTGCGAAAATGTTGTGTACCAATCATGGTTGTGTATGAGGCGCTCTGATGAATGAATTTGAAACAAACGATCATGACCTCTGGGTCATGTTTAATCTCTTTGATGTTCAGATCTTTGTGTTGACCTGATGTAGGTGAGAGAAACAAATTAATACGGTGCTTTCCCGGCTTGAGCTGAAGATTTATCTGCTCATTCTGAAGAGCTTTCGTGATCTTCGGACCTCTGGAACCAGCTGACACAAGAATGCCTGCCATTTCTTGTGGGGTCAAGAGAAGGTCGACGAGCCTTTGACTAAACCGGACAAACAGATTTAAAAAGCAATATGAGAGAGATTTTAAAAGCTGAAATAATTAAAAACTAAACTGCAGACACATTATGACATCGGGGCTGCACATTGATTCAGCATTAGCATTAAAAGTACTACTAAAAAAAAATCTCATATCAAGACATCATTGCTCACAGTTGTCATATCCAGATTTAATGAAACAATTCCCTGTATTTCACCCGGTTTGTTCAAATCTGTCAAAGCATTAAATATGAAAACTATTTACCTCAAAGTACTTATATTTTCTTCTTTATAAATGACAGGATTTAGTTTTTAGGAAACAGGCTGCAGAGAAATAAATAACTGCTTCATTTGAAATACTTGGGGAAGCGGTAACGAGGCACCTGGAACGCTGAGATAATCATTACAAATATTTTTTTTTTTCCATATGGCCACCCACAGGTGTCACGTTTTGTGGAACAGGTGTCATTTGGAGAACACTCCATGCTTGTAAAGCAGTCATCAGCTTCTGCACACGCTTGTCTTTGTCCTGCAGCCGCTGTGTGTAATGACTGCGAGGTTCCGACAGGCACTTAAGACTCGAGTGTGGTTCGCTATGAATATGGATGGGGACGCTGGGGGAGATGAATGCGAAGGTGCTGATGGACAGGTGCCGGGGGGGGGGTGTTAATGCATGCCGCTGTGTGTGTATGTGTGTGCGGTGTGTATCTGTGTGTTTGGTGGGAGGCGGTGAGATAATTGCATGGCGGCAGCCTGCAATATTAATCCCTCTCTATCTCTGACTCTCTCCTTTGAACTGGAAGCAGATGAGAGTTGCCGGGGACGACTGTCCCAGTGAGGGACGATTTAATTATTGGGACATCGACAGACATGGAGGAGAGTGGGGGAGAAAGAGGTAGAGGGAGGGAGAGATGGGGAGGAGGGAGAGGCTGCAGCCACCAGTGGAAGCACTGTTTACTTGTCCTTTAGGGAATTTTAAAACGTGTGTGTTCGGTCGGATCGAATGGTGTGATTTGTTTTGGGCAGATCCGACAACGGGGATCGTACCTGTGTGCAGAACCGGACCAACTGCGGAGCACCTGATAACCTCTAGGGAAAGTGGTCACGGGTCCAAGCTGTGCTGGGAATGTGACCCGACCTCGACCCGACCCAACTACAAGACCGTACCCCGCAGGCTTTTAGCTGAATGACTCCCACAGCCAGACGAGCTTTCCATACTGGGATGACTGACATTGGATTCCAAACACTTGATAGAGCACGGTTGAATATAACCAGGACTGAACCTCCTTGACTGAACATAACACGGATTCCTGATTGTTGCGGGACCAGAAGAATGATTTCTAAGTAGCATGAATCAATACATCATGGCAAGTTAGATCAACTTCTTGAACATATAAACATAAAACTTGTGACGGCACATCAGGTGACCCTCATCATTGAAACTTACAGTCATTACAGATGCTCATATATTTACACTGAGTTGTTGACTTCATTTCTTGGATAAATTCTTCAACTACGTGGTGAGATACAGATGTGAGATGTCAGAGCCAATGTTGTTGTGTGGAAGACTGTTTCCCTGTTACCTTGTGTCTAGATCCTAACTCAAACGGATCCCTAACCTCAACCAGTTGTCCTTTGAGAGGCTAAACCTGACCCCCACCTTACCCCGACCCTAAACCTGTTCCCTCTGCTACGCCTAACCATGACCTAACCTAAGCTCCAACACAAATAAAAGAGGGGGCCAGAGTAAACACAATTAGATGGGGGAGCAGATTTTGACCCAAGACCTGTTGTACCATCACCCAACGAGGATGATGCAGACTTCCTGTCTAGTATTCCTGATACGACCACCAACTTGAGTCTTTGAATTTAACTCCAACCACAGTGGGATGCCGACCTCCACCCTGCGTTTTTCCTGCTCCAGACACATTTAACCAATGAGTGAACCAAACGCTCTCATGTGGCCTTTAAAGATTCATTTTAATTTGCTTTTCTGAGTGAAAAGTGGCCGAACCAAGAGGAAATGCATGTCATCCCCTGATTTGGACCAGAGCTAACAAACCTTTGGTTTGTTGCTGAGACGGAAAACGAAAATATGTTCTCAGAATGTGTTGTGTTTTTCTGATGATTAGTTCAAGCAACAAAGATGAGACTATTGGAGTAAGCTAGATTAAAATATGTATTTCTGGTGGTAAAAAATGAAAAGTGAAGGTTTTGTTAATGGCAATACTAGACAAACTTTCAGCAAACTATATCCTGACAGCAGCCTAAGATCCGTCAGCCAAGAAATGAATTTTTGAAATCAGAACCAACATCAGAACCACATGGCAAAGCAGATGCAGTCACTAATGACAGCACCCACTTCACAAAGGGCCTTTGCTGACTGAAAACTATAGACGAACTTTACTTTGGTATTTGGCTCATACAGATTGGCCGTCTGTGTTTTGTCCAAACCTTCAGACAGAGGAGATCAACACTGACAAAGTGATGTGGGACACTACACAAGATCTTAGAGAAAAGCCTTGAATAAATATGCGCTGCTGGAAGTTTTAAAGAGTCACTGGCTGTTTAGGGACAACCAAATGTCTTGAAGTATCGAAGGTCTTTTCAAGGTGTGACACTGTGGGCCCCTGGTAAAGATAATCGAGACCCTCACCACCCCCGTCACTCTATCATTCATTTTTAAAACGGGCACATTTAAAAGTGAATAAGCTAACATCAGCTCCTGTTTGCAGTGTATCCATGGACATACAGACAACTGTCACTGGGTCAGTGATACTGAGGAGAACCTGGAAACGGGGGGATTCTCAGACAGGTTCTGGAGTCAGAAGGAGCATCTGTTTTCCAATGATTTCTAAGCAGATTTTTTAGATGCTTATTCATACGTCTGAGGAAAATGATATTCTCAGGTAGTAAAAAGTCCTACTCAGTCTAAAAACATGTGGATCATGTCTGTGTGTTGATCAAGTGGTTTTTATGAGTTAGACTGAGCTGCTGCCTCTGACTTGGTTGGTAACTGGGTCAAATTTACAGACAAACTACAATAACTGAATTCCTGTTTTACTGGAGAGCACTGCACTGCATCAAGCACTTTAACCTAAAAACAGTGCCTGTGCCTCTACTTCTTTAGTTTCCTATTTCATTTTTTATTCATTTCACTTCAGTGTCTGTCCCCATTAGAGTGTCTCGGTGCTGCTGTATCATCAGGGATCAATAGATTCTTATTTTAACTTTATTTTGGCTTCTCCTCCACTGTGTTTCTTCTGATGCTGCCGACAGGAACCAGATTTTTCTCTCAACAACACAATCAGCCTGAGTAGACTTTTTGTTGTGTCCTGATGGAGACCTGGATGGTTGAGAAATGTCGGTGGACAGTTTGACACCAACACTAAGACCCAGGAGGTGACTGATTCCTGATAAACTCCCTGAACATTTTCTTTCAGCTCCAGCAGCTTCCTGTCCTACTTTTACCCCCCCCCCACACACACTCACAGCTTTTTTGGAAATCTGATAACTTCACACAATTTTCAAGTTCGAGGAAACATTTCACTTACAAGCTACTGCTGCAGCAGCTGCCTGATGAATTTTAACTACTTTTTTTTCATACAGATGGGTGATATGATGCCACTCTGAAATACTGTGATCAGCTGAGCTGGTGACACTAAACCGGTTTCCAAATACCATCTCAAGATATCGATCATGAGAACTGGTTTTCAAACATTCGTCTCCAACGGATCACATTCAGACAGAGTGTGTGTGTGTGTGTGTGTCCATGTTTGTGTGTGGTGTTTTCTCTGCCTTTGACTAAGAGACTGAGGTGAATGCCGACTGACGGCAGGCAGCCATTTTTTTTAACCTGACAGGTCCTTTTCATCCTCCTCGTACCAGAACATCCCGATTTCTAAGAAAAGCTCGGCCTCTCTGCCTTTCTGCTCCACTGACTCAGTCCTTTCCATCCTCTACACAAACCCTGTCAGGAAGCAACCACGTTTTACTGTCAACTGTAGTTTACAGCTGTCCACCGCACACACGCGCACGCACGCACGCACGCACACACGGAACGAACAGCAGAACCTTTTTGTCTTTGTCATTAGCTACAACTGAGTGACAAACTCCTCAATCAATAGCCACTTGGCTGCAGTAGAGAGACGAACACTTCCTGGGCTCTCCTCCTGGGAGGTCGGCCTCCGTGTGGCGGGTCTGGCAGATACAGAACTTTATGTTTGTGTGTAATAATTTACAGTTTTCATTAAAAAAATAGATAAATAAATAAATAAAATCACTGAGGTCACCGTTTTTAATCTCAATCAGGGGGAAAAGCATCTTAAAAAGATAATAATCCAGACACAACAAGATTCTACTGTGTCTGCACTATGATGAACACAGTGTTAAATGTCAGGCTTCTACTGGGCGGATCTATGAGTCTGGCTTTAGTTATTTGTTTTCTAAAGGGTTTCTAAGGTGAGAGGAAGAGGATTTAGATTATCTGAGGTAAAACTGCGATGGTTAAAGTCACCTTTCATCCTTTTGATGAAGTCTCTGTCCTCTGGCCCGACGTCGTCCCGGAGCCTCTTCTGGCAGCCGCCTGCAGATAGAGATCACCAGTTACATCAAACACCACAGATCCCCTCACATACCGAGAGAGAACACGCATCATCATTATTATCATCATCACTATTATCACAATTATCCTTTTCCAGAATGCCTCTAAACAGGAGGGGCACAGGGAGGTTGCAGAGACAGGAAAAGTAGAATAGAGTGGGCAGGAAAAAATAGAAAACCAGATGCAGACACGCATGGATACACACAGATGAAAACATACAAAAAACACAAGCACACACAAACAAAAAGAGCATGTAGACAAGCTTCACATAAAACCGAACAGACAATACAAACACACAAAAACACACCTTCTAACAGCCTTGGTGAGGGCTTGCTGGCAGGGAGAGGATCCATATTCAAGACCTTGTAAAGCTGTCCAAAGGCTAGGAGGCGTAACGCATGCTGAAAATAATACACACACACACACACACACACAAAGACAGAATAAGGGCACATCACTGAATTGGAAAAGCAGCAGAACCCCCCCCCCAATTCATTCACAGAAGAGCACAGGCATAAAGCAGGCTGCAACAATACTATTTATTTATCTGATCAAAACTCTTTAATTATCAGGCAAACTTGTACAAGTTGCCCAGTGTTTGGCCCAGAAACTCTATTTGGGGGGGGGGGGCACTCAGTGGGCACTTATGAAGGATGAAAAAAGAAAAAGAGGGCAGATTTCCATTTCAGACTATTTTCATCCAATTCCAGAGAGCAAAGCTGATGCAGAAAGAGAGGGAGGAAAAGATTAACTTCTATTTCTCAGCGCCGAGCCCACATCATCCGCTTGGGGGCAGACTTTGTTGTGCTGTGCAGTGGCGGCAGCAGTGATGGTGGTGGTGGTGGTGGTAGTAGTGATGGTGTGGGTGTCAACGAGGGAGAGTGTCCCCACGCTTATTATGTGGCTAATTAAGCTGGTGCTGCTTCTGGGGATGGGGCTGGGGCTGGTGCCCCCCCCCCAAGAGCACCGTTGGGCTGCTTATCTGAGGTCAAAGTCTGGCCTCCTGCAGCCACTTCAAGCTATTTATAGTGCCGACGCGAGCCCAGGGGCCCCCGCCGGGGGCAGCTGAGGACTCGCTTTAAATAACCCCTCCTTCAATCAGTGTAACAGAAGGGAGCGTAACTCGTCAAGTCTTCCTGGAAGAAATTGCTGACTTTTGGTGCTGGTGGGCAGCGGGGAAGAGTGCACCCCAGCGAGATGTCTCAAGGTTTCACGAGTCGAGTCTTTTCCTCTCTCTCCTTGGCCCCAACTCAGTTCGGTTAGCTTCTGCCCCCCCCCTTTTTTTTTTTAAACGGCAGGGAAACAGGAGGGTAAGTTTTATAACGCTCCGATGGGTGGATGTGGAGGCGATGTCAATCTAAAATCAGGGCACATCTGTGCCCTCCCGAATCGATTCACCTCTGGGGAGAGACTCTGCTTCTAAACTGCACTTAACATCTCTGAAAAAAAAAAAAAAAAAAAAAACAACTTAAAAATTCCCAACTTGGATTTAAAGCTCAAATCACACAAGGGCTTTCTCTATGTTATTTCCACACAGAGTAAAAATTGAGTTCCCACTGATCTCTCTCTGTCTTTCTTTCATCCCAGACTTGGTGGAAATGAAGTCGACTTCCTTTTGTGTGTTGATTGACTTCATCACCCCTGGGACTGGTTAAGACCTGGGCAGCTGTGGTCCAGAGGTGAGACACGGGGGCCTGTTAATGCAGGCTTTTAAGGTTCAGACCTCTGGAGCAGATTGGATAAAATGTGAATGGAAAAAGCTCCTATCCTCCTTAGCAGCTAATGTCAAAGTGCCTTTGAGAGAGAGAGAGAGAGAGAAAAAAGGAAACCTTAAACTGCCCGAGTGGTAGAACAGTAAATAACAGAATGTCATCACACATCCATTTTAAGTTGGTTAGGGAAACACCACTAGTTTTGGACCTTGGAGTGCCTCAGGGGTCTGTTCTTGGCCCAATTTAATTTTTTATCTGTATGTTACCAGTGGGCTTTTTAATAAATTCTTTCGATATATCTTATTACTTTAATGGAGACACTCAGCTGTACTTATCTATGAAACTGTCTTAGTAATTTAACCAATTTAAACAACTGCCTGGAAGCCACAAGAGGCTGGATGTCGAAACATTTTCTCAAGCTGAACAAGGATAAAACAGAGGTTCTCAGTATGGATCCCAACAGCGCTAAAAATAGAGTGCAACAGACTCTGGTACCTTTAGCTTGTACTATCAAACCACACACTAACAATTTAGGTGTAACACTGAATTCTAGTCTGAATTTTTACATGCATGTTAAGGAGCTTGTAAGGTCGAGAGTTTTACTATTAAGAAATATGCCTAAGATCAATTGTATTCTATAATTTTAATGTGCTGAGAATTTAATTGAAACTTTAGCCCATTCACACCTTGATTACTACAACTTTTCATGCACCTGCCTCAGTGAAAGAACTGTAGTTCATCTGCAGATGATCTAAAACACTCCAGTGTCACCCTCTTTTCATTAGAAGTCAGCCAACTTTAGAATTCAATAAAAGTCTATGGTGGAGCCCCACAAGTACATCTCCTACTGTATAAACCTAGAGTAAGAAAGCTTTAAATATTTTACATTGCTTTTCCAAAAGGAAATTTCCCAATTTCACCAACATGTGTCATTCCCTTTTCTTCCCAGTGCAGCAGTTTGGCCTCAGACTTCATTTCAAAGGTTTTTCAACAAAAATTCACCACCAATTCAAAAAAATCTTTATTTCTTTGTTGAACCAAAAATATTCTTCTTTTTTAACTTCTGACGACGATGTTTTTATGCACCGTTAAAAAAGAAGTTGAAACACACACCAGCGACCGACATCTTTATTCACCACAGGGCTACGATGATTATTTCAATGCATGAAAATGCATCAAAGGAAGAAACATTTCTCTTCCCGTGTGGCTGCTCTCGTATGAACAGCCTCGACTGGCAGCAGTGTCAGCCAGAAAGTCAACGAGCCACCACAGACAGACTGAGCTCTGCAAAGCCGAATCAATCAGTCAGTTAATTGAAAAGTCAATCAACAGACGACTGTTCAGCAGCTGTTCTGATTATTGGCTCGGTCACAGCTTCTCAAATCTGAGAAGCGTTTTCTTGTCTCGTTTCAAAATAAGTTAAATATCTTTGGGTTGTGGCCTGTTGGTCTGACAAAACAAGACATTTGAAGGTGTCAAATTGGAAACTGTGACGGATATTATTCTAACTAAAATTCAATCAATAGTATGATTAGTTGCAGCCCAATTAGGATGTGGAATCATGCTATAATGTCATAAATACTGGTTGTGTAATAAGCTTATAGAATAAATGTTGATTTAGTATTTTCTGTCTTAAGATTGTGCTTTGAAAACCCAACATCAGAGGGAGAAGAAGACGCTGCCGTCAGCAGTAAAACCGGCTCAGGGGTTAGATGAGCTGCTCTGTATCAGGACTGACCTGGGCGCTGTGTGTGATGGCGTCTGCCTGCTGGGCGCTGAGGTCAGACAGGACGTCTGTGGGTTCCCTCTCGCAGGGGTCGTGAACTCCCGGACCCCCTGTGGAAAAGAAAAAAAACAAAAAACATCAGTGCTTCCACGGTGGGTTCCGACTCGGACTGGAGAGGCTCCCAGAACCTCAGCATACATCTGAACTCAGCTTCAATTCACTCAACAGGAAAACACACGCAAACACAAGGCAGTAGTGAGAAATAACCTAAACCGTGAACAAAGTTTTTCTTTAAAAAACCCAGTCACATCATGGCAGCGATTAACTCGCTGCTCTGCAGTGATGCACAAAGGTTTCCCAGATCAAGGATTAGAGGAAAAAAAAGAAGATGGGCCGGGGAGGGGGGGTAAATCTGAGAACATCTTTCTGTTTATTAGAGCTAAACAAGAAACATTTTTCACGTCGACTGCTGTCGGATAAAAAATTCATTCCTAGGATCTCAGAAGATAAATGTTTACATAATACAGAGGGTGATGATAAACTGTGTTCGATCGTTGAACCAACTTCTTCTGAATCAAAGTCGGGTTAAAATAGACCATCTTTCATCTTCCTGCGAATCCGCTGAGACTTTCTCAAGGAGGCCTGAGGGAATCTGGACCCCAGTTTGGAAACGGCTAATGCACTACAGAGCAGGGGAAGCTGCACTGCATCACTGTCGACACTCCTCAGTTTGCTATGTAGGCCATGAATCCCAATACACCCCGTGTGTGTTGGCAGGTTGTAGCAGGACACCGGGTTTATCCTAAACCACAAAATCATTAAAGGTAATTCTAAAATGTTTCTCCTGCGTTAAAAGAAAAACAACAAAACGTTGTTTTTCTGTTTGTCGGCTTCTTAGTTTTATTTGCTTGGTTACCTTAAAACCTTGTTTTCAATCCCTGGGGTGTCTTTTCTTTTTTCCTTTTTTTAAAATATATTCTATATATGATTTTTATTTGTTTTCATTATTAAAGTGGAACAGGGAGCATAGTTGCCTGATGTTTCCTTCAAGTATCAAACAGCTTTTTGAACAAGTTAGAGCTTTGATATAATAACATCCATAATGCAACTGGAAGTCAGACATGATTCACTGCAGTTTTACTTCACAAACTTTTCCAAATATTGTCAGAAAACCAATGGAAATGATTGAAAATGCAAACATCCAGGAAAAGACTAAGAGGCAATGACCATGCTGACATACTGCAATCATGCTCACAATGAAAATGTTAACACACTGATGTTTAAAAGGTATAATTTCTACCATGTTCCCCATTTTAGTTTTGCATGTTTACATGCTAACATTTGCTAATTAGCATTAAAATAGTACAGCTGAGGCTTGTGGTAATGATTTTAGATCAACTGGGGATGGCGCTGCATTGAAAAGTAGCAAGGCAGCATGTTTCTCTCGTAACCACAAATGTGAACCACATGGTGGCACTGGAGACCACGGAGGTCAGCAGGACACATCGTCCGGGGACCCTGAATGTCTGAGTCTAACCGCCTGGAAAATCCATCTGACAGCTGCTGAAACACTGAGCATGTTTTCTTGAGCAGTGACTTACAACCCGTTGCCACTCCAGGCTTATCAATTATGTCATATGCTGCTGTTGGAGAGATACATTTTATCGTAGCTGCACTCGTCAATCAGTCGTCGATCACACGCACATGCCGGCTCATCGTTTTAAATATGTGGTCAAACCACAAGCCTTCACTTCCACTCATTCAAAATTCAATCACACTTTCTTTTCCTCCTTATTTAAGCCGAAGGGGCCACGGTTGCTCTTCGAGTGTCCTTGCTGATTTTAATTTCGGTGCCAAACTGTAATTTCATTTCGCTGCCGTCTGAGCCGAGAGTCATTCGCTACGGTCCACTCTCGCCGCTGACGGCCCGCACGCATTAATTTCTGCAGGAATGAATTCCCCCTTCCACCAGATTGAAGCCGTTTAATGTGTCGAACAGAGGCCGCCGTACACGACAGCCCCGATCATGTGCCACTGTTATGTAAAAGCTGAAAGTAATAGTCTCTTTTTTGTCATGATTCAGTGTTTTGCCAATATAATTACAATATTTTTTATTTTACCTTTAATGCCTTTTGTGCCTCCTTATATCATGAGCCCTTGATCGAAGAGAATACTGAAACCTAACTTCAACTGCCAGTTAGATCGACAGTATCAAAATATATATGATTCAAACTAAAACCAAACTTGACTGTGTCTTTTAGTTTCTACTCATTAAAATCTTTACAAGAGCCAATACAGGCTTCCTCACAGTGTAACGGTTCCGGTCCAGATTTTCACAACTGGTGAGTCCCCATAGCTGCTCCACTGCTTCACTGCAATAACCTGGTAACTGAAGGACACCCTGCCTGGTTTCAGAGGTGGGGACACCCACACCATGTCCTCCAGCCCACAGGTACTGCCCCCACCCTCTCTCCAGTGATTAAAAGGGATGCCAGCCTATCAGGTTAAATCTCAACCAACCACGGAGCTACGCCACTGCAGAGTTTTTTGATGACCTCAGTGATATCAAACTGAGAGCTGGGCATGCCCTACCCAAGTCATCCATCTCTGCCCCCCCCCAACCCCCAACGGGCAAGGCAAGGTTGGAAGGGTCACCTCCCCCTCCGACGGTGGCCAGGGCCAGAAGCCGTAACTCCTCTCCCCGAGTCGCCCAACGCGTTGCCAGAATTTCTTTGAGGTCGCTTGCTTGTCTGCGAAAATGTGAAGACCGAGGTATTTGTGCAGTCTCTGACCGTGAGACGCAAGGCTGAGTTCAACAGTCACCAGGATTTGTGTTTCTTTCTCTTTCAACTGGTCCTCGCGTTTTCCCTCCTCCTTTCTTCCTGCATTAGGACGACTCCTTCAACTGGAACACAAATATTGTGTCTGAAGAACGTCCTTGTTGCAACGAACTCTGTGCGTGCCGCTGCTAAATTTCACTTAGCAAATCATATGTTTTATGGGCAGTAACCCCAGGGTTCATAAACTGTTAAACCAGCCCTGGACAATTTGTGCCCTAAAGCTTTGGAAAGAGAGAGAGAGAGAAAGAAATGCTGGTGCAAATGCAGACAACGAAACCAAGCTCGGGGGCTGCTTGTGAGGCGGCGGTCACCGACCTGGCAGGAGAATCCCCGAGGCGATGCACTCCATGACGCGGCGCAGGGCTTCACCTGGACCCAGCGGCCGGTTGCAGGTGGCTATGGCCTTTTCGCAGATCAGCTCCAGAGACTACATGGGAGCGGACAGAGAGAGGATGCTCAGCACAGAAACAATCAACTCGATTACAGTCGTGATTCTGGTCCTGGGACACGGAGTTTACTACACATCCTGCGTCTAGACACAAAGCTCAGGACCTTAACCTTAAAGTTTCCTGTTCTGTCTGTATGAACGCTGAGTGTAGAATGGGGCATCGATCTAGTTTAAAGTCTCCTTGACTCAATCTTCCACTGATCATGAGACCTTGACCCGTCCCGATCCTGTTTTCACCACCCACCCATCCTTTGAGAGGCTGCCACACAGGGAGTCTGTTGCACACGTCTCTGAGGATCCTCAGGACGACGACGCAGGACTTGAGATCTGTGACTCTGGCCTGGGGGGCGGGGGTGGTCAGACAGAGAGAGAGAGAGACAGACAGACAGAGCTTACTGATAGCACAAGGGACATTTTAAAGAAAAAGTTTTGCTGAGCAGCACAAAAATATGTGATTATGACAAATTCCAGGATCTGAAATTTGAGTTCTCCGGCACTTGAAGAGGCATTTTCATGACCCCTGAAATCTCAATACGCCGCTAATGTCTTTGTAAGAGACTGAATTACACATATTTAACTTGATTATAGCCAGTTCTCTGAAAATGAAATTACCTGCTGGCAGAAACTTTATTTAAGTTCGGCCACAGAGGGATACAGACGTGCAAGAGCTGAATTGATACTCCGCCCTTTTTCTTCTGAGAATAAAATACCAGTTTCAACAGCAGATTATGGGATGTTTCACCAAAGATAATGAACAGGAAACTTAAGTTCCTGTCGTATGAGCTGTTCTTTGCTCTCACTGGAGAGCTGAACACAGGGAACTCCTGAGGAAAACACCATGCCCTGAAAGGGGTCACTCGGCTGATAGGGAAGACCTGGACTAGTGAGCTGATCTGGTTCGGCAGCATATTTACTACCAGCTAAACACTGCCTGCCAGTGAGGGTTTTTTTTTTTAATATAAAGATGTTACAATGGATAATTTTATTGAGAAATGACCAATGACAAATGATGCTTATTATCTTTTTACTGCAGTAATATCTGACATTTCTGAAGCCAAGGACTAAAGAAAGAGACTAAAGAATCCTGTGTAATAGAATCTTTTTTTTTTTAAGCTGATTAAAAACACTTGCGTGAACATTCATATAAGATACATTATCATATTTTGGAGGACTGTTGGCTTTAGTTTACTTCTCCTATAATCGTCGCATTGATTAAATTGGAGTAACTGTGAAAAGTTGCAGCTTTGTCAAAACTAGATAGAAATTAAAAAGTACAAGAAAAAAAGCTCTACCTAATCAAGAGCATAATAACAACAATAATCTCTATTTATAGAGCATTTCTTCAAAAGTTACAAAGTGCTTCACAAGCAGCAAAACAAAAGAGAATAGAGAAAAAAAAGGCTGGTGTATGATCCAATTTAGTGAAAACAAAATATATATTTTTAAAGAAGATAAAAGAGAGTTCAAAGAAATTTAAAACTCAAGTAAAATCAGGAAAGTCTCTAAACATCTTCAGAAGGGACTTAAAAGAAATCAGCGAATGGGTTGACCCGATTTTCCACAGGCAGTTTGTTCCGGAGCCTCGGGCCCTGATGGCAGAAGCTTTGGGTCCCCTTTAGTTTTCAGCCGTTCTCAAGGAACAGATAAAAGACCTCTGCCTGAGAAAAGGTCGGAGATATAGCAGGGAGAGGCCGTGGGGAGCCTCGAACGTAATCAGCCAGATCTTAAAAATCAATTCTTAAAACACACTGGGTGCCGGTGTAGAGAGGCTGAGGCGGGAGCGGCGTGATCACGTCTCCCGGTTCTGGTTAAAAGCCCGGCAGCCGAGTTCTCTACCGTCCGGGGTCCATCAATAGGCTTTTTTTCTGGTTCGGGTGGTGCAATAATGTGGATGTGATGACAAGAAGGCCTTTGGGACGGTCTCTATGCCTTTAAAAATTTTAAATGAGACTTTTTTATTTTTTGGAAGAAATATTTCTCAGATGATAAAAACATGAGCCTTCAGCCATCAGCCATCTCTGGACCTTCACCTTACTGATTATCAGGGGTCCACTCAGAGTCTCCTGTTAAATTCAATCAGGCTCAGACGGACTAACACTGCATTTGCCCCAGTGAAAGGTTGAGTAGTTATTCCTACACACTTGATGTTTCTCTTCATGCATTCTGTTGTTTTAGATTTGAAATCCGTAGGATGAAATGCTTCTATGTGAACGCTCCGTCTGCTCTCCTGAGCTCTACTGTGAAATGCTGGATTTCTAGGAACCAGGGATCCTGGAAGTTTATTGGAGTCACTTTATTCTACTTTATTCTGTTTGACTGCCTCTGCATTTTATGAAATGGCCAAAATGCAACCGGGTTGACTATATGTTCACAAAATGCTTTAACGTCCATCTTCTCTAGGTCCAACTCGAACTGAAAAAGAGGCGCCTGAGGAACATAGAGGGAATGAAGGAGCATGATGACATTAACATCAGAAACAAACGATGCTGGCGATTATTCACACTGCCCATCTGCTCGGGATGAGCAGCTGAGTTCAGGTGCTCTCATTTAATCCTTTTCAGTCGCAGCGAGAGGCAGACGGGAAAATGCTGCTAATTGCCTCTGCAGTTATGAGGGGTTGGTGGAGGCCCACGAGTCATTTTATCTGAGGCACTGTCCTCCGCACGCCTCCTCTCACCTTCGGGGAGGCCAATCACGGTTTTCGCCCAACCTTGACCCCCCCACCTCCCTGTTAGTGGGGCAACTCCTGGTCATCCTGCCTCAGCTTGGACGGCAGAGTCGCTGCTCCTCCGAAACCTGATTTTGGCGAAGGGCCTCTGCAATGCTCTTCCTCTACTTGTGCTGAAATTTCTTTTTAACCCAATTTCTAGAAAAATCAGCGAATAAAATGCTAATGAATGCGCATACCCAGTGCTGGGATACTGACTATTAGGTGTTTAGTGCATTTGAGATAAACAGACAAAAAAAAGAATGAAGTGGAAAACCTGATGGAAATATGACATTTATGTCTGTTTCCTGCCTTAATTAGAGGACGTTTACGGTTAACATTTGTCTCCTGGTCACATGCTCCATGATTTATTAAAATCTGTTTCCATTGCACTTTGTCGCATTGCATTTATTAATGCGCCCAATTTTCCGTTTCAGCCAAGAGTATAAACAATTTTTCTTTTCTTTTGCAATATTTCGTCTTTTTCCTCCTTAAAATTCCTGCGTTTTCCACCAAGGCTTTTTATAAGCTCATTGAAAATGTGCATAAAAACAAACAGAATGACTTACAATCAGCTCGTCTCCAACATAACTGACTTCGAAAAATGAAATCTATGCGCCAACAAAAGGGACGTGGTGAATACGTTTAGGAGGGGTGGTGACTGACGCCTGGGTTTTGCTCATGGGCCACGTCGTTTCCAGTCCAGGATCTTTTCTGTGCTTGTACCTTGTCAAGGTCGTACGGAGCGGTTGAGGTTTTTGAGACCAGGGTTCGCATCCAGAATACAGAGTGTTTTGGGGTTTCGGGATATCAAAACTCTTTGGTAAAAGTTTGAGAAAGATTTTGGTTTATGTCAAATATTAAAAAAATAAATAAATAAATAAATAAAAAATGCATGTCTCGTCTCTTGCTTCAAGTTACTGTTCTTTTTTTTTATATCTAACCACAATCTTTCCCTAAATTTAAAAAAGTTCTGAGCATAACCAGGAAAACATTCATCATGCTTTTGCTGCAAGCAGTTGAAGAAAATGAAAAATGTGTGCAGCCACCTTGCAGATATATGCTGGTTTAAGTCAGAAACACTTGAAGGAACTGATCGTTTCTTGCAAATGTTTATATAAGTTTTGCAGAGAAACGCTCTGCTCTCTGATGGAGCTCTAGAAGAATCTGAGCAGCTACAAGGACTCTGCTGGCAGAGCTACAACAGCACTTTCATTAAAATTTGTATCTCTCTCATATGTGGATAGGAAACAGAATCTTGGTCGTTTCGCATTTCCCTTGAAACCCGTTTGCTGTTGCACATTAGACGTGCTCACCTGGAACCACTTGGCGTGTCGGAGTGAGGCCAGCGCGGCCCGGCACTTACTCCTGTCCAGGACGTCCTCCTCCTCCTCCTCCTTCTCCTCCTGCAGCTGCTGCTGCTGCTGCTGCTCCTGCTGCTTCACCTCCTCGACATCCTGGTGATGGCCCTCCTCTGGGGAGAGGGACACTGATCTGACTGAATGAGTTGTGGGTGTGTGTGTGTGTTGGGGTGTTAAGATGTTATGTGATTTTCTGGGAGTAGGGGAGGGCGTGGGGTCGGGGGGGGTCTCATGCACAAGGCAGGATCTTTCATGACGGGAGCGCATGTGTCTTGCCGGCCGGCCGAGGGCCTTGCTCTAGATGCAGATCAGTGGCTGGAGGCGATGGAGCACGTCAGATTAGTGCATTATCAATTACAGGTGCAGGACGAAAATGAGAGCATGGTGACGGGCCGGGACCAAGAGTCAGGTTAAAAGATTGAAACGACACTTTAGATCAAGGACACGTTTGGTGGATTTCAGAACAATTATGGCTCAGGAATGTCTGAGACTTGGGGGGGGCACATTAAAAAAAAAAAAAAGTTACTCTGATTCAAAGCTCTGCAGTTGTCTTTGGCGGCACCATGCTAGTATTTTCACTCTTGGGGGGCAGATTTTTCTATTTAAGATGGGAACGGTCTCTCCACACCGGGTGCCTGCAGGGGAATAATCCTGCCATGACCGGAGGCAGAGCCATGGGGGAGAACGGCGGCAGGAGAAAAGGGCGATGGCAAGTTGACAACGGCAGCAACATAAACATCTGAGAGCGAGTGAGAACGCCACCCTTGAAAGAAAGCGAAGGCTGGTTTGTTCTCGAGAGCAACTGAGGGGGAAGGGGGGGTTGGGGACTGTGGAACACAACACGGAGCTCCCACCGAGGGTTCACAGGTTCATCAACGATCTCCTCCAGGAAATCTGAGGTTGTGGCCTCTCCCTTCAACCCGGAAACGACATCGCTACTCTGTGTACCCAGTTCGCTGGTTCACGTCCAATGAGCAGCAAGGCCGGCAGAGATTAAAACCGCAGAGCCGGGGAGCAGGGCGTGTGGTCCGGCAGCCTGTTCGCCTAAGAGAGCGCGGTGAAAGCCGAACGGGACGGAGGAGCTGGAAGACGAGAACGGGGGAACCAACGAGAGACCCGGGGTTTTTCCATCCCCAAGTCCCTCCTCCTCCGAGGCCGAGAAGCAAGGACCTTCCTGCTCTGCCACTGGGGCTTCTGGGTAATGTGATGCCCCTGCTTTGGAAGGAAATCTGCTGCTAATGGCATGGTTTGTCAAAGTCAGCTGGAAAAGTAAACTTTTTTTTTTTTTAATCTAGCTCTTTTAGGTGCACTCTGAGATTTGGTTATTGAACCTGAACACCTCAGAAACAAATGAAATCGGGGACTGAAGTGAAACCCAACGAAAAAGCCATTAAATTAGTTTTTTCTTCTAAAAAATACTTTGCGGTAAAGTACTGAATTGGTTCACGTAGGATCATGTTCATCAGTTCTACATGTTACAGTTATGAAAAAAGTTTTAATTATTCCTCTTTTGCCTTCATCTCTCAAACTCTGGTCTGGACTCAACTTTTCAGTAAGATGAACATTTAAAAACTGCAAGGGATTATAATACTCTGCAACTGAAACCTATAGAGTTTCAAGTGTGTCAAGGGGATGAATTAAGTCCTTTTCAATATTAAATTAGAACAAATTAATGCATGTTTTTATCAGTTAATTATAAAAATATAATTCAATTTGCCAGTGAAAACTGTATTCAATTATTCTGACTCATAAAATTTCATTATAAAAGGATTTTTAAACATTACTCTATGAATTCCATTTACTTAATTATATTTTATTTTATTGCTTATTTAACAAGGATGATGAACATTACATTGATTGTTCCAGGGCAGAAGTAATGTGGTAGGTTGATGATATAGAATATTTAACAATAAACTGGTATTACTAATTGAATTTGAAAAGAATGATTTCCAAATTTATTTTCAAATTCCATTTAATTTAGGGCAGCAGCTACAATTATTGACATGACTTATCATTCTATAATTTTTTAAATAATCAAATTAGTCTTTGAAGTGTCAGAAACTAATAAAAAAAATACCAAATATAACATTTCAAGAGCCTATGGAGGCTTACTCATATTTTCTGTGTCTAAAAGTCAAAGATATTGAACTTAGGGTGATATAAAACTGAGAAATGAAATCAATGGCTGCAGGTAAAACAACAGTTAGCGTGAATTCTCCCTAACTTTTTGCCACATTTCACCATCTGTGTCTTGTATAAATATGAATGATTGATTCAGGAATAATGTCAATCAAATATTTTTGGCTGTTAAATTAGCAGCTGCTTTGACATCTGGCTTCTATTTTCCACTTTTTATTTAGCGACGATCGTCTTTAATTCAAACATGCACAAACAAAATGAAGCCTTTAAAATAAATGAGATCCCATTTAGAGCAGTAACAGGGCTCTGACTATGCAGCTGGCTGGTCCAGACTCCATAGAAACAATAGGCTTTAACAGCGGTGCTAAGAACATTTATGAGTAAAATACTCAAGATTTCTCCCGAAAACATCCGGAATATTATGTATTTATGCATTTATTTACTTTACAGACTTACTATCTTGGATTCCTTCAGTTCCCTTTTTCCCCTGTTGGGAACATGTATGGTGGGAGCAGTTTTTCTTCCCAGAGGCAGATCATGAAGGAACCCTCACTCTTGGCCAGAACCACATACAGATAAGGACGACCCCCCCACCAAATTCTCCTTGACATCAGCAGCTTAGGGGAATTTTTGATTAGTGACCAGGACATCATATTAATTCAATGAACACCGTTTTTACAACATGAAATTATGGTATGTCATTCTGAGCCAATGGATGAATTTGATTAACAGAGAGGAGTCGGCTCCAGTAATTAAAGCAAAGAAGCAAAGATGTGGACAAAGGGTGCTGAGTAATGTAGTCATTTTGTCCCTCTGATAGTCTGTGTGCTCGGTAGTTAACACATGGACCAAGGGAGTCCAGTCATCAAGGGGGTGGGTGGGGAGGGTGAGAGGGGGGTAACAGTCCACACAGGGAGTTGACCTGAGGAGCTACGGCAACAAAATCAAGAGTGAGCGGAGGCCAGTGATGGGAGGCGCCCGATAAAAGACCAGGGGTCATCTGAGAACCAGAGGGAGTCGGTTAGACTGTTACAGGTCAATCAGCAGAATAGAATGTTCCTCAATGGGTTCCTTAAAGAACCCCATGACATGAGATGAGGTAGCACAGATGGGGTTTACTCTAGTGTCCAATCAGGTAAATGGATCTGAGTCCTTCTAAAGCTCTTATTGAGTCTATCAGCTGACAACCCCCCCCCCCCAAATCTCTGCTGGAGGCATCAGTTAGCATTAGCCACCACTAGTATAGCAAACCGCAATAGCCTAACTGTCAATGGTTGAGCTGCATCGTGGGTAATGTAGGCATCAGGTTTTGATAAGGAAGAGAGAACATGTGGAATAAAAAAATCACAATATCTCTGGTTCTGGTGCACTGATTTCAATTGCTTTTTCTAAACTGTCCCTCGTCAGTGACTGAGTTATAGGAACGTTGCTCTAAATCAATTGACCACTCTTATCTGTTAACAACATTAAACAAAATGAGCAAATTGATTGACAATGTGGGATTATTTTGTTTTTGCACATGAAGAGCTTTTAAACCACAACATTTGAGACTTTCTGGTGTGTTGGAACTGTTGTAAATCTACTGAGAAGCTTTCAGCTTCTGACTTCTGACAGTCTGCACTATTCTGGTCTTACTGAACTACAGAAACACATGGTCCAGTAACAGTCATACACTGGTGTTACAGAGTATTTTTCTTTCTATATCAAATCATTGTTGGCTGACAAACACCAGCTCGCGGAGAGAAAATGAACTGCACAATGTCGCCAAGTGAGAAGCCTGAACATTTACACTTGTCTTCACTAGTAAAAAAGTGTGATAATAGATAAAAGATTCAATTATAGATTTATTGGCTTCAGATTTTACAAAATGAACATATTAGGCCGAAAGAGGAAATGGAATCAGAAGGGGACCAGCTGTTGGACCTTAAACTGAAGGGGTTCTTTAAGGAACCTTCCAGGTGCCAGCTTAAGGCTGCAATCTGAACAACCTACATTAACTCTCATTGTTTTCCATGTGGGCAACCTTGTCAGGACTGTCAGCTGTGCTCCCGTTGGTGTGTAAACAGGACAATTTGTGTATGCGATTTCACACTGTATGACAAACCGGGATGAGACAAAATAAAATATACACACAAAAAACCCTTGTTTGTGCTGACAGGATGTTGAAGCAGTGAGAGGAAAAAACAAACAGAAAACAACAAAAAACACAAAAACGCTTTTTTTCTCCTCATCGTGATTCCGCGTTCGACAGCTGTGCTTCGGCGCTGCCCATCCGTCACCCGGCAGAATCCATTTTTTCCACCTTTTGTGGCGGCTCGACTCAATCTTTCACACTGGGGAGCAGGGGCCACAATGGGACTCGCTGTTCCATAATGGCAGCTCTTCACATCTGACTCGCCTCTCATTCATTTTTAATTTCTTTCCCATTTGAGGGAGAGAGAGAGAGAAAAAAACAAACACAGTGGAAGCACTGATGCCGAACGGCGGCTCTCGACCTGCAGCACAGACACCTGACAGAGCGGAGAGTTTCGTTCCCATCAACTTCTGATGATTTTTTTTTTTTCACTGGTCCAGGAGATGAATTCCCCCGTTGTCATGAGGGATTACTTCACTCGAACAACTGCCTTCCTTTTCTCTGGACTGGTTCCCTAGAATAAATCTATTTCTGTCCAGAAAAGATGTCGTCTGTTAAGATGGACGTCCAGATCTGACTCTAAATAAGGATTGCTGAATATATATTTTTTTTTTTGCAGATGCAGGATGATGCAGGAGGACACCTGAGAAAGACGCCTCTCCAATCTCCCCCCGAAATCATCCTTCATGGGCTGTCTGCTATTTCCACCACACTTTACCCACACTTTACCCAGATCCATATCGGCCCCTTCTCCTTTTTCCCCTGCTCGCCTCTCGGCTTTCAGCCACTCTCCGTGTATCATCCTCCCCAATTTTCCCCAGATTATCTCCCATTTCTAGCTCGGGTTTCGTAGAGCCTTTCTACCTTTATAAATTCCTGTAAGCGCCCCCCCCCCACTCTCTCAGCGCCCTGTTGTGATATAAAGGTCAAATAAAAACTGGAAGGGAACAGGAAAAAGAGGGTGGTTAGGAGGTGGAGGAGGAGTAAGTACCTTCTTCTTCTGTGGCGCTGCGCTCCTCCCTCATGGCTAAGGAGGAGAGGGTGATCTTCAGCGTGAGGTGGGGATTTTTGGTGCTGCAGACCCGGATCGCCGCCTCGGGAACACACGACCTCACCTCGTACTTGTCCTCCGTCATTGTCTGCAAGGCAGGGCTGCACGATTAATTAAAAATGGAACGGCACAGTCTCAACACTGACTCTGGTGGTTTGGGAAGAGCAAGGTGCTGCTGCTGCTGCTCTAAAATTGCTGCTGCCATTTTTTAATGTGCAGAATCATTGGCCTACAAATCAGATTATCCACACTAAGCGCTTGCATCAGTTTTCTCTCCACAGATAAACTATAAATTCACAAATATATTTCAATAAATATACTTAATTTACCAAAACTGCAGAGATTAAAAGGCCTTTATTTGAATAAGCACCTGACCTAGTTTCAAAGTCACAAAGTCGGACCTGATCCATTTCTGTATCACTTCACACAAATCTGAGCTGTCAGATTTATGCAAAGGCTGCAATAGCACAAGGTAAAACATGTAGAGAGAGACTGAATGCAGAATTTCACCTGCTAAACAACAGTATAACAGATTTAACCTGAACAACATTCAGGTTGTTCTGCCAAGGCCAGACAACCTTACACATGTCTGTCTACAACGTCATAGATCTCAACACCATATGTTGAATTTTTTTTTTTTTAACATCAAGATCAATAAATCATTTCCCGAGAAAGTGATGAAAATGCTGACCCCCCCCCCCCAATCTTGCTATGTTATGGAAAGCTGCCACTTTAACCAGACTTGCCCCCAAATGTAAGAAGTTCTACCCGAATCCCTGCCCCATCCCTCCATGAAGTTTGGTGCAAACTGGTTCAATAGTTTTTGCATAATCCTTCTAAAACATCAAATAAACAGACATGGGTGAAAACACCACGTCCCTGGCAGGTAAATATTGTCTCTTATACTCAAAGGAAATACACTATAAAACCACTAAACACTGCGAAGATTTTACGTCATTATGGACATTAAAGTAATTTATCCCCTCAGAGTGCAGGCGAGACAGTTTAAACCTAGAGAAGATGCTCAGTAGAGCTCAGACCTGCACCGAGGCCAATGTCGAACAGCACACACCAGACTTGAGAGGGAAGAAGTGCAAATTCACAGCCAACGATCCGGATCAGCCCCAAAATTTTTATGGGTTCTTCGCCGGCCAGAAAACCTTCCCTCCACTAAGTCCGGTGCAAATTGGTTCAATAGTTTCTGCATAATCCTGTTGATAAATAAACAAACCAACAAACAAACAGTCATGGTCGATGACACAACCTCCCCTACAGAGGGAATAAAGTCTTGTATAGCCACAGACCAGTTGCCTTCCTCTTTACGGATGTGTAAATGAATATCCTGAAGATGCTTCAGACTCAAGACGTGAAAAAATAAGAAATTAATAGGAATTAAACCAGTGTTCCAACTTCATATATTGTCATTTATTCTAAGACTTGATGAGGAAAGTTATTTGAAGATTCAGTGTGAGAAGCAGGTTGAGTGTCATCATCCCTCACAATGGTCATTAATTAAAGTGTCAAACAGCAGCATGTTGTTCTACAATCCTTTGGCGGCGCAGCTGACTGAAAACACATCATTGTCGTCCACATCATTTAACGTCTCCACTCTTCTCCTGTCTTCCAGCAGCAGCCCCAGAAGTTTTATATGTAGATTTTAACTTGTTTTTCTGGAAACCTTCCTGTTCTCTAATCTGCTCCTGTTAATTTGAAGCTGATGCTGTTCGCTGTTAATGAAAAACTTGACACTTCCTCCATTTCTACATGTTGTCTTGATAAATTCAGTTTAATGTCCATTTCCACAGCTCTATTTAATCTGGGTTCAAAAGAATCCTGAATATAATAATGTAAGAGTATAACAGACTTTCTCTTTCCCGTTAATGATTTAATTTATTCAAACCACTGACTGACAGTGCATCTGGGTGCTGTCCAGAGTGGAAATGAGTGGCGGAAAGTGGCGGCGTGGGTTTCTTTGCTTGCCGTTGCAGTTGTTCTGATGAAAACTGCAGCGAAAAGTAAGTTGTGAAACTCCCTGCGAGTTGTTGTTTGACAGGTGTCTGTGTAAGTGACACCTCCCCCTGCTGCCAGTATACATTCTTTTTTTTTTTTTAACATCAAGATCAATAAATCATTTCGAGAAAGTGATGAAAATGCTGACCCCCCAATCTTGCTATGTTATGGAAAGCTGCCACTTTAACCAGACTTGCCCCCAAATGTAAGAAGTTCTACCCGAATCCCTGCCCCATCCCTCCATGAAGTTTGGTGCAAACTGGTTCAATAGTTTTTGCATAATCCTTCTAAAACATCAAATAAACAGACATGGGTGAAAACACCACGTCCCTGGCAGGTAAATATTGTCTCTTATACTCAAAGGAAATACACTATAAAACCACTAAACACTGCGAAGATTTTACGTCATTATGGACATTAAAGTAATTTATCCCCTCAGAGTGCAGGCGAGACAGTTTAAACCTAGAGAAGATGCTCAGTAGAGCTCAGACCTGCACCGAGGCCAATGTCGAACAGCACACACCAGACTTGAGAGGGAAGAAGTGCAAATTCACAGCCAACGATCCGGATCAGCCCCAAAATTTTTATGGGTTCTTCGCCGGCCAGAAAACCTTCCCTCCACTAAGTCCGGTGCAAATTGGTTCAATAGTTTCTGCATAATCCTGTTGATAAATAAACAAACCAACAAACAAACAGTCATGGTCGATGACACAACCTCCCTACAGAGGGAATAAAGTCTTGTATAGCCACAGACCAGTTGCCTTCCTCTTTACGGATGTGTAAATGAATATCCTGAAGATGCTTCAGACTCAAGACGTGAAAAAATAAGAAATTAATAGGAATTAAACCAGTGTTCCAACTTCATATATTGTCATTTATTCTAAGACTTGATGAGGAAAGTTATTTGAAGATTCAGTGTGAGAAGCAGGTTGAGTGTCATCATCCCTCACAATGGTCATTAATTAAAGTGTCAAACAGCAGCATGTTGTTCTACAATCCTTTGGCGGCGCAGCTGACTGAAAACACATCATTTTCGTCCACATCATTTAACGTCTCCACTCTTCTCCTGTCTTCCAGCAGCAGCCCCAGAAGTTTTATATGTAGATTTTAACTTGTTTTTTCTGGAAACCTTCCTGTTCTCTAATCTGCTCCTGTTAATTTGAAGCTGATGCTGTTCGCTGTTAATGAAAAACTTGACACTTCCTCCATTTCTACATGTTGTCTTGATAAATTCAGTTTAATGTCCATTTCCACAGCTCTATTTAATCTGGGTTCAAAAGAATCCTGAATATAATAATGTAAGAGTATAACAGACTTTCTCTTTCCCGTTAATGATTTAATTTATTCAAACCACTGACTGACAGTGCATCTGGGTGCTGTCCAGAGTGGAAATGAGTGGCGGAAAGTGGCGGCGTGGGTTTCTTTGCTTGCCGTTGCAGTTGTTCTGATGAAAACTGCAGCGAAAAGTAAGTTGTGAAACTCCCTGCGAGTTGTTGTTTGACAGGTGTCTGTGTAAGTGACACCTCCCCCTGCTGCCAGTATACATTCTTTTTTTTTTTTTTAATCTGTGGCAGATTCAGTTGACAGATTTTTGTGCATCTCCTGGAACACCTGTCTCACCTGAGCAGGTGTTTCATGCTTCTGTACTGACGTTGGCTTTTGTTTAATCGTTGATGCTACAAGTTATTTACCCTTGAAGGCTACAGGCCTTTATGACGACAGCATAAATGAGCCAGATGTTTTTTTTAATTGTTACATGTGTCTAATAAATTTCGTCTGATCTAATGTATGTTCTCAAGCATTGCGTCGCATGTTAAACACTTTAGTACAGACGATAGTGGGACCTCCGCAGTTTATTTTCCTTTTTCATTATTTTTGCGGTTTAATTTATAGTTGCCTATTCTGTTCTCTTGATTAATGTACTCTGATTTTGCTAGAAAACAAGTATCATTAGTGAAACATCGAGTAAAACTATTTTTTAAGGAAAAATACCAATATTAGTGATGAACTCATGAGTTGGGTTCACTGACAGTACCTTAACATCGTAATCCTTCATTTTTTTAATGCATTTAAACTCCACTTACTTGTACTACTACTTGTGTTTTTAGATAAATTAAAATTTTCAACCATTAAAGTAATTGTGCATTTTATTTTGCCGTAGCCATTAACTGTATTTGTATTCAGTTATCGCCTCTGTATGGTAACTCTTATTTGAAATTTTACAGTATTTATGCAAAATAATGACATTTAGGTGTTTAAAAACTACCTTTTTTGTCAGAACCAACCAGGCCTATAAAAACAGTTGTTTGCAAGCTGCTTTCCTCCAGAGTCCCCGCCGACCCCCTCCCCCGTTGTTATTCCCAGCCAGTTCCCAGCAGCCAAACTATCTTGTTTTTCCCCAAAGATTCGTGTTGCCGTCGGTGGCAGGTTTTCGAGCGAGTTTTCCCTCTATCTCGTCTCTGTGAGAAATGACCCCATCCATCAACCCCCCCCCCCCCCCCCACGCCTGTCAATCTTTCTCAGTCTGGCCCAGGAAATCAGAGCTTCAAACGCTGCCCCCCCCTCCCCCGAATGATGAAGCACGCGCAGCAGCTATGGCAGGTAATTAACCAGGGATGGAAACACAGGAAGCATATTTAAGGCTCTGTGTACTTCTGTGCTGTTTTATTAGCTAGAAGATGTTTAGAGGGGATGGGGAGGGGGCGCTGAGTAAACCCATTTGAAGGGTAGAGATCTTTCTGATAAAATCATTTATGCAACTATGGAGCTCAGAGCTCAGCGTGTTGAAGAACCTGCGGAGCATCTCAGGGTCGCCAGGATGAATCATGTCCGACTGAAATAACAAGCCGTCGCCGTGAAGCGAGGGTCCCGGTGGTCAGTAGCTGGGCTGTGAAGATTATACTGAGAGATCAGGCTTCAGGCGTCTCAAGGAAACAGAATGACAAGAGATAAATCAAGCCTGGGCCGCTTCCTTCTCACAACACAACCTCTCTCTGTCCTCTTCTCCTAAAAAATAAAATAAAATGAATCCCTCATCTGGTTTGAGAACAAAAAACAAAAACCTTTTCTCCCTAAGACACGTTTTATTTCACCCCAGAACGTCTCTATAATGTTCGGTTTCACTCCGTTCGAGCTTAAACTCCCCGCCGCCGGTTCGCGTCGTGGGTGATTCAAACAAATGACCTGGATTAGAGGATCAAATGAAGATGAAGCCATCTTGTTTCAAGGGATATTTTATCTTCACTGATGCGTTAGAATGGGTTGAAATGTCATTAAGACAATATATTTGCAACTGTTCTGTTGGAGGCACAATATCTGGCATCACTGGTGTTTTTACAGTTGTTTTTAATATTTAATTACTGAGGCTAATTTCTTATCTGATGCAAATTTCTAATCTGATGCTGAGATAGTTTGGGGGGGGGGGTGTATTTACTAGTGTGCAACCAGGTTTATGTAATTCTAGTAAACACGATATTCTAAAGAGATTTTAGATGTGAAAATAGCTCTTATAACTGAAACTACTCACAGGCTGCATGGCTGTGCCAAGCCTGCAAACCTATGTGCAACAAATTTTAATATTGTTCTATTTTTTATCAGTAAAACTTTGGTTGTGTATCATCTTCTGCAGGCATCCAGTTTAAGAGAAAACCTCTGGCCTTAGTTAATTCTGTTTTCTGTGTATTTTATGTTGCATTGTAAGTGTTTCTATTTTTTTTTTTTTTAAAGCTGTCGAATTTTTTGTTAAAAATTTACAGTAATCTAAGAGGTTTGGGTTGTGCCCTATTTCATGTGCACATCTAACAGAATTTATATTGTTCTGATTAAAAAATATCTGGTTAAAGTCATTTTACTGAGGAGGCAAAAGTAGAGGGACACATATCATCATATGCATACTTAAAATATTTAAAAATGTAGTGATAAATCATGTAACAAAATATTCTAATTCTGGTGTTTCTAACTGTATGTAAAAATGTAAAAGTAGAAGCAGAATGGATAAACTGTGTCATCAGCACCAAATTTAAATCTTAAATCTACCCTAAAAGGCTAAAATCTTCATGTATTCTTCCCACTGACGACTGTTTGGCTCTGTGCAGTACTTTTGTGCGTCTGCGCTGCTTGTGAGCTCCTGTACGTTTATATTATTTATTGTTATTGTTGTCGTGTGCTGCCTTTCCTCAGTGTGTCGACATGTCTCATCTCCAACGTCATCAGACAAACTCCTGCTCTTGTGTGATGACGCACAGAAAAAAGTTCTAGTCTGTTCTCCGTGGACGGTCGCTTCCACTGAAGCTTGGATCACAAAGACACCCTTTTTTAAAGCCCTCCCACCCTCCTCCTCAACCCTCCACCCCCCACCGCCCCGGGGCGTCTACCTTGGCTGTGCTTTCAACCCCGCGGCATCCGAGGGTCGGCCGAGCGTACCTGGATCTGCAGCGGCAGATTGGCGCTGACGGTGTACAGCAGCAGCCTGGTGGGTTTCTCCCGGCACATCAGCACCAGTTCCAGGTCCATGTCCCCTTTGATCAGCAGGCCTTTGGCCACCAGGCCGACACGCGTCACCCCACACAGCACCGAGGCGCCGTCCGGCCTGGAGGCAGACGGATGACAGCCAGCGTCAGGTAAAGAGAGCAAATGGTCAGTTCAGCCAGATTACTCGTAAAAGTTTACTTGGCTTTACTTGGTTGCAGCATATTTAGTGGATATATGAAGTGTTACACTAGTTACGCCACCTTGCAGGTGTTTTCCTCCACCTAGCAGTCAAACCGCAATTTACACCCACTTCTGTCTAGACTCATATAATACACAGTTTGTAGCAGAACTTTTAAGGGATTTGCTAAACGCTATCAAGGATATTCTTATTTTTGAGTTGTGGACAAAAAAAAAATGCTGAAAAATGATAATAATCCTTTGAAACTGCTATGTTGCTTTCAGGTCGACAAATCTGAGACTAAACTGAGACTAAACTGTTTCTACATGAAACTGAACTTCTTTCTGTGCTGAGTTTTCTTCTTAGCAGACAAATACACTGATCAGATATCGCTTTGAAAACCTAATATTGGTCCAACAATAAACCGCCAGGCTCTGGTTTCTGGCCACGCTGGCAGTTCGGGGTTTACTGCTTCCCATCCAGAACAATGGAAGTGAACGGAGTTTCTTTTGTGGTTCTCACAACAGTGAAGTGTTTTGATTTGAAGGGACTGTTGCTGATGTTTTTTTTTTTCCCCCAAACGCTTAAGTACCACAGCTGAAATTCGCTTTCCCTCCATTGTATTGGTTGGAGGCAGAAATCTCAGACACATATTTTACTTAAAAACCTGATTAAATTAAACCCTCTGCATGGATAAATTCCATGAGAGGTAAATGAAAGACATGGAGGTATACATCTCAAGGCTTCTTGCAGACCCCAGCGGCTACATGGACCCAGAAAGTAGAATCTAAAATTGAGAAAATATATATATATTTTTTTTAGTAATTTTGTGCCAACTGACCCTTTACCACCCCCACAGTTTGTTTGGGTTTTTGAGTGTATTCTTATCGAGCAAGAGACCATTGCCCAAGACATGTTGGATATGAAATAACTATGATAATACGTAATAATACATCTTCTTGCGTTTCATGTGTATGAAACCAGCTCCTGACAAGTATCCCCATAGAGATGCTATGTTAAAACAGACCCTTTTTTATTGGATGTTGAGAATTTATGACTGTTGCTCATTTTAATCACTCACTCATCACACGTCTCCTCCTGATGAATATTTAGAGCCGCACTCGCGGTTTTACGAGGGAAACGATCCGGCGCTGAGCTGAAGGAAACAGCTGAAGGTCCAGAAATAAACCGGAGCTGGCGATAAATTCACCTCATCCTACTTCTGAAAATCACAGCCACCTAGGCAGCCTGGCGTGAAGCTGCAAGGTGGTAAAATATCGTAGAGCGGGGGGGTCTTGGCGTTTTTAATCATCACAGTGAAAACATTTAAACAACACTAAAGTAAGAGAGCACACAGTGGCACGTACTTTGTCTCAGTGGCGTCCTCCTCCGCCTTGCTTTCCCCCGCCTCGCCACCGGCGGGGGTCTTCCCTGAGGGCTCACTGATGCCGTCCATCCAATCGGAGACCTTCTTTAGGGCTCCCTCCACGGTGGACACCAGCGTCTGCACGGCCTCCAGCTCCTCTGGCACCGGGTAGATGCAGGCGTGCTTGGCCATGACGTGGCGGTCGTCGTTGGCGAACGATCGGAACGACCTCTTGGTTTGGGGCGTGGGGGGTGGGGTGGGGTGGGGAAAGAGACGACGTCATTTTTTTTTTTTTTTATTAGAGGCGCATTTTCATTCCACATTAAGCTCGCGTCCGGTATCAATCACACAGAGTGAGCAGGTGGAGGCTCAGAGGAAAAGCTCAAGGACGTTCAGACGGGAAACGCGTCGGCCGACGGACTTCAATAGGCTCCCGCAGAAATCAAACCCATGGCCTTTTGTGACCTTTGAGACGATGCATCTGCCTCATCATCATCACTCATCAGTGTAAATGTCACCGGTGGGAATGTTGCCAATAAGTAAACAGTCAGCGATCAGTGTCTTAATGAGTGAACAGACCCGGATGGTTCTCACATTAAAGTACCTGAAAAAAAAAGTTTCAAAATCAACCGTTTCTCTACAGAAGCAGCAATTTTTAACTAATGAAGAAACAATCCAAAATATAGTTTTAAATACATGAGAGTTTATCATTTCGAAATACCTCTTATCTCTTTAACCAGGATTGTACAGAAAACAACTCAACAAATGTTGTCGGATTTCTTGATTTCACAGAGATTTCTTTATTCTATTCATGAATTAACAGATCATCTTAGAGCTAAAAGTGGAACCTGACTGGCAGAGTTTGGAAGAAACTCCTGAACACAAGGGACACATTGGGTATAGTGAGGACAATCCCCCTTTTCAAATTCCACCAAGAAATAACGATGGTTTTGAGTTCGGCCTCCGCAGGAACTCTCCGCATTTGCCCAAACCCCCAATACCCCCCCCCCCCCCCACACACACACACACACACACACATCCTGACTGGCCTCTGAGATAAGACCCCTCCAGGCTCCTGTCATAAACTGTAGATGCTTTCCTGAAGCCACAGTCGGCTCTAAAAAAAAAAATTACCGGTTCGGGTCAAAGTGAGGCCGGGCTCAGCCTCGAGACGGTGCCGGGGAAGTTGGTAAAACTTTACTTCTGCTGCCTGTGATAAGAGCTGATGCTCTGAATTCCTATTTCTATGTTCTAGATAAGTAGACCACCCTTCATCTAGGGTTCCACCATTCTCTGGTAACTCTGAACCACACGCTGCATTTTACCACCGCCAAGCTAAGGGATCATTTCATCTTGTCATTCAATAATCGACTCTACTCCAACCTCTTTGTTATGTCTTGCTTATTAATGCCTCATTCATTCAGCTGCTTATAGTTGTTTAGCCTGTAATAAACATCCTTGTTTGTTGCCAGGTCGTGCTCCCTGCAGTGTGAGTTTACTGCTTCTGATTATTAGACTGATTCATTTGGTTTGTCTATTTTTCCTTCCATTGAAGGTTGCGCCCCAATTTTTTTTAACGACTGCAAATTTAAATTCAAGCAATGTGGTCAAAACTTTAAGACTCTTTTTCACAAAGCATTGCTGCACTGAAACTAGCTCCTGTCTATGGGCAGGAAAACGCCACCATCATCGCCATTGCCGCTGCTCAAAATCAGTCGTGTGCAGAGAAGCCTTTTATAAAAATATAACAAATGTCTGTGCCGGTAGCCTCCATTTTTCCAAACTTACCAAATCTCTTGTGGTTTTTCTTCTTTTCCCCCCTCAAAACTGCAGCCTGCTGCTCCGATTAATTTACCGAATAAAACGCACAACACGACAAATGATCTATCTATCAATCAGTCAATCAACCCCTGAGGAGAGCACCTCAGCGGGTTCAATCTGTGGTAAATCACTACATTATCACAATGCAATTTTGTTAATATAGTGATACAGCTAATTTCTATCAAGTTAATATTAATGCTGGTATAATAATCATGAATGATCAAGATATGGCAAACATTCGTGGACAGACTTGACAGAAAGGTGGAGGCTGTTATAGCAGCAGTGTTCAGGTGTCCACACACTTTTGGTCATGTGGTGTAAATGCCAAATTTCTCAACATCCCTGAAAAGAAATTTCACAAATATTCAGCTGCTTCTCTCTTTTTTTCTTTTTTCCCCCAGTCTTTGAAAAACCCAGCTCAGGCGGATGCCGTGTTTTAAAGGTCATCAGTCCCCAATGATCAGTTCACTGATTTTATGCTAAAAAAGGAGGATTATTATGGTTATTGTCATTCATCATCAAACACCATCATCAAAGCTGAGCGCGCTCCGAATAATGAAGAAACCCAGTCCGACAACTTCCTTTGAACTTAAACACGCTGTTTTAAAATTCAACGCCTGCCGTTGTTGTTCCTTCTTCAGACCAGGCTGCTGGGAAGGGGGGGGGCGGGGCTGTTGTTTTCGGTGTCGGAAACACTCGTCACGGTTCCTGCGATGGCAGCAAACACCTGAAGCGACCTGCCAGTCTGCTGAGCGCGGCCCTGATTCAGCTGCCACCACTTAATGATAACATTTACGGCCTGTACTTAGGGATAGTGCCCATCTCCCTGGGGGGGGGGGGGGGGGGGCTTGAGTGTTGAAATTAGCAGAGCTTCACGTGCACCACGCCACACTTTCAGTCCAAGGTCAAACTGCTATCTCTCTCAATCATCCGTACCTCTCTTCAACCCCCCCCCCCGCCCGCAGCGTGTAAGCACCCCTCATTATGGTGAGTTATTTATGACGGTGCTTTAATAATTCATGGACGCGAGACTCGGGGGCTTGTGCTGGAGTTGCGAGGGTCATTCATCACGACCCAGCTAATCTCTCACTGAACTGCCTGGAGGGTGGGGGTGTGTGTGTGTGTGTGTGTGTGTGTGTGTGTGTGGGGGGGCTGCTTCAACAACAACAGAACACAAATGCAGACACAAACATTAACAAGCTCTAAATGAAAGATTAAGTAGTGGACGGCCTCGGCACTGGTTCTGGATCCTGGCCCAGCTCTGGATCAGCCCGGTTCCTTCCGTTTTTTACCAACGCCACGGCTGAGAGTTCGACTCCCCCCGTGCATTTAGCGGTTAAAGACTTCTGCTGCTTTATTTAATTTCTTTGCCTGTTTCGTTGGTAGATGCCATTTTAACACCTAACACGCACCGGCCTGGTTTCACTACATAGGAAAGGAACTGGGCATCTGTGCAGCCGGCAGAGAAATGGCAATGAACAGACTTCAAAACGAGATTATACAAAGATTATATCCTTCACGTGTGTTTCTAATAAGTACTGATGTACATCTGTCTGCCTAATGATATATCCTAAATCTTCACTTGTCACTCGTTTAAAAGAACAGGTAAAACACATTAACCTACTCACTGCTCTTGACAGTCCACACCAAGGTAAAGAATAACTGGTGTTTGTATGATACTTCGATAAAAACTTCATAGTTCAAAAGCGCTCAACCTTTTTTTTTTTTTTAAATAAAGATTCAGCGGTCCAGACGCGTCCAGGAGGCCAAAAAAATACATTTTGGCACCATTTCTAGGGGAAATAAAAGTATGAATGTGGAGAAAGTAAAAACATGAGGAAATAAAACACAAAAACATTCATCTGTGTCTAAAAGCAAAGCTAAACTAGAAAAATGGATCCAAAATCAAGGTGAAGAGATTCACCCCATTTTCCACCTGATTTTCAACAGTCAAACCAGTTTCCTGACTGGGGGCATAGGAAACAACATTGGTACCAGTCTATCAATAATCACTGATATTGGCGAGGTGAGGTGAGGTGCCGGTGCAGAACCCAAAGGAAACCTAAAGACAGTGGGCCGCTGGGGCTCGGGCCGTCCACCAACCAGTGGGTCAGCGGTTCGACCCCCGGCTCCTCCGGTTGACGTGTTTAATGTACAGTCCGTGTACCGCTAACAATGCTTCCACTCGGCTGTCCTTAGCGTCACTATCAGGAGGAGCAAGTAAATCCCAGGGCCGGTGCTGCTGCTACATCCACATCGTCCTCTGGGTATTGAACACGAAGCGTTTTAGGGAGCAGGTGAGTGGGTCTCGCCCCCGAATGACTCACCTGTGCTGCTCCGCGGTGAACAGCACAGGAAGCTGCAGTGACACCAGGTGAGCAGGAACAACTGTTCTAGATCAAACTAGAGGGAAAGCTTCAGTTCAAACGGACAGAGTTTGGAAATGTTGACCGGATTTACTGAGGTGAGTCGGTCTGTAGCACCGCAGAGCAGAGTGACACCTGTAACCACGGTAACGCTAAGCAAAGATGGCGACAGCTGTGGCCTCGAACTACATTAAAGACTGAAAAACGTGTGATGAAGACGAGACCCAGCGTGTCACCGATGGAAACCAGAATAAAACCAACTGACATCTGACGACAGAAGTTTGACTAAAACCACATTTTTACCTCGAAAGACTGAAACAGAACCAGAACCGCCTGCCAAAAGTAACACTGCTACCGTCTGGCAGGCGATAGAGATATCAGCTGCCACGCCGCCGGACTGCAGAGCAGCTGTCAGAATGGTGCGTGCATGCGTGGGCGCGTGTGTGTGTGTGCAGATAACTGTACATCTTCTCTGAAATGTAATTCTAGTTTTCCTTTTTTCCATCTTCCTCCTGCACTACCTTGCTGCTTTTTTAAAAAAATATTATTTCTATTTTATTGTTTTATCTTATTCCAATTCAAGGCGCTGACTATTTGGTGGTACGTTTTCCCTGTGTGCAGCCTGGAAGAGGCTGGAAGATGCTGCAGCTGCAATGCGCAGCCCTGGATTATGAAAAGAACAAAGCCGAACCTTGAACCTCGGAGACGCAGTCTTTGTGAGACTCCCTCACACGCGACGCCACGTTGATTCTGACAGCGGCCGCATAAACGGACTAGTCTTGCTCAAATCTCTGGTGGCATTCACAGCGTTGAGAACGACTTCGTTTGTCTCTGCTCAAGGCCTTCGCCAGGATCATCGCAAACACGCGTCACAATTGTAAACATATTATTGACGTGTTTACCTCCATGAAGGCCACAAGCTAAAACAAACTCTTCCCAGTAAATTGGCTCTCGCGCCGTGGATGCTGCCAGAGTTTTTACCTCGTCAGACGTCTCCCTCCTCATTGGGCCTTGGGAGCAGGAGCCAGAAAATCCCAGCTCTGCTTATGATCTTTGAGTTTTACCCGGAAATCAATGGAAAAAAAAAAGAAAAGAAAAAAAAAGATAAAAAAACCTACAGTTCCAGAACTTCTGGTGAATTGGTTTCTGTTAATGGGACAAATATTGACTCATAAGACATGAAATCACCTGAGGAAACCCAAAGTAATTCCCCGCTGACTGTGCTTTTATCAGTAAATTCCCACTTCTAGATATCAAATTTTGTTTATTTTGTAGATGTTGCAATTCTGATATAGTGAAAATGACGGTCGTATTCACACATCAAATTTACAGACAAGCTTGAGATAAATGACACAGGTCACATCACTCCAGGCATCGCTCCAGTGGTTTTAAAGTCTCCTTCAGCTGATGGGCTGACAAAAGCTCTACTCATTTTATGGTTTTATCTATTTACTTATTTATATATTTTTTAACCAGGCTGTGTTGGGACATTTTCCGAGTTTCCACTCAGTTCTCGCTCAAATCACCGAGCGTTCGTCTGTGTTGTGGCTGAACCAGAAACGCTTGTGTGGGGGGCCTCGGCGTTCATTTTGTACCTTACAACGGTGGGAAAGTGCCAGCTACGGCTGCCCGCCACACCGCAATATGCCGTCAATTAATTATTTCAGGATAAAAACCAAAAACTGAAGGTTTTGCATCAGTCACCCAATATGACTCGGCTTAGAGACTGATAAACACTGATAAAAAAAAGAAATCACATGACAGAAACAAACAGACATGTACAGGGGGCTCACCATGTCCAGTCAGTGGGGGGTGGGGGACGAGGGTCTAGCTGAGGACCAGGGTCCCGTCGCTCGGCCTCTTCATGCAGCGTCTCTAGGCTGTTGGACTCTAGGTCAGTCTCACTGTAGGAAGAAAAAAAAATGATAAATTCCCTCCGTCAGTGAATTTTTCCTAACCTTGTATTTTCTATTGTATATAAACCTTCAGAGGACACACGGCTATTTGTCGTCTTGGTGATGCAGCTTTAACCTTTGTATTTGTGCTATTTGTCACCGATAATGTGGGTGATCCAGGATTTAAAGCTTATTCTAAGCCGCTTCGGAACGAGCATCGACTCGAACGCTTGGAACGTGGGGCCGCATCAACGCAGCTAAAACGCTAATCCCCCAAAAACGTCAGATTTCAAAACGCGACGCTTCATATTTCACAGCCGCTGATCACAAGCGGCATCAACGTCTTTCCGCCGCATCGGCACAAGTTTTGTTCAAAACCTTCCCGCTGCATCGGAAGCCATGGTGACACCCACCTTTGGCCAAAAGTGTGCGGACGCATACGTTGACACAAGCTATTGACAGAGTCGTCTGAAATGTAACTGTGTTAAATCTTGAGATCAAAAGACAGCCTCAGATCAAATGTGTCCACCACAGGACGCCATACAAAATACCATAGAAAAGATTTACAGGAAAGCTGTGATTTGTGTAATATCATCTTACTTTGCTTTGATTTAATTCAAAGCAGATTTACTATAGTGCTTTATTATTAGATTAGCAGTTTTATTATATAGAACAGATGAAGAAATATCAGATCTGACTCCAGACCAGGGCACAAATCAGAACATTCCCTCTGTCCACAATAAATTAATTCACTTAGTGATGAAAAGAGACTTAATCGACAGATAATTAATCAAAAAGTTTTTGGTTCCAGGTCCTAAAAAATAAGTGTTTGCTGCTTTTCTTTTTTTTTACATCATTGTTAACTTATCTTATTTGGGTTTTTGGACGGGTGGTTGGAGAAATTATAAATTAAAATTAATTAATTCATCCAAAAATGAGTGTTAAATTAATCAATAATAGAAAGAAAAGCGCTGTAAACATGTGCAGTACTTACTTTTGAAATTAAATCAATCTGTTGACTGTTTGTTTGTGGAGATTCAGTTTTTTTTTTTCCTCACAGCTTAAGAATCAGTTGAGCAGCTTTAACAACTCCCAACTTCATTACTGCAGAGTCTCGCTTTTCTTTAATAAATTTGTTCGTTCAACCAATAAACATCATCTTTGTATTTGGAGTCTAATCATGTGGATGTGCTGTGGATGAAAATAACAATTCTCCAATTATGTCTCTCTGTTCCTGTAGTTTCCTTTTATGTGGTTTATGGCATCAGCCGACTCGATGTCGACAGGATTGTTTTAACACCGAATAACCTCCAGGTAACCGGCTGCATCGGCGTGGATCTGCGGCCACGTGTTTAAGTCCTTCAGCCATATTTATGTAAGGACAACAGTTCACGGCCTTCTGCTACCAGACAATGGATTTTCACTCCACTGTTGCTTTGTGTTTAATGTGGAAAATAAAAATAATAAAAAAAAAAACCAACAAAAAAACTCCGACTTCTTTTATGATACAAAAATGAAATGGCTTTTTAAAAAGATACACTCCCATTGTGATTGTGATGCTGCTGTGAAACTGTTTTAACTCTGACTAATGCATTAAATCAATTACTCAGAATATATTCTCACTGTTAAATGCATCGGGTGAAGCCGCAGTTTCACCTCAAGCGCGCGAGACGGGGGGGTCGAGCCTGCGCCTGAGATGCCGGCCGCGGAGCGATGCCGCTGCTGCTCTAAAACCCCCCGGGAGGATCAGCGGGGTCGGGTGGGGTGTCAATTAGATTCTCCGTCACCTTGACCTGTTTTTTTCTCCCCCCAATGACGGAGCGGGGGCCCGCGGCATTGGCCCCCTCCATTCTCCATAAGTCTCCTCATCTGTTTATGTTTGCGGGATCCATGACTGTTTGAAGACAAATATCAATGCGAGGCAACAATTACTGGACCAGCTGCTGAGAGCTCTGCCGTGTCCCCTGCTCCGTTTTGGAACAAAGAAAAAAAATTAAAAATCTTCCCGAACGGCGGAACTTCAAAGCTTTTACGACTGATCAATAATGGAGGATGTTGCTACATGCGAGAGGAACCAGGAGATGCAACACTCGAATACTAACGAGGCCCCCCCGCCCCCGCCCCCCGCCACGCTCAGAAAAAGACAGAGCCGAGTTTCTGCCTGATGATGCATTGCCTCCTCACTTTTCACGTCTCTGCTGCATCCCGGCCCTAATCAGGTTCCCACGGCCCTGATGAGAAAATGGGACTTAATTGACTGTTAATGACAGATTGTTGGGGGGGGGGGTAGCAGACGGGAGGAGACAGGTCCTGGATTACTTGCCGCTGGTTACACTTCCTGACTTAAGTCCCATTCACTGCTTTAGACTTATGAAAACATTAATTCCATCCCATTCCAGCGCGATGGTCGACGGGTCGACGGTTCCCGATCAGCGGCTGGAGGTCGAGCTGTGATTATGCTTCCCCTTGGACACATGCCTCTCCCATGAAAACATAACAACATAAAAACATGCGCCACCCAAACATGCACATCAAGCACTAGCTGATCCGACTTCCTGTTGGGAAGTTCTTCCTATTTGTTCCCACCTCTAAACATTGTTGTCCTGTCTATTTAACTTGATAAATCCAAATTCCATCACAGATGCAGTGGTTTGTTTACACTGTCATTAAGATGAAACTGATTTCCGGTCCTTTTTTTATTCCCTAGGTTTTTCTATCAGTTGTTGTTTGCTGAGTATAAAAGAAAACACGTTCGCAGGCATCTACACAAACAACACTGTGTGTGTGTGTGTGTGTGTGTATTTGCCCATTTGCAGCCTGAATAAGCATAATTCCTGCTTCACACACACACCAGCCTGGCGACGTGAAGGTCGGACAAAAAAAAGCATCAGGCTGTTTCACACATTCTTTTACTCTCTCACACACACACACACGCGCACACACACGCACACACATACACTACCTTCATCTGTCAGAGGAGCTGATTTGTGACCATGATCGATCCAAATCTCTCTGCTTTCGTTGTCAGTAAAAAAAAGAGGAAAAAAAAATCCACTCAGTTGGACTCCCCACCACCTGCGATAACAACAGCATCACAGAAATAAAAAGAAAATAACACACTACACACACACACACACACACACACACACACTCACGCCGCCCTAAATCAGGCCTTTTATCATGTCTGTGCCCTGATTTATCAGAGCGCTCTTTGTTTTGTCAATTTTTAATTTTAAAAATTGAGAATAAACCGAAAAAGTTCAAATAAAAGGGGATCATGATAGATGGAATCCTTTTTTTTCCTGTCCTTATTGGACAGCTCAGAGTACATATAGATAAGAAGAACAGGGAGACGGGGGACGGGGGGTCACAAAGGTCCACCGAGCCTTTGACCTTTATAACCATCCAGAAATCTAGAGTTAACTCAGGGGCAGAGTACAAATCAATACACAACAGAGAGTGAGGAGAAAGAAAAGGAGCAAGGAAGACCAGACACTCAATGACTGAAAGCAGTGTCACAGCGAAGGAACTCAGCACGTTTCAACCAAAGCTACCACAAGAAAAGACCCGACGCTGAAATGCGAGGCGCAAGGTCGATGGGCCCCGACGGAGCCGTCTACGTCTCTGTGTAGCGGCGAAACAGCGGTTAAATAAATTCCCAACGCGGGCTCATTTTTAAACAACCTTTCATCTCCCCGAAGAGGAGGGAGGTGATTAAACGAAGATAATTAAGAATACAGCAATGACTTTTTAAGGACGTTGACGGCGCTACGGCAGTGGCAGATGGTGAACTCGGCGTGTGGTGAGAAGACAATGCTGATTTAAAAAGGAAAAAAAAAGAGAGAAAGAAAGAGGCCGGCGAGTGAGAACACTTAAGCAAAAGGGTTTTTTCTCTCTCTTTCTAGATAAATATAGACTTTCTACACAGCTCCGGCGCACTGACATGTTTCACATAAATAACAAAAAGCCAATAAAAGCCAACACTGTGAAGGAACTAAACAGTAGGTGCGTCCACCCCTGTGAGTCGTTTATTTGCGTAGACCTTAATCACAGTTACAGTCTCGAAGGGCTTCACAACAGCCACCTCATGGAGTGATGAATAAAGGTGACACGCTCCGACCTCTAGTCTTCAACGGCGGTGGCAATGGTAACTACAGCAGTGACGGCGGCGGCAGCATCAACAACGATCATGCAAGACTTTTCCTTTTATTTCACCAGACAGGAAATAACTCCATGAAGCTCCAAAGACAAATTTTTTCCAAATATTGAGCAATGAAAGAAAAAGTTAGGTTCGCTATGGTTTAGTGTTATGTTACAAATTTAGTGGTTGGTTGGTTATCAAGACTGGTTCTGGCCACTTATAAGTGAAGAGGACGGAGTCAAGACACAAACCCGGGTCATATCGGATTTGTGCTTCTGCGTTGAGCCTATGGCGTCATGAGCGATTATGTTGTTCGTTGGCGTTGCTCTGCGATTATACCACCAAACCACTAGTCTGCGGTGGTGTTTCTTTGCTGCTGTTTTCGACGGCGACTGAAAACCGAGTGGATCTGAATGGACCCGGCACTGACAAATGAAAAGGAGATTCGGTTTTCCTGAATTTACTGTGACGCAGAAACAAAAGAAGTCGTCAGAGAAGACGAGTCTGTACAACGGTGTTGGAGGAGGAGGAGCCAGAAATGCTACACTACCAAGCCGACCAATCAAAGCTCTTGAAGTCCGCGTCACAGCAACACATAGTTATATTTTTTGGAAGGTGAATGTCAGGCTACGGCGAAGGTTTGATGCGGAAGCATAAATCAGCCTTTGAGGCTTTTCAGTGTCCATCAGCTCTGACACCATTGAGATCCGCTTGGTTTCAGTCCTACATGTTTATATAGGACAACTTGGTGTCGTATATAAACGCGTAGGCTCTGCATAAACAACATAGAAGGATAAATCCAGCATAAGAGGGTTGGGACTGACCTCTATCCCCCTCCCTAAGGTGGGGGTTGGACAGCTGTCAATTCCAAGCAGACTTCTCAAATGCCCCTAGTTAGATGAATAATTGAACTATTTGAGTCCTCGAATATTGAGAATCTGTCAACAACTGAGTTGTAACATTTATCTTTATTACATTTTTTTCCCAGAAAACACCTGCACAGCGAATACCTAGTTTACAGTAGGTCTACATAAGCATTAATTATTAATAAAGCAATTAAAATTCCATGGCAGAAAATCGCCCTTTAAGAAAATAAAGCCCGTATTAGATTTGCTCTGATGGTTTCAATAGTATTTTGTATTATATCTGCGAAAATGGAGTCTTTTTCTTAGACAACAAGTAAAACAATGGAGTGAGAGGCGCTACGAATGTCCCCCAATGGAAACTGGTCAGAGTCTTTCCCTCTGAGGCACAGAGGCAGCACAAAAAGGGCCTTTAATGGCTGGGCTGCTGCAGCAGAAAGCATTTTTTGGGGGGGGGGCAGTATTCAGGTGCAGTTTTCCCACAAACAGCAGCTCTTACGAGACTTGCAAAACCAAACCAATAAACTGTGAGCAGGGCTGTGAATGGGAAGACGGAGGCTTTTCAACATCGGGGCCCGGGGACTCCACGTCCTATAATTCGTTCGTGCCTGGCCTCAAGATTTAGGCTTGTTAAACCACTTAAAGGAAACAAAATTTAAACATATGTTCAAATTTAGAAACTACACAAGACGATAGGATGCAATGTCCAGAGAAAGCATTTCACAAAAGGACAGAGTCTGATGTCTTTCCAAAACCTTGAGTCTGTGTTCTGTTAAAAGAGAAAAAAAAGGTCTCGTACTGAAAGGGACTGAATACCTGCAGGAGCGGTGAGAGAGGAGCAGTAGAGCCGGAGGCTGGAAGGATGAGCGGCGGTCGGAAGACGTTGTGAGAGGCCGCCGTCGTCCGCCGGCCGGAGTAACAGACACCCTCCTGAAGTATGGATGATGCTTTCAGGCCAACGGAGCCGGATAAGGCAACCGAGAGCTCAGCTCATTTTTGGAAAAGTGACTGAATTTTCAAACGGACCCACCCCCAGCCGTGGTTGTGATGTGCAGCGGGACACGAGGGCCTGAGGGCAGGGTCGAAGGTCAGGCTGCAGCCTCGCTAAAAATGCGACCGCTCGCTACTGCTGTAATGCATCGCGGACAGGAAAACATCCACCAAATGGGCTGCGTTGTGGCACCTGAAACCAGCCCCCTCAGGTATTCTCTCCCTCTAATGCCCCTTCTTTTACTTTAGGGCTATGTTTATTTAGGATGTTTTCCCTGTGGGGCACCTTTTTTCATGAGCAGAGCTTTTATGTTCACACAAGACTTCAAATAACACCCTCTGCAATCCTGTGAGCGAGCACCAGGTGGGATGGGAAGTGAAAGGAAAAAAAAAAAAAAAAAAAGACAAAAACTAGCCTTGTTCTCTTTTACAAAAGGTTTTGTGACATTTGATCCGACAACAAAACGTAATTCAGACTCTCTCATTTTAATCAAAGTGCCGGGATCACATCTTTCCTAACGCCTGCAGATGCTGCTCAGAACTCAGGTCGACGAAACTAACGAAAAAACAAATCACTGCACACGGACATGATGAGGTGAAATCCATACTTTTTAAGTGCGAGGACGAGGCGTGTGGAGATTCCTCTCAGTTGTGACGGAATAATGCAGAACAGACCCTTCGGGTAATGAGATCTTTCTTTCACGGGGGACACGTTTTTTTTCCCCTAAAAACTACTCGTTTTATTTGCAGCGTGACGCCCCCGCTGCCTCGCGTTTTAAGAAATCAACGTGACGACGCAGAGGCATCTGAGCACGGGCCTTTTATGAGCGTTAACAGTGAGGAGCGGATTTCATTGTCTGAGCGGATCTGGGTAAATTAGATTTTGATGCTCGCAGAGCTGGGACGAGCAGATGTCACGCGCGGTGAGGTGAGCTGTGATGCGAAGGGGGCAATTGTGGCCACGGCGGAGTTTTATTGGGCCTGAGCGGTAGAGACAGAGAAATTTTCACTGCAGCATATCTGCAACGTGTTAATTAAGTTCTAGACACTGGACTAAATTGACAGTGTTATTCAATGCAAGTTTCAAGAGAGATAAAACCATACATTTAACTAAAGTTGTTGTTTTTTAGTGACCAGGACATTTACGTAGTTTATGTAGCGGGACATTTGTAGCGACAGTATAAATATAGACTGTTATAATGGAGACACTGCAAATTGAATGTACGCCGCTGTGGCTGTTCTGTTCCCTGGCGGTAAAGCCGGGGGTTGACCCCCAGTATGGAGCAGGTTGATTCTGACGTGGCAGTTACTCAAGCGTGTAAAACAATGTCACCGTAATGTTACGATGATATCGCCCCGTTCCCTGAAACGCCCTCACAGAGGGAAAGAGATAAAGCTATAGATGTGTGTCTTTCTTTCTTTTTTCCCCCCTTTTTCATAACATGACTTATTTGATAGTCAGCACCAGTCGGAGCCTCCATTATTCAGAAAGGTTCCCGTTTTCAGCTAACAAATACCTTAACGTGTTCTCACTGCTCAATATGTCGGGTAAACCAACTCGGAACTATAATCTAAGATTCTCTGCCAGGCTCGGCTCAGCTTGGGTCAGAACCCCTGTGAGGGACAGGGAATCCGGTGTGGGCACATATGGTTTTATTAATCCTCAGGGAGCTAAATGCAGTCATTCTTCGCGATGCAGATTTTGGGGGATTTAACTTGGCTCTATTCTATCTTCAAGTCCTTGACTCAGAAACAGGGAGAAAGACACTTAACTGATAGTAGAACTGTGGGGGTGGAAACAACCTGCAGCTTCGAGCATTACATGTTGGGGGAGATGCTGAATGAGCCCCCCCCCAGTGTCCAGGTTACTGTAGTTGCTTTCCACTGTAGCCCAACATTTTTTGCCCTTGAGATGATCCGTGTTTGGTTCTGTTTGCAGGTTTTCAGTCCTGGTCGGAGGTAATGTTGATGTGCAGGACATGACGGTTGGTCAGGGGCATAGGAGCTACTTCTAAAGAACAACGTGAGTCCTGACCTGCTAACCTCAGCCACAGACCCCCCAGACGTTCTCTAACACTGGGCCGTCTGCCTGGTTTGCTTGCAGTGGCGCTGCAGAACACCGAGCGTAACCCAGAAAGTTACGGCTCCTCGTAGCACAGAGCGTATTTCATCGGCGGCACGGATTCGCCATGATCTCCTTGTAGAGCCGGAGATGTCCAACTCTGCTGCAGAGACAATAAAACCTGCTACAAAATGTTATACTAGTGAGTCGCAGCTGGAAGGAAGGCTGCTGCTTATAGGACAAGGTTGTGTTTACCCTTTAAAAATACCAGAGCAATCTCCCAGCATGCTCTGGATTTAAAGCCCAGTCAGGAGCAGGACCCGAGGACTGGACGACCCCAGTTTTGAATTCTGACCCAGGTCCAAAGTTTTACTTCTGAGACTAGAATGTGAAAAATGGGAATTAGAAAAGCTTAGATTGTTAAACAATTAGCGAGTCAGATAGCATTCAAAAAAAGGGTCAAGGGTCAGAGCCGCTTCAACCAGTCAACAGAAAGAGCAAAAAAATAAATAAATACATAAATAAATGTTGAATTAAGTTACAGCCAGAAAAGAAGGAAATGTTTTTCACAGCAGCTAAAAATCACAACATGTGACAGGAGATGTGATTTAGTTGAGGGGAAAAAGCCTGTAAGAAAAAAAAAAAACATCTAACATTTGAGATAAGTGAAAATAATGTGTGAAATATCATCAAAATGTGTGAGGACGTTAATTATCGCCGGCGCGTCTCGCTGGAGTTTCTGCAACTGCTGAAATAGCTGACGTAACGGTCTGTGTTATGGGGCTATTATCCTTCGTCTCAGCCTGGAATCTGCAGCTTTCCTACACATTCGCTCTATACAAAAAAAGAAAAACATTGATCCAAACAGGGTTTTCAGGAGAAGTGATAATTGTAGATGATTGACGGCTGCAAACATCAGGCATCATCACAGGTGAAGTGGGGGGGGGGGGGGGGGGCTTGGATCAGAAACGGCACCATTTGGTTCATGAGTGGTTTCGTGAGTTCTAAACATGTTTTCATGCAGAAAAACCTGGATTTATGCTTCCATGTCAAACCTACACCATTGTGAGCGTTTATACTTCTGTGCTGGCATCGCTCTGCAGTTACACCACCATGCCACTAGTTGGCAGCAGCATTTATACACCACCGTGTTGAGTTTTGTTCTCCACTGTTTTCCACCTCCTTGTTTGCATCACTTCCAACAACAGCGACTGAAACTTAGCAGATCTTGCCAGAGTCGGAGCTGACAGATGTTGAACAGCAGTTTTAGTTTCCTAACAGACTTCTGTTTCCTAACAGAAGAACTTTCTTCTGTTAGGGGGAGTTAGGGGGAGTTTATTGGGGGGAGAGTACCGAGGAAACCTGATAACACAGTCATGTTATGGGGGAAGTCTCTCGAACCATCTTCCCTATTTGCCGACCAACCATGGTCATAAACCTGTAAAACCTGAACAGGAGCCTCTAACTGCTACTTCCACAGATTTGCTTTCACTTAATCTTCATTAAACTCAAACTGATGTAAACACTGTCCTTATTAGGAGAATGAAAAAAGAGCAAAAAAGTTAAAACTCTGCCTTACAACTGGTGGAAAAATACGCATCGCATTAAACTACCAGCAACGCTGCAGCATCTCTAAATCATTGTCCTCCTTCCCAGAAACTGGATCAACTTCATCCTCTTTGAACAACAGACGAATGTGGTTAATAAACTCAAAACACCAATACCTCAGTAGGAAGCTTCACGCTGGAGAATGTCCCGAACATTAAATGAATGCACGACGCATGGTCGGGACCCATCAGGTTCGGGTCAGGTTCTACTCGGAACAACCGACGGGACGTGGATCCCAAGGGGGGAGGTTGTTGTTTGAATTTTAGGTCATTTTTCATCTGTAACGGCACACTGTGTTAGCTACTAGCTAACGCTGTCACCGTGGATGTACAGAAAACAATCACTACACTGAACTACTTTGATACCAAGGAAACTTAAGTCTGGAGTCAAAGTTTTATGATCGCAAGACAAGATCTGAAGGTAAGAGGATTTTCTATTTTATTATTTTTATTATTTATTATGGGATATTAATCTTTGTCTATTGATATCATGAAAAACAGCAGGCTGTGTAACTTCTCTGTGCTCTGATTTGACAGAGGAAGGAAGTGAAGTGGGGACGCAATTATTCATGCAAAATGCGTCACTGAGGGTTTGAAGCAGGAAACAGCAGGAAATAATTGAATAATTTAAATCTTTCCAGTTTTAGTGTACAAAAAAAACCCCTCTGTGTGATAAAACAGAGAGAGGGACGGACTGCTGCCAAATCTCGACATAAAGCTCTTGGCTGCTGTGATGGCGACCGGTGGCGCGTTTCCACCCCAGCGATCGCGGTGGCAGCAGGCCCCTCCACAGACCGGTTAACCCTCCGATCATCACGGCAGCGGTGGCACCAGCAGACCAGGCCAGGTATCTGGATGGGGTCCCACAGGGGGAAGTTAAGAGATGGGTGGTGTAGAGTCCAGCTGTGAGAGGCGCCAACACAGAGAGGCTTGGAAAACCCAGCTGCTTTGTTATGAAACAGCAGCTTCATTTTTTACATTTTTTTTTTTTTTTTTGATATCTTCCTCCAGTGGAGGATTAGGGCTTCATTAATGCATTAATGGATCAGCGCTGTGCTGTGGGCCTGAAAACATCCAAGTAAGCAGAGCACTCTCCTCCCTGTCTGGTACTAAAAGCAGCAGCAGCAGCAGCAGCGTGTGTGTGTGTGTGTGTGTGTGTGTGTGTGTGTGTGTGTGTGTGTGTGTGTATGTGTGTGAGTAAACCTGAGGACTAGCAATTTATGCTGTAGTTGGTTTTTGTGCATGAAGTGTGTGTCACACTGGGGGGTGAGGGGGGAGGATGGGGGGTCAGTTTGTTGTGAGATGTAAAATTAGGTCAAATCAGTCTGAAAATTAAAATGTGTCCTGGTGGACAGAATAATAACACAAATTTTAGAATTAAAACCAAAGATTTCAACAGATTAAAACCCTCTGGTAATAAACAACAATGGCAACTGCACTTTCATGCCAGTGATCAATTTGTCACAATGTGTTTACATATGTTTTTGTACATAATATTTCTATTTGTGCTGATTTACGGCTGTTTTTAGTAGTTTTCTACAGAGAGGTAGTCGAAATCATTCGCTACAGCTACACTATTCATCGGCCAGCCGGCTGCTGAAGGAGCCTGGCACCAGACCTTTAAATACTCATCCACGTCTCCGGGCTTTTCGTGATTCAAACAGTTCTGTTGTTGTGCACATTAATAGCCGTCTTCCCCCGGCCGAGCCAATTGGAGCTCCACGGGTGGGATTACAGAGGAGGAGGAGGAGGAGGAGGAGGAGGAGGAGGAGGAGGACCCCCCCGCGTCAGAGCCAGAAACATTGCGACACTGGTGCCGCAGCAATGGCAAGGTGCGTGGGTGAGACTGACGAAGGTTTACAGGCCGCTGGGAGTCGACTCGCCTGCACAAACAGCACGGATGTGAAATCTGAGACCCGCCGGGGTCTTTCTTGGCTCAGCGCTCGACCACTCCGCATTCATGACGCGCTGGCCGACGCCGGAGCCTCAGTCTGGGTGTTTATATGGGACAAGGTGTTGTTCAGCTTGTCTGTTCTTGCTCCTGAGATGTGAAACATCTTACACAATGGCTCGGTCATGTGATCTTCACAACTGTTTTGTTCTGTCTGTGCCAACTTAATAAACAGAAACCTTGCAAAACGTTTTCAGATGTTTACATTCTAAACTGTCACACAAAACCATCAGGAGGCATCTGATTGGTCCCAGAATCGTCCTGCAGCAGGACGAGTCCAAACACTCAACCAGTGTCATGAAGAGAGACCAGAAGGACAAGGAGTCCTGCAGCAGGTGGTCTGGACCCCACAGGGACCTGGTCTCAGACTCATAGAGTCAGTCTGGGACCACATGAAGAGATAGAGACACTGAGGCAGACTAGATCCACAGAAGAACTTAGGCAGGTTCTCTGAGAAGCTTAGAACAACCCACCGGCCTAGAACCTGAAAAACTGTGAGCAGGTGAACTGAGGAGACCTGGTTCTGGTTTAAAGGCAAAGGGGGGTCACAGGAAATACTGGTCTGACTCAGGTGTTCTCTCTCCTTACTGGACTATGTATGAAATTAATTATTAAATAAAAAGTATTCATGGCATTATTTTTTCCTCTGCTTACTTTTAGTGCCTAAAACTTCTGCAATGTAGCTGTATTTCATTATCCTAAAATATAAAAATGATAAATAAAATCAATATGGTAAAATACAAACACTGCCTCGCAGCACTTAAGTTTTTCTGACTTGATGCATCTGCAGCTGAGCTAGACAGAACAGCTCAGAAAATTGTTTCTGCTGTTGTTAGTGAAGTGTATGTTATTTCTACCCCCCCATCCATCCCAGACCTCCACACTGTCTCATCTTGCAGTGAGGTTTAAGGGTGAACTAATCAACCCAATGTGTAACAGTAACTCTCCAGACCAGCCAGTGAACAGAGGACCAGTGCCAAGACATCTTCAAAACAATTTACAAAGTGTTCATTCAAGAAACAGAGACTATAGTCAAACCATGAAAGTCAAGCTGACGCCATGAAGTAAAAACAACAAAAACAACAACAACAAAAAAAAAAACGCCGGTCGCTGCGTCTCCTGGATAAAACGGTCTCCGTATTGAAAAAGTCTCAAAGGATGACCTCTGCCTGGAAGCGATGAGAGAGAGCGGGGCGGCGGCCTCCTGCTGCTTCCTGCTGCAGAAACACGCTGGCCTTGCATTTTTATCGCCTGCTCGAGTATCTACTTTATTATCCTTGTTACTGTTTGTGAGGCACTTCTGGCTCTGCCCTCTGGAAGCTTCTATATAGCAGCAGATTAAGTTTACATTTCACACGTGTGGGTGTGTTTCTGTTTACAAGAGGCTGTCGGCGTGAGTCGTCAGAGGAAAATTAAGCAAGGTCATGTTGTGGGTCCCGGCCCGACACTTAGACCTCTTCTGTATTAGAACGACTTCATCGCTGTGTTTAGAGACAGTTATATGCTTTATATTTAGATTTTTTATACAGTATGGAAAACAATGGAAACCAGTCGTTGCCCAGAAGTCTGAAATTGGTTTAAAAAATGTGTTAAGTTAAAATGATCTACAACAAATGGACTAAAACCTGCAAATACCACTGGTAGAGTCACATTAATGGAAATCATGAGTCAATTAAAAACAAAGAAAAAGATCAAATCAAACATGTAAACCTAACATGTTTGCACATTCAGCTGAAAAGCTTGGCTTGTTGCAAGCTACAGCAGTTTCATAGTTAATTTTTAATGAATTTTCTGGAAGTAGAGCAAGTGAACAGTGCCTCTGCTTTACCCGTAATTTCTGGCAAATTACACAGTTCTTTCAAGGAAACTTTCTAGTAAATTATTAAGAATTTACTAACCTGTAAAATATTGTTACTGAAACATATTGAAAAAGGTTAAAATTGCTTGCTGGGGACTCTTGGAAACTCAAGTCTTTTGATTTGTGATTTGCTCTTTATTCTGATTAAAATGTCAGTCTGCAAAAAAACAGGAGCAAAAACATCTACCAGAGGTTCATTCGTTTCCCTGAAAGCTGAAGAAGCAGACAAAAACTAAGCTTTTAGCTCAACTGAGCTTTTAGTTTAACGTTCAGCTGAATTATCAAAAGTTCCAACTGGTAACGGTCAAAGCTGAATAAAAGCTAATAATATAACAAATACGGTCGATGACAATCAACCACCAACAGTGACTGATCAGGACAGCTCCACTCCTGATGCGATAAATAAATCAATAGCCAATAAGGCGGTGAGGAGACTCTGGCATCTGTGCCGTTGCAGATCACGTCCTGGATGTAATTTCAGCTTCCTGCCCACATCCAATCAAAACAGAATGCGACTTGGAGCGGGTCACCCGCAGCGGGTATAGACAGCAGGTGGTGTGTGTGTGTGTGTGTGTGTGTGTGTGTGTGTGTCTCTCTCTCTCTCTCTCTCTCTCTCTCTCTCTCGGTCAGGTAATGGAGACATCATGTGGCCATGCACGACTGACCACTCAGAGCCGAGCTCAGACGAGAATAAACCTGGATGGACTGATTTCCAGGATGGGTCCGTTTCCAGCCATCTCCCTGCTCCCTGCTCCCTTCTATCAGGCGCCTCAATCTCTATGTGGTCGGACGATTTTAGATTTGGGGAAATGACTGAGCACATTACAGGGTTCCCTCTGAGATGCTCCTGCTGATTATAGGCTATTCTTTACAGTAACAACCTGACTTTTAGAAAAAAGCAGGTTTTTAGAGAAGGTTCTTTTTTATTTTGTTTGTTTGTTAGGCTTCACTGCTGTGTAATGTTAAGCTGGATTTATGCTTCTACTTTGAGCCTATGCTGTCGTAAGCATTTATATTTCTGTGTTGCAGTCACTCTGCCTTTACACCGCCGAACCACTAGTTGGCAGCGGCGTTAATATGCCAATGTGTTGAGTTTCATCGCTGCTGTTTTCCATGAGCTTGAAACAACGTCGACTGAAACCAAGCGGATCTCGATGAAGTCAGAGCTGATAGATGCTGACCAGCAGTTTTTTTCCTGAGGAGATGGTCTGTACGACGGCAAAGAAAGAGGAGGAGCTGGAAATGCGACGCTACTGAGCCGACCAATCATAGTTTTTGCCATCTGCGTCGCCATGATGTGGTTATTTTTTTGGGATGTGTGCTTTGGGTACGGCGTAGGGTGCGGTATAGAAGCATAAATTGGCCTCAACCAGTACAGAGTTTTTCCTTAGGACGAGACCCTCAACATTACAACTGCTTGAACTTAAAGTGATGGATTCAGACTGAACTCCAGAGGAGAGCTGCATTGTGGAGCCTTAAGTCACAAGTCCATCACAAGTTGCAGGAGCTCAAGGTGATGTCCTAAAATGTCTTGTGTTTTCTGACAAATGCTCCAAACGTTCAAATGCTCCAAACGTTCACAGTGATCAAAAGAGGAAATCAGGAAACCCAAATATATCTAATCCTTTTTCACTGTAATAATCAAATTTTCCCACAAACCTATTGCAGTTTATTAAACATCCCCACTTCATGCACAGAACATTCATTCTCTCCTGGTAGAGTTGTATGTATTTTTGAGGACGTGGACAGAATAAAATTCCTTCCCCAGCCTTTTGTCTGGGAGCCCCCGTGAAACGCTGCAAAGAGTCCCAGCATAAGAAGCTAATTATAATATCCGGCGGTGCGGAATCAGGCTCAGATCCAGGCCGCCTTCACGGGGGCCGGGGCCAACTCACTACAAACCCATTCAGCTCATACAATCCAGCGTCAATCCAGGGAGTTATCACAGCGCCAGACTTTTACACCTCGCGGTTCCCGGGGCAGACCTGCTGCCACGACACCTGAGGTACCAAATAAAGCTATGAAGTGCACTTCTGAATCAACTTTCAAAGTTAGGAGCAGGCAGACTCTCAGAGGCAGACGGGGGCAAGAACCGGCAGCCTCCGCCTCAATTTCAAAGGCCGCTTCTGGCCTTGTGGTGTAAAATATGGATGATTGATTCTCATAAAAATAGATGCTGTCCTCTAACATCTTCTAACATTTGATGCCAACCTTTTATTTTAATGTTTGCAAGGGTTTTGGCATCAAAGTATTGCGACTAATGAAGCAGCTTCCCCCAGGCTTTATCCAATTTATAGTGTTATGCGAAAACCTTTGAACTCACAGTTTTGGTATTTTGTTTTTAATTTCATGTGATGGGGGAAGATTTCACACATTCCTTTTTTCGGGGTCGAGAAAGTTTTTCAAAACCTGCTGTGCTTAATCTTACAAAAACCCGTCTGTGTAAACACCAAATCCACGGCTGTCAGGCTAAAAGCAAAGCAGTTTCAACATTTCATTTATTACTATTGATGGTTATGCAAGAATATTTTGGCGTAAAATGCCAAATGCAGCATTAGAAAACATATAGTCAGGATTTAATTTTTATATCGCAAGTAAAGCTATGGCCCAAAAACCCTCAGCAGCCTTCATGCATCATGAAGTTGCCTTGAAATTCTTCCAGTTTGCACAGAAAATAGGAGTCATCACCGACTCGCACAATAAAAGACCGTTTTAAAGTTGTCACTGAATACACAAACACACACTCTCTCTAATTCAACTGCATGAAACCTACTAATGTTCCTCTGAAGATCATCTCTGGGAGTTTGAGCCTTTAGTGAGCAGATGAGACAGAGGACGAGAGGGAGATAAATTCAATTGGAGAAACGCTGCAGGACTGATACGGTGAAGACACAATAAAACGGACAGTGTGACTTGTAGGAACCTGATCCCACACTAGTAGGCTATTAACACACAACTTCACCAGTGACCCACAAACCTCAAAAGCAATTCCACTTTTTAGTCCATCGCGGTAAACCACAAAGCTATTCTTCTCCACGGATTTTTCAAGGATCGCAAGGAATTCATTGGAATCACGCATTGAAATTCTACCTGTGAATTTTTCATGCAGCTTGGGGCGTCATGCCATCTTGACAAACTGGCAGCAGACACTTCTCAGTTGTGATTCCTCCTTCACTCCCCAGCACCTCCAGCCCGTTTCAGCAAGAACCGGATCATATTAAAGGGAGTAACGGCGCCGTTTGATTGTTTAAAGGGAGGAAACCAGCACCAGACCAAAGCCCTGATGCGGTGTTGGTTCAAGAGATCTGTGGCTTTCAGCTCATTCTGTCCAAGTGTAGTTTTGGTCTGACTCTTTATAAAATCTGGTGGGAAGACCCTCCATAAAAGACCAAATTCGGACTTTGCTGGAAAAAATCTGAAAAAGCCTCCTTTTTGATTCAGTTGGCCTCTAGTGGGTCGGTGATAAACGAAACTTGCCCAAAAAATATAAGCTGTTGATGTTTTTTTTTTTCAAGGGCGAAATCAAAATAGAAACTACAAATGTAAAAATTTAGCTTTGAAAACGAGAACTACTACGAAATGCATTGCATTTAACGAAAATATTGCAGTAATAAAAACTAAACATTAAAGTGACAGAGTGATGAAAAGATAAATTTACTACTTGATGATTTCATGCAAAGTCTGAGACCTGTTCTCATCGGTTTCCACAGAAAAATCTCTTATTCAGAGGTAATTTTAGCCACTTGACGCATTGCATTGCTGTCGGGAACACGATGCCTCGGTCAGTGATGTTATCGGACGTCACCAGTTATTTGGAGAAATAGAGTCATGGATCAAATCTGCCGTCGACTCAGAAATCGATAAGAAGCCGCAGCCAAACGGCAGAGAAAAACAGCACGACATGCCAGGTAGCATGGCAACATGTATGTAAAGGTTTAGCTAATGTAACATTATCAAGTTATCAAGCGATGCCATCAGAAGGAAAACGAAAAGTCCTTTTTCCAGGAAATTCTCGTTGAAAGGATAAAGGGTAGCAGTGCATTCATCGTATCCAAAATCTGAGCTTTTCGATAACAGGTCTCCAAAGATAAATGTGAAAATGTGAAATAGAAGCAGGAGAAGGAAGCAGGGAAAGTGGGTTTCCTGTCCCGCTCCTCACCAGCTGCTCGCTGTAATACACTATGTTTATTCTGGACATGGAACTTTATTTTTCTGACTCTGGGAGCCTAACAATGTTTTCTACGCTAAGACGCCCACTTCCTAGCTGTTAGAGCTGTCAGCTTCATGTTACTTACCAATTTTTTTTCTTTTCCATATACAACTCTGTTGTAATTAACTGAAATACAAGAAAAGGCGTTTTTAACTGAAAATTTAACAGTTTTTCTGTTGTCTAGGTGTCTGGGATGGACTGAGCTCTTTACAAAATGACCTAGATGCACAATTTCAGATTGAAAGGAAAAGAAAAGAAAGGCAGTGTGTCTCCGTGCTTGACTGCTTTTCAAAGCCCGTCCTCCTTTTCTTGTTGGAGGGGTATTGAGGCTGTAACAGCAGGGGGGGCAGCTAATGGTCTGGTCTGGACTAGCAGGGCCAGCCTCCCTGTCCAGGATCCTTACCACCGACACCAGACTAGGAGTTTAATGAAACTCGGATAATTTGTTCTGACTCTCGGACGTTTGGGGTCGACGCCTGTCCATCTTTGTTTTCAGGGGGATTTATAACCACACTTGATGGAAAGCTCTTTATTGCACTCAACGTAATGAGTTGTCAACCTCTGCTCCACTCCTTGTGTGTGTGAGTGTCTTAGCCCCTCCTCACACTCTCTGGGGGGGTGAACAACAGGCAGAGGAGACCAACTTGATCATAAATGACAGCAAAGCACAGAAGAGAAAACTCTCACACTGAGATGAAACAAGTGCACGTAAACTAGGTAAATAACTCAACATTTTTTTTTATCTTTAAAATGTTTTCTTTGGTTTCTTGGGGGGGGGGGTCCCCACCAAGGCAATTATAGGGAGAGCACTGGGATGTTAAGCTTTCATCTCCTCAGCTCAAACCCCAGCAGCTTTTGTGGGTCATGACTCGGCTCCGAGACTTCGGCCGAGTTCAGTTGAAGCCGCGGGAGATGGACTCATGCGAGGCACCACTGCTTCCGGCTTTCGTTAGTGCAGCTGTTGATGCACGCCGCATCCTCCCGTTTACACCTCGTTACACTCGCAGCTCACGTACGGCGTCACCATGATCCTGCCACCACATGTGAAAATAAATAAATAAATAAATAATCCTCTCCTCCTGACCTGCAGCACCTCAGTCCCGACTTCCTGTACTTGACTTGTATTCAGGGGCTCAGCATCAAGTCATTTTAATGTTCTAACTCTCAACAAAGGCAGATGATGGAAGAATTTATGTCCCTGTAATGCTTAGTAAAGACCCTGAATCAGTACTAACAGTAGCCAGTCCTCATATATTTAGTCTAATAGCCCAGATGTGATTCTCAAACTAAGAGCTAGGAAACATGACGGTGTGCCCCATGAGAAGATGGAAAACATCACAGACCCCCTTTAGACCGTTTACACTAAGGTTTGCATCTCTATTATTTCTGGATGGATTAGACCACTGTGGACAAAATAGGAAGTCATGAGACTTCCTTCATGGCCACGCTTGACGTACTAGATTATTGCCTCAACTAGCTGGATTTGTCAGGTTTTTAATCCGCTGGATTAAATGAATACAGGCATTCCCATACAGTTATTTCACATATAAACCGCTTCTTACCTAATTTCCAATTTTCCAAAACAGCAACACTACTGTCTTAGGCAAGAGTTTTAAAAGTTCGATCACAATAAAATGGCAGAGTTTTTCTTTTACATCAACAAAAAACAAACAAAAATTATTATCCATTTAATTTTGATATATACACCATAGTGACCAATTAGACATGTCTGTAACCTGTGCTAAAGATCAAAGCAGATCCAGGTAAATTTTAGCACCATGGTGGGATTATAACCGACCCCCCTCGCAGAACATCACCTCCTCCAGCTGCTTCCACGTGGTGAAAAGACTCAGAACCATCGGTTCATCACTAACCGACACTCGACGCTTTAAACAGAGCATCACTGAGCTCTCTTACTGTACAGTGCCCATCTAAATCTGTACTATACTGTAAGTAATAGATTCCGTGACCCTGACTCCTATTGATGGATGGGTATCTGCTAAATAAAGCCGATCAAATTCCAATGAGCCGTCTTCTAATCATGAGTGGACTCTCCTTAGCTGGTGGCGTCAATTCAGTTTCAAGAGTCAAATTCCCTAATTAAACTTTTATCCCCATCGCATCAGTAATTTAAGTTTATAATCGTTGTGGTCTTGAATCAAGATTTTCCAGTGACTGGATCAAGTACATCGTGAAAAACAAGGTTTTTGGCCAATTTATATTTTAAAGCTGTCATTTCTGTGCATCAGACATATATTTAATTAACATTTGGATTTAGCTATTTATCTATCTAGATTTACCTAGATTATTAAATATACTAGATTATATAGTATATTTAATAATATACTTTATCTAAATAGATTAAGATAAGTATCTGATCAGAGTTGTAATCAGCAGATTCGAAATATTAAAAGGACTTGGCCCAAGATCGAGGCATAAAAACAAGCTGATCTGGACATCACTAGCAATAATTACAAAAGAAAACTTCATATATTGTAATAGCAGGTTTTATTCAAATCACCAATATCAATTTAAAACCTTTCTTGTGTGACAAACAGCTACAGCTTATTGTCTAGGGCAGAAAAGTCTCCAAAAGAGAACATGGACATAGTGAGAACCTGAAAACTCTCCACTGAAATCAGACCCTTTAATCCAGTGTGACACCACAACCTACTCCTCAGTGAAGAGAACTGAAACATTTCCCTCTTTAAATCAATAATAAATGGACAGTTCAAGTTGCTGAGAACTGAAGTTATCTAATAAAAATTTGTCCAGAAGAAATTTTGTTGCAGGTTGTGTTCAGGGAGAACTGGCAGCAGACGACATGATTCAGAAAAAAAAAAAGACTGAATTTCACTCAATATATTGGTCTCACCCTAAAATCAATTTTTAATGCTTATTCAGACTGGAGAGACCTATGTTGGAGCTCAGTCCTTCACCCGGGGGGGCTGAATGCACCAGCCCAGGAGAGGATGTGAGGACCGCGCTTTCATGCTTCCAGAGCAGAAACGCCAGCGTGAATATTTCAGTCCCGGTGAAAATTGCTGGCAAAGTGCTCTGCTTTTTCGGCGGGTCTTTTTTTCCTCCCGACACGAGCCTCAAACAAGCGGCGCCCCTCCTCCAACGAGCCAAGCGCTCCCTTGAAGATATGCGCGTGGGGGTCTCAGGGGAGAGGCTACGGTGCGGGATACATTTCCAGGCCGACGACGACCAGGTTGGTCCGACCCCCCCCCCCAAGCGGAGAGAGAACAAACGGACCCAGAACCCCCTCTGGAAAACAGCCCGGAGGAGAAGCACACCGAGCCATTAATGAACTCAGCTTTTACATGAGAAGCACCAACTGGGCTTTTACTCAACCCTCAAAATCAGGACCGCAGTGCAGTTACAGAAATTAATAACTTCTTTATTTATACCACAATGGGAGATGTTTAAAATTAAAGTCTGTGTTGACACCTGGCAGGTGTTATGCCTGCTATTTCCTGTGTTCCTGCTGCTGAAAAAACTCCCATCAGGCAGCTTCATCTCCTTTCTGGTACTGTGTTTGCTGTACAGCTGCTGCAGTAGCAGCCTCCGTGTGAAAATTTCATTTGTTTTTAATGTTTTGTTGGTTTTGTTGGAAATATATTTTTTTTTGTTTTTCCCCATCAGCCTGTTTCACTGAACAGTAAACACAACACAACTGGACTCGGTCATTGATCCACAGCTCACTACTCTGATCAGGAAGCAGTGCACAAAACTCATAGATGCTAAAAATTAATAGGATACATTTAGGTGCATAAGTATCTGGACAGTATCAAAAATAATCCTGACATTTATGGGCTGTAGATCCGAAATGGTCAATGTGATATTTTTGTTAAACCCCTTGTATTAAAGCTCAAAGTTAATGCTTCTATCACATCTTGATTTGTTCATTTCAAATCTAACGAGGCTTTGAATATAGGCAAATCTACTCAGTTGTGTCACTGTCCAAATACTTATGCACCTTACTGTTTATGTTACTGCGCTCGATGCAGGAACAAGGTCATCACATACTGAATGACCTGAGCTGCAACTATACAAACTCACGTCTTTGATTATTAAAAAACAATATGTAGAGGCTCCTGCTCTGCTCTGTGTCTCTGTTGCTACCGGCGACTCTTGAAGCTGCACTGATCAATATTTTTTTTTATTGCAGATGGATAAATTTGTGGAGGGGGGTGGGGGGGTCGCTTCTACAAGCGTTTTTAGTGTCTTTCAGATCAATGTTTTGGTTCAGTGTCGAGAGATCTCTAGAAATCAAGCAACAGACTGATGAGAGTCGGCGAACAGGTGGTGGAGAAAGTGGAACATTTTGTCACTAGATAGAGCCAGATGTGTTTCTCGGGAGCTGGTGGAGACCAAACCAGAGCTAAAGGGCACATGAATATTGGATTTTCATTCATCGAGTTGATATCAACATGACACCAAACCGACACGGATGTAGTTCTGTGCCTGCGACTGTCGTCAACTCTAGAAGGTGATGTCAGTGTTGTAATGTTTACCACTTTCTCAGCTGCAACCAAGAGGTAAAAATAAATTAATTAATTAATTAATTAATTAATTAATTTAATTTAATTTAATTAATTGAAAAAAATCAAATCTAATGCAACACACATCTTGTTTTTCTTCTTACTATTTTCTCTCATCTAAAACACCCAGTAAATCTACAATTTGGAAAACCCTCAACAAACACACAAAAAAACCTAAAAAACTAGGGAAGCACCAATCCAATCCAATGAACCAGAATCTGTGCTGATTCCGACCTGTCTAAGTGAATTGGTATCAGGCATGATGTGACTGATCCACCTTAAATAGCATCAGTGTTTATGATATCGCTTAAATTCAATTACTTACAGCGGGGGAAATGTTTCTTTCCCTGGCAATGTTGGGTTTGTTTTCCATAGAAATGATTCCGTAGAATTCTCAGAAGCCTCATGCTAAGGTGTTTGAATCGATACCAGGGGAGAATAAGCTGGAATAAATAGTGTAAGATTGGGCTTCCTTAAAGAAAACTCTCACTATTAACATTCTTTTACTTTCTAGGGCATGAATGCAGCAATTTGAAACAAGTTGTAACCTCCTCCCATGGGGATTTAGTCATCAAATTAATTCAGTAAACACCATTTTTGCAAATTATATTCATTTGTAAACTGTCATAAAAAGGGTGTTTTTTTATTAAATTAAAATGTAAAAACAGTAAAATAGTAAAAGTAGAGGAATCTGAGTGTGGTTCTGTGGCCAGATTCTGGATGTACCGTCTGTGCTCTCTGAACACGTCTCACAGTAAAAGTGACACGTAGGCCGACGGCCCTTTTTTGATGGAGGTCCACTCGGGGTTCGGCTCTAACGAATCCCTGGCGCTGGCAGAGGCGTCCGGACCGCGAGCTACAATTCAAACATCCAGAGCAACGCTGGCAAGGTTTTCTGTTTTTCAGAATGCATCAAATGGCTCAGGAGAGGCGACATCCTCAGGGAATATCATACAAAAAACAAAAACAAAACACAGCGTCCCGGATGATGAGGTGTTTATTTCAGCCTGGCAGAGTCAGAAAGACGGCTGCCTCGGATTAGATTCCTTCGCCGCTGTCGTTGTCGTCGTCATCATCATCATCATCACCACCAACACCATCATCAGAGGGCCTCTAAAAACAGGGGCTTCTTTCCAAGGGTTATAGTGCAGGCTGAGCCAAGCTCACTCGGCTCGTTTGGGATGGTGAAACACAGGGGAGAGAGCGAGCTGAAATGAGAGGAGGAGGAGATGGAGCCGGCGGCAGCGACGGCGGCAGGAAACTCTCTGCTTGGGTTTCAGCGTTTCATCCTGATGGACCTGCCTCAGCTACACCAAGGAAACGTGGCAGCATGAGAAGGAATATGAGCATGATGGAAAACAATACGCATATGTAATTACCGCTAAACATTAATATAAATCCCTACTTAACACTAAGGGAACGCTATTATAGAGGGTCGATATTGTGCAGTTACCGCCGGTGGAAATTCATCCATGTTTACAGCTGAAAATTCATCTTGCTTTTATATTCTTTAAATATTTTGTTAATTTCAGTGTCTTTATGTCTTTGCATTAACATTTTTCTTAAATTCAAAGCAGCAGCATGTCCCGGTGTCAGTGTGGCTGGAATTTATACCCCATTATTTTCTTTACTATGTCATAATTGGCCAAAGTTCCTTTTTAAAATCTGATTCACAGAGGAGTTTGGCTTATTTCATTACCTTTAATAGTCAAAAATCATTTTTCGCCAAACTAGTGTGTTTCGGTAGCAAACCTCAGCCCTACACTAAAGATTTCCACGAGCCCGATTCCAGCAGAGACATTTAGACTAACGATGATCAAAAAGCTGCTTAAGAGGCAGGAAATGGTCAAATTTGAAGATGAAGAAACCTGGTGCAAAATCTAAAAATGTGTCATAAAGACCATAATTTCAAAAAATAGTATGAGAAGGACTCATTACCATCCATTTAGTGGTTGACTGTGAGCCCTGTGCTCCTGCTCAGTGAACACAGATGGTCAGATATTTTAATTTACTTTAATTATAAACAGATAAAAGCAGTGAATCCTCACTTTTGCGAAGCCGGCACCAGTGAATGTTTGTTATTTTTTCTCGATGAGTGACTAACGATTAATCAATTATCAAAACTGTTGTCGATTAATTTTCTGTCATTCCACTAATCAATTAAACAGAAAAAATATTTTAGCCCTTGTAGACACGGTTCATGTTCATCTCTTTCCTGTTTCAACGTGACGACGTCACACAAAACCAGTGCCACAAAGGAATAGTTTTCCGTTTGCTGTGGAGGAACATAATGTGGTCTGACCTCAAGCCCATGCAACACCTTTGGGACAAACTGGGACACCGAGGCAGACCCCATTACTATCATCAACGGTGGATCTCACTAATGCTCTTGTGGATTAATGGGAGTAAATCACAGCAGTCAGGTTCAGAAATCTGGTGGAACTACTGAAAGCAGAAGAGTGAGGGCTTTTAGAGCGGCACTTTAACGCCTGTGGTTCTGAAATAACCATACATGACTACAGTGCTTGGGTGTCTGCATACATTTGGCCATGTACCTGATCATCTGTGCGCACAGATACGGAAAACACAACAGCAAACCTGAAATGATCATTTTCTTTTCTTTTTCTGTTTTATGACTTTAATGAGTGCATCGTTCCTTTAAACTACATATCATCACTGAACAGTTGTGGCAGGTCACTCTGCACTAAAGACTGATGAACTATTTCCAGTGTCCTGTTACCATGCAGAGTTTTCGTTTCCCCATTATCTTCTAAAATGTGTTTTCAGAGGCTCTCCATGCTGGAAAAAGGGCAGGAAATATGCGAAACTGCCTTTTTCCATCAAGAAAATTGAAGTGCATCAACAGAGAATATCGAATGCCCACAGACATTCACATGGTGGAGACGGCTATGCCAGGACCCTCCGACACCATAGTAACACACAAGGCGGAAACACAAAATCTGATTTTTTTAAAAGATGGCCACTCTTGGTACGTCACGGGAAGTGTGAAAGTTTTCAACAGGACAAATTATAAACCAATGAGATACATTACTAAATGTATAGGACACTAAATATTCTAGATCAATATTTTGGCCAGTTGCTCTGTGAGGCTGCACTCAGACACAGAAAGGCCTTGAGCTAAATGCTAAAATCAGTTTGTTGACATGCTAACAATGACAATGCTAACGTGGTGTAATGTGCACTGTTTCCGAGTCACCGCTCATGTTTGCTAATTAGCACTAAGTATAACTCACAGCTAAGGCAGAAGGGAAGGTAAGTTAGATTTTCAAGTGTTTGTAGATGGAAATATAAATGAAGAGTGATTACAATTCATCCTCTGGAGAACCCTGAATTTCTGCCACTAGCAATTATTTTCATTATCGATCCGTGGAATATTTTCTAAAATAACAGACTAATCATTTGGTCTATAAAATGTCAGGAAAGGATTAAAAAAAAGTTAATTGCAGTAAATCTTTAAATATCCTAAAGTCCAAATGCAAAGATGCGCATTTTTCATCTGTACAAGGAAGGAAACCACAAAATAGTTTCATTTGAAAAGATGGAGCCAGAGAATTTTTTATTTTGAAAATTACTGAATACTAATGAATAGAACTGAATTTCTTGGCAATCCCATGGTTGTTGAGATATTTCAGTGACAAACAAAATGTCAACCAGAGGCACTGGAGGAAAAGTCAGGGGTTACCAAAGTCTGCAGGGTTTGTCCTCTGGGACACTCGGGAGAAAAATGCCATAAATTTGTTTTTTGGAGAAAAAGAGCTCAAGATATATATCGATCAGTTTTGATTGATTAACTGTTTTCTGGCCAAGTCAAAACTCTTAGGTCTATTTGATAAATCTGCAGCTATGACGTTTAAATTCTAAACTGAAAAATAGCCTCAGATCTCCATCTAATAACCTAATCGATACTTGAGAGAGGAACACAAACCGATGCCTTGCTCATTCTGCACAACATGCCGGATATAGATCATGTTATGGTGCTGAAAGTAAGTTTCTCCCTGTCCGCCTGTCATTTGTTTCCACGTCTCGCAGCTGGCAAACATCTGTCGTCCCCTGACTTAAGTGATCAATCAATCACCAGAACACCCACTGATTAATTTTCTGTCAACTGACGAGAGGATTGATCAAGTAATTGCCCCACTGCTAAAGTTATCTGAATTACTACAGTGACAGCATGTGACAACCCCCCCCCCCCCCCGCTTCCCCACCATGTCATTATACAGCAACACTGGATGACAGCCAGAAACCTTTCCATACCTTGTCTTGTCGCTGAACTCTAAACTCAACTGCGCTGAAAATAGAAAAGGTGATGGAAAACAAAGCATCAGTCCAAACTGGCAGATCACGTTCGACTCATCCGTCTCGACGCCAACAACCTTTTTGTGCAATTCTTTCTGAAAACATGCGGTTTATTGGTGAACCAATCTTTACTAAAACTGGAAAAAAAGCCCATAGACTATTTTCTCCATTAGTCAATTAAACAGTTGGTCTAAAAAAATGACAAAAAATATTGGAAAATGTAATCACAAATTTTCTTAAGCCCAAAGCGAGGCCTTCAAATATCTTGTTTTTTCTGACCAACAGTCCAAAACACAAAAGATATTCACTTTACATGAACAAAAAGAAAACACCAGCCGCATATTTTAACATTTAAGAAGCTGGAACCAAAGAATGTTTGGAATTTTTACTAAAGAAAATTAATTAAAGTGTTAATCAACAATCAAAACAATTGCCATTAATTTGCAGCAAATATGCTAATAGACTGATTGTTTCAAGTCTAAATAAAACATTTACAGTTCCTCCTTTGTTAAATGGATACAGCCAAATCAGTTCATGCATCGTGTCTGAACATTTTACATTTTTACTTTTTATATGTGATGGAAAAAGAGAAATTAGAGTGAAAAAAGAGTGGAAATTAAAGACATGAGGAAAACTTACAAGCTGCTCAAATAGGATGAGAATTTCTTTCTAACTGTTGCATTGAGAGTAAGAAAAGAAAGACAAAAGAAAAAACAACAAAAGACCATTTTTGGGGACAATCAGACAATGTCCAAGTGGAAGACCAACAGTTAACACCAGGTTCAAACGTTAACAACCTGAATAACCTCGACCAGCCCATTAAATTTATAAAAAGATGGAGAGACACTACTTCATTATGTATGTCCCGTTGACAGATTTTTTGGAAGGAAGTGGTATCTTATGTTTCTCTGACTGTTAATTATGATCCTTAGTTATATTTACTCGTTGATAACTAAAGTCGTGAGAAGAAAAATATCTGCAGGCATCTAAACGCTAAATACACAGTCGTTGTGTTCTGCAAAATTCCCTCTAAAGCCAGCCGCTAAAAGGACTTTCATGCCCACTATTTGCGGAAGAAAAATTAACATTTATAATAAATGGTAAATCTAAATGTGTGTTGACTATTTGTGGTATCAGGATTCTTTGATGCAATAAATTAAATTTATCCTTAAAATATTGAGGATTTTAAGTAAGGTCTCATGAATTGGGAACCGTGGGTAGCTGTTTATTAAGTTTCTTTAGTTGCCTTTGCTTTTCTTTAAAGTAATTTGACATGTGTGTGCATACATGCATATGGTTCCCTTTACAGTGGACTCAACCTCAGGGGCCGCCTTGTTAAATCTTCTGATGTCCTCCATTCAGCCAGAAGAACATAAAGTCGGAAATTTCTCTCTGTTACGAGGCTGTGAAAAAATCTTCTGGGGTGTGGACATCTGCTCCCCTTTGGACAGCAGAGTCAGCACTTCGCTTGACTGCACCACCAGCTCCCTGAGGGGTGGGGGGCAGCTGGGGTGGGGGCTTTTCCCCAGGACTTCCTTCTCAGAGATGTTCTAGGTCAGCTGTTGGAGGCCTGAAAGGGAGGGGGGCGGCTCAGGGCGACCGGACCATCGCTCGTCACACGCAAAGGTTCTGGGAGACGGACTGGATTTCTCCGACTTGTCCCTCGACCCCAGCCCTAGGCGGATCCCGCGTGGATGCAGGTAAGGGTGGTTTGGGACCAGGAGCCGGCCGCTGCCTCCACCCGGGGTGTTGCGACAACACCATGGCAGCATTACTGAACAATTTGCGTAGACTTAACAAAGGTACGACCCCTGTGCCTGGACTGAACACAGCTGAGGACAACGGCCAAGGAATGCTAGCAGGTTTTCCGAAGAACCTTTCTGCTGCAGGTTCCCAGTCAAGAGTTTGAGGTTCTCATGGTCCAAGCAGGCTCAGGAGTTCCCATCTGACTTTTTCTTCCCTTAATCTTTCGTAAATTTTCTGATTTTCTTTTTGGCGGCTTCCATTTCTCTTTTCACTTTTTGCATTTCACTGGGAAACTTTGCTTTCTCCCTCTGTTTGCTATTTCATGTTACTCTCAACCAAGGTTGGGGGGTTCGGGTGGAGGTTCCACTGGGAGTTGATTCCGTTGACTCGGGTGTGAAATTCAACATTCCCTCCATCACCCTTTCGCTTTCTCTGGCCTTGCTTCCACGGTGGCTTCACTTTTTCTTTTTCAGTTCTGTGGACAGTTTGCTGACGGGAGATTTCACAACCCTTCCCTCCCTCTTCCTTTAACTCCAGTATAAAACAATGAGAGAACAATGTGCCACATTCCCATTTAAAAATCTGAATAAAGATCTGATATGAAGTAATAACTGCAAAACAAACTTCCACCCAGATTTGGATTATAGTTTATCAGGATTTATCACTTCTCTTTTCCTTTTGTAAGATGTGCTCATCCTGCAGCTGCATCATTAAAGCACTCCCTGTGTTGTGCTGTTTTTTTTCTTTTTACTTAAGAAGAGGCATCTAAAATTAGTAAAAATTATCATTTAAAAAAAGGTTTTCAAAGCGTATAACATCCTAAGCTTAAAACTAAGAAATATTTTAGAAATGTAACAGATAAACTTAGACTTTTAATAACATTATATAGTTTTCTATTCCTTACACTTGCACCATGTGACTTTTGCAACTAATTCAATTTAAAAAGATTTCTGCTTTAACATCTGTATTTAACTTTTGACTTAACTATCATGTTCATACATATAACTTTGGAACAGAATAAATTTTTTTGTGATAAAATAACATTTTCCTAGTTAAACATTGGTTGTACCACCCAATATGAAAAGTGTACCAACCAAACTACAAGTTGAAAGCAGCTGCTTTTATCAATATTTGATGGAGATCTACAAAACTTTTCACTCAGCTATAAAAGGTCACTAGGGGTACTTTTGATGATGCATCATCCTGTTTACTGTTATTACCTCTCCACTTCATAATAAAAGTCCCGTGTTTATGGTTCTGCCACCCTCACATCTGAGAACATACAAATGGCACAAAAGTTTTTCAGCTATTTCAACAGCTTTAAAACTATAGCTATTAGTAAAAAAAAAAAAAATTAAAAATTTTAAACATAAAATCATACTATAGTATTTTAGCTTGAAAATTTTATTTCATTAAGACACCATTTTTAAAAAGTTTTCTTTGTCATTTGCCAATCTGACTTTTTGGGGGCTTGAGATGCCAAAACATAAAAGAATATATATCATTTGAATGTAATAAAATCGTATTCAAACTAAAAAGGTTTTACAAAAAAAGCTGATACATGTCATGAATTCATTCAATTATTTTGAATAATAATTGAAGGAAATAAGATATTTAGGCAAAAATATGCACACAATGCCACTGATCTGAGGCTATTTTTCATATACAAGGTTTTGTTTCCTGTTTTGTATGTTTGACATAGATTTCATCAAAAGGCAAAAAAAAAAGAAAGCCTGATAGGATATTGATACTGATATTGATCAGAGAGCCTATAGTTCAGATTTCCTTGGTTCAGCAGCTACTGGGAGTTCAGCTGTGGTCTGAGTCCATCAGATTGATGAACTTATGACTGACTGGACGTCTGCTGACCTGAAATAAGCCTGAACACAGGGGTCAGACCCGCGTCTGGGTCCATACCGAGGATTTACTGTTGAGAAAACGAGTGTGTTCCTTACACACACAGCACAGGACAAGTCTGACTGAAAACAAAATCACACACACACACACACACACACACACACACACACACTCTTGACCTTGGTTTACAAGGGCAGCGCTGCATCCTCGCCAGCGCTTAAAGCTGCGGCCCTGGCCCCAAGGTGACCACGCTCTGGCATCAGGCTCCAGTTCCCTTTCCATTTCCATTCCTCAGGGGCCTCAGGAGGAGGAGGAGGAGGAGCCACCGGGGGCCACTGGACGAAAAACCTGAACCGTTAACGTGCAGCAGTGTTTATCAGTTTCAGGCAAATGAGGGAAATGCAAATGCAGAAGCAGCTGTGACGCGCCGACAGCACAGAGCTGCCCTTTGTTTCCTAACGGTAGAACTTTATTCCAGGGGGGAGTTTATTGGGGGGAGAGTACTGAGGAAACCTGATAACACAGTCATGTTATGGGGGAAGTCTCTTGAACCATCTTCCCTAATTGCCGACCAACCATGGTCATAAACCTGTAAAACCTGAACAGGAGCCTCTAACTGCTACTTCCACAGATTTGCTTCCACATAATCTTCATTTAAGTCAAACTGTGACGTAAACACAGAGAAACATCAGAGCCGAGACTTAAGAAGTTATAAATTGTGGTTTGTGTGAATTATGCTGGATTTATGATTCTGCATCGAGTCTACGTAATTGGCCCAAGCTGTTGTGACCATTTATACTCTGGTGTTGGAGTCGCTCTGCAATTACACCACCAAACCACTAGTTGACGGTGGCGTTTCTATGCCACCGTGTTGAGTTTCCTCTCCGCCGTTTTCCAACAGTGCGTCAGCTACACTTTGAAACAACAGCGACTGAAACCGAGCGGTTTCTGATGGAGTTGGAGCTGATGGATGTTGAGCAGCAGTTAAGTCTTACTGAATTTACTGCAACAAAGAAACAAAGGAAATCGGGGGAGACGTCGGGGGAGACGTCGGGGGAAATAGTGGCGAAGGAGGAGAAGGCGGAAATGCGATACTACCAAGACAACCAATCACAGTCCTTGGGGTCTGCATTGCTGCAATGCAGTTACATTTTTTGGGAGCTGCACGTAAGGCAACGATGTAGGTTCCATGCAGAAGCATAAATCGGCCTTAAGGCCATTGATCCTTTTGACATGGTCATCAGGGCTCGGTATCAATTGAAAAATTTCTCTATTTCTGATAAAATCTCCTGGTTCCAGACACCTGGATCAATGCCCACATCTATGAGACCCTCAGCAACTCAAACAGACAGGAACAGGGTAGTTGCCAAAGAAATGGTCAAAGAGTTTGGATGGGATTGACGAAGCCAACAAGTCGCCGGACGTCGACTCACAGAAACAACGGCCCTCGGCAGCTGAGGTCAACAGATCCTGTGTCAACTGGAAACAACGTCAGCTGATACGATCAATCACGACCAACCGGTTCAGGCAAAATACACCAAACACAGCCCCCCCCCCAAAAAAAAACAACAGAAAAACAGCTGATGTCAACACACTGTCAGGCTCAGAGAGAAGATAAGACAGATCAGGCTGATAATCAGGCCGCCGACGTGATACCTGAGTTTCAGCACATTTATTTATATCTAGAGGAATGTGAACGTTTTTCCTACAGCCTTTTTTTCTTTTGATAAAAAAAGCCAAAGTTCTCCAGCATCAAATGTCAAATCACAAACAGCCACACAACAACGTTAGCTCATTGAAATGCACCCTGATCACAGGGTGGGTACCAGGTGAGTGTTTGGTGCTGACCTGGTACCCGGGGCAGATTTTAAAAAAAAAAAATTTAAAGTAGGGCCTCTACTGACGCCCACTGCACATGGAAGTTTCATTACAAGCACCGAGAAACCCACCAGCAGTCTGAGGCTGAACGGTTATTAATAAATGAGACAGAAAATTAACTGGTAATTATTCTGATAACTGCTCAATAATTTATGCCATTTAAAAAAAATGTGGATATTTGCTGGGGTTTTTCCGCCCATGTTCTTTTTCACATTTCTGGGTTTTTGACTTCGGGCTTCAGGAAAAAATGATCCTTTGAATGTATTTTTATGGCATTTTATGCACTGAACAATGAATGGATCATTGATAATCAAAATAGTCGTTGGTTCCAGCCTTTACAGTTCCGCTGTGGTGGAACAGTACAACCTTACCCGAGGTTTTCAGACAGAAAAACTTACAACGATTGTATAAAAAGCAACTTTCCAACAAATGATCTTAAAATAAAAGGTCTTAGATCTAGATTTTGACACAGAGTTCCTCCAAGACAAGATGGAGGATCAATGAGGATGAATGAGATCAATGAGAGCTGATATTCTACTTCAGTGGTGCAAATTTCCAACAAATTTTCCATTAATTCAATTATATAGCCACATATGATAAAAAGTTAACCTGGCAGTTAAATGTAAGATAATAAAATCACTAAATATCAATACTGCTCCTGGTCTTAAAGGAGAAATGTAGACGTTGTGTTTTTTAAACTACTTGAATACAACACAATACTCACATATCCATGAGTAGACTGAAATAGTCACTGGCTGCTGTGTTCATTCATTCTGTCGATATCTAGTATGAGTACAGTGGGAGAGGTGGAGAGAAAACCCGTGGTTCCTTGTGTGCAAAACCGCATTCAAAAAGTGACGAATTTTAGAGGGGATCCGTTTCATTCTATCCACTGAGACGCCGAAGCTTCATACTGGCTTCAGACGAAGTTGGGAGGAATGAAAACGGTCATCAATAACTGTGCTGTCTGCATGTTTGTTTAAAGGCTGGAATTCACATCCGTCACATAGAAATTTAAGCTTTTCAAACGAAACTACGGGAATTTGATAAGAGAATCTGGTGTTTTTTCTCTCACGTCAGGTGGTGTGTTCACGGTCTTCTGAAAACAACATCTGACTGTTTACGCATGTACAAATATAGAGTTTTTTCCCCTCTGCACCAAACTCCTATATAAAAAACAACTGATTCCGACTTCCAGCAGCTACGGAGGCCGGTGCCACCGCCACGCCGACCGGGCTGCGACTTCGGCTCGGCCCCGGGATAAGCCGGGAAGGCTACGGCTGCGCGGTATCGATTACGTGTTCAGGTAATATCCGATCGATCGCTCCGCGCACAGGTGCTTCGGCGCTCAGCCGCGCTACCTGTACCGGCGAATTACAAAAACACGTCAAACCCCAAGCAGGTGCTCTGCCGCCGCCGTGACCCAGACCCCGGAAACTTGGCTCTAGTCCCAGGCGACCACCTGCGCGACCTGCGGCCACGGCCGCGGTCTTTTAGCGGGAAACAAGCGGCGGAGAGCCTCGTTCAGGACGTCGGCGCGTCCGGGCGGCGAGGACGGTTACCGGGGGGTGTCGGGGGGGGGTCGGCAGTCCAACCGTCGCCTTAACAAACCGCGACTTCGGTAAATCAACGCATTTTTCTAACGAGGGGTCAACGGCGAAGCCTCGAGCCGAAGTTAACCGAGCCGAAGTTAACCGAGCCGTGCCGGGACAGCGCCGGCGTCCACCCCATCCCGCCCCGCTCCCCCTCCCGCCCTCTCCCCCTCTCCCTCTCTCCACCGGCCCCGAGGAACTGTCACAAAAAGCGGACACTTACCTTCGCCGGCGTCCGTCCGCTGGCCGGGGGGGGCGGAGAGGGACGCGGGCTCGGCGGGGGGCTCGGCGGGCGGCGCGTCCGCAGCCTCCGGGGACACTTTGTTGTTGTTGTTTCGTGTCAGGTAACAGAAATTTAAGTCCCGGTCCCGGCGTCGCTCGGCTCTCAACGTGGACCGGAGACGGTAAACAACTACGGTGTCGGTGTCGGCGTCGGTGGCGGCGGCGTCGGTGGCGGCGGCGTCGGTGTCCGGTCAGACGCTGTCAGCGCTCAGTGCACCGGGGGGGGGGGGGGGGGGGAGGTTGCGGCCGCGCATGCGCCCAACGGCTGCTGCTGCGAAACCCAGATCGTCTAGTGACGGGATGGTCCGCTCGGTCAGGGAAAACGAGTCACCTCTAGAGATCCTGTCCAAATATTGATGTTCCAACACGTTATGGATCAAAAATATTAATAAAGGAGAAAAAATGACAAAAGTAGCAAACGCTTTAATTTTCTAATACATTTTAAATTCATAAAATTTAAACTAGGAAAAAGAGCCAACCGACTCAGTGAAAAATGTTCCAATTTTTTTTTTTCCTATTATTTTCAATTTTGAGAATTTTTTGATTTTGAGATCAAGTGATTCCAGGCTGCAAGATGTCAGCTAACAAAACTGAGTGTGACTCAAAAGGTAAGTAAAGTTAAGAAAATCCAGATTAAAACAGAAAAAAATTGAATAAACAAACAGAAAATGAAATTAAAAATGACCAGACTCTAGTAGTTGGCCTTTGAAGGCATTTAAACACATTTCAGTTATTTTAGTAATTTTATTAATAAATTCATGGCTGTTAGCGTTTACATTCCTTAAAAAAAACAGTATTCCATAGAATAAACAATGCAATTAAACACAAGTTCAAGTTTAAAACAAATGACTAACACGGCTAAAATTTATTTTCATTTCTATTGTTGACGCTGATTATTTCCTCACTTGATCAAATAACTGTTTCTCCTATATAACAATGTAAAATAGTTTAAAAAATGTGCATCACTATCCCAGAGCCTGACAACCTGTTTAAAAGATTTTTTTTCAAATAGTCTGACACCTAAATATATTAAGTTTAGTAGGTAAATAGCAATAAGCACTATAGAATTGATGTGTTGTCATCCACAACTATTTTTTCCATCTTTCAATCCCTGCAGCCGTCTGAAGGCAGCAGGACAAATGTGTATGTATCGTCCATCCGCAGCCTTTAATTAAAAAAAAAAAAAAACACCTCCTGTGCAATTACGCCTCGCTCCTGTGTGTTCATTTTAAAACACATGCAGTCGGTACCAGGCTGCTGCTAAACAGCAGTCAGTCACCGCATGTAATTACTGTGTGAACCGCTGTGTTGTAAAATTACAACGTGCAAGATTATCCAGAGAAGAAAGGACATGGATGGATGTTGCTTTATATCTGCAAACTAAAAAAATAAAAAATCAACTTTGAAAGCCACGTCATCTTGTCTTATGTTGACACTGGGAGGCCGTGAAACCACTGGGTTTGAAAAGTATAATTTATACTTTATGTTCTTTCAGCACATGATTAGGTTTAGGTCATATTGGTAAAGGTTTGGTAAAGTTTCAGTTTCAAAGTTAGATACTGAAGAAGAAACTGTGTCCTGTTGACTTTTTCCATATTTAACCAAAAAAAATTACAATCAAATACAATCCTAGCTTCAGCCATAAAGAACCACTGTAAATTAGTTTAAATTGAATTAAAAATATTGTCAGTGAATGTTAGAAAATCACTCAGAAGTTCACAATGAACATTTGTTTCTGTGACAGCATTGGCTCCGTTTCTTTCCAAATGTATTTTCTGTTGTGAATTCATGTACAGAAACTGTCTTTTAGGACACGGGATTGGAACTGGCTACGTTGATCATCTCCAGTTTACGTGAACTGGAACAGTCTCATTTTGTGCAGGATGCAACATGTCTATATGAACCAGCCCGAACCAGTGTGTCCTCACACACAACCTCCTGCGTTGACCTTGTCGACCCTGTGCAGTGTTATAAATAGGCCCCAGTGCCGTAAAATGTGCAGAATTTGGGGTCAGCGTGTACAGTTGGTGGAGAGGTTTCACAGTCACCGCGTGTACTTGTCAAATATTTACACTCAATTAAAAAAGCAAACAAACCATCGGTTTTTGAAAAAAAAAAATTAAACCGGTTTGTTGGAAATCATGTCACCAACATTTATTATAAACAAAGTTCACTGTTGTTAAAGTAAGACAAGGCCTTTACTGTAAGCAGCCTAAAGTTCAGAGACATAGAAGTACATCAGGTTTCCACTGTGCTGCAGTAATGCTTCAGAAATTTCTGTAATCTTTCAGTGATTTCAAGCGGAACTTTTCTCTTCCTCACTTCGCCTGCTGTTTGTTGTAATGCGAGTTTCATTTGAATACAAGAAAAGAACAGCGAGTTTTGTGTGAAAATTCTCGGCCAAAGTGTGAAAAACTGCTAAAGTTTTATTTTACACACTAAAGTGACGACTACATTCCTTTGTTGATTAGATGATTCTAAATTTTATTTTAAAATTGTGTTTGGTTGTGAACGTAGCATCATGGACGTGTAGAATGAGGCGAATAATCTGACTGTTTAATGTCTGACCTCAAATCACCTCATTCCCAGGGTAAGGGTTTTCCTGAGCTTTTGACCACATCCCACAGTCTTCCGCTGCAGTCTAAGTCGGTTTGTTTGAGGATGAAGTTGACCTGGAGCTAAAGCAATGACCACTTAGCAACTTCATGTGCTGAGGAAAACCTTGACAATGTGGTTGAAAGCTACAAAAAAAATGCAAGAATGTGGACCTTGAACAGGTGTTTTGTTTTTTGTTTTTTTGTCAAACTACCGCTTCCAAGGTCGAGAATAAACTTTCATCTGCTGTTGCAAATAAAATATACCTAAGTTTTCCTGAATTAACTTTGCAGAGAGCAATGCAAATATTATATAAAATACTCTGAATATTAGTGATATATTCAGGTATGTGTATATATGTTATGTTGTTAGAAATTAAACTTCAAAATTTTGATGGAAGAATTTCACCACAAAGTCTGTTTGGCTTTGTTTTTTTGCGGTTAAACCAGTTGTCATGGAAACGTAGGTGTCGTTTCTTTGGGCTCTTCAAGGACTTTGCGTCTCTGTTGAAAGCACAGTCCTTCCACAGCGAAGCTTCTCTGGATCTTTTGTGTTTTGTTTTGGGGAAATACTGAGTTTAAACTCCCATTTTAAAGCTCTTTGACATCCTCTCATCCATGTTTTGTCTTAATGTTTGGATTTAAAGTTTTATTCCTGACCCTCTTTTGTTTTTGTCAAAACCTCAGTTTAACATAAGTGCAGAAGAGAAAATCCATTCACGTACACTGGGTGGTGATTTTTGTCTCAAGAATCAGCAGCAGAGTAAGACCTCTCCGTTTTTTCAGCTCTGAGGTACAAAGACCCCCCCAGCAGAAGGCAGCAAGGTGGCTCAGGTACCTGAGGAACCTGCGGGTGAGTCACCGCCGCCGTCCCGCAGATCAGCGCCAAGCCGCCGGATGAGCGGAGCAGGGTCCGCGCTCATCACGTCACGTCACGGCGTTTACACGCTCAGCCGCCCTCGTTCCTCCTGATTAAACACCCGGGGACGAGCGCGCGCACGTGCGGGCGCGCACACGCACACACACGCAAACACACGCACGCTTTTGGACTAAAGTTTTATCCGCGTTCGCGCTCGTGCTGATGGAGACGTCGTGTGACACTTGATCGTTCGGCCTCGTGTGACGTTGTCGGCGTCATCGTCCCTTTATAACGCACGCGCACGCGCACACACCTGTGCTTTCAGTCTTCTCCGCTTTGTCTTCCTCTACTGTCTTTCTGTCTCTCTCAAACACACACACACAAACCGCTGACGCCCTCCATCTGGTATGCGTTTAACGCCCCCCCCCCCACACACACACACACACTCACACACACACACACACACACACACACACACACACTTCTGCATCTATCTATAACAGGGAGTATCACCAGCTCCTCAAGCAGCGTGGCTCTGCATGTCACCCTGTTTTAGATGGAGAGGCATACACACACACACACACACACACACACACACACACACACACACACACACACACACACATTCACCCCCCCAGTAACCCAGCACTTTGCTGATGCAGCACAACAACAGCCAGTGTGTGTGTGTCTGTGTGTGTCTGTGTGTGTCTGTGTGTGTCTGTGTGTGTCTGTGTGTGTCTGTGTGAGCTCCGTCTGCGTCACTTAGCAGCAGGTGGACTGGTAGAGTGAGAGAGAGGGAGAGAGAGAGAAAGAGAGAGAGCCTCCCTCTCGGCAGAAGCCTGTTTTCATACAAACACCCACAAGTTCTGATGGTTCTCACGCTCGGCGACGCTGCTCCGGTTCCACACCCATTAAAACCACTGGACGCTACGGAGGTCAGAGGGCGAGGGAACCGCTGAGCGGCCAACCTCCACACTTCAGCCTCAACTGCCACTGTCCTTCACCTTCATCTTCTTCAGATTCACAACAGGTGTTTCAGCCAGGTTGGGGGGGGGGGGTCGGGAAAACATGCAGAGGGAAAGAGTTGAACCGGGCTCGAATTTTACCAGGAGACGACAGATTTTGTGCCACATGGACCCTGACAGTGATGCAGGAAGGAAAAAGAAAAGATCTTGTAATTTCCAGAATGTTTAGTTCTGGATATTAGCAACGTGTTCTTTGCGGCGTTGTTAATTCGGGGATGTTGCCAAAGGGCAGCGGCAGCCTTGTGCTCAGCTTCTGCCTCATGGCAAAGCTGCCGGCACCGAGTCGGCCATTAAAGACGTCGGCTCAGTGCAACTGCAGGCAATTTGCATAGATAATACTGTAAACCCACAGTTTACCCATCAGTTGTCGTCTCTATAAATTGTCTGAATTGTAATATATATGTATATATATATTTACAAGGAGCAACGGGACAAACGATGGATTCAATTTAATTAACGTAGGTCAAATAATTGTGCTCTCTTCTCTCTTATCTCCGCTGGTTTTGTTTTTAAGCGATAAAAGAGGCTGGTTCCATTTATGAGGGGTTTTTCTTTTTTTTTCTTTTTAGCTGATACAGGTACGTAATAACCATCTTACCTTTTTTCTGCAGTTCTGTTAATGAGAAATAGGAATTTATCACGACATTTTTCATGATGATCGGGGGGGGGTTTGTGAGAGTTTCACAGTAATGTAGCATAGCAAGCAAATGCCAGGCTTTTAATAATGTATCAAACACTATCACCACTATATTTAATTTCTTAATTTCTTAAACCCTTTATTTCTTACAAAACTATAAATTTATAAATATATCAGTTAACAAGGTCACAAGACGCAATTCCAAGACCTGTCTTAAAACAACCCACAAGCCCTAATTGAAGATTTAATTAAAATTAGAGCCGCATTAAACACAACAGTGACAGATACAGTTATCAAACCAAAAGTTTTTTTGGTGTGTTTGCATTGTGTTTATATTGTGTTTCATATAATTCGTATTGAAGCCTGCACAACTATCCTTGTTAGGACTTTGCATTGACTTCAATTCAGTGTGGACAGCTTGGACATTAACTACATACATTTATTCACGTACAGTATTTAAGTTATTTATCTGATTTTATATGCAAAACATATGATCCGTTTTTAAGATATGATTCATTGTTACATTGTTACAAGATCAGCTGGGATTCATGTGACATCACGAATGAGACAAAGTTTTCTCTAGAGCTGTAATGAGTAGTCAAGTAATCGATTGGTTGATTAACAGAAACTAATCGTCAACTATTCAGATAATCGAAGACTCGTTTTGGTCATTTTTTTAAACATAAATGTCAAACTTTCTCTGGTTGCAGCATCTGGAACCGGGAATCTTCACGTAGACCGAACGATTCGTTGATCAAATGAGAAAATAATATGCGACTGAATTATAACATCTAGCAACAGATCTAACAGGAAAAATCTATGATCTTGTTTAGCTGCTGCTCCGGCGTTGAGCCGGGGCACCAGTGTTTGCTTTTAATCTCCCGACGGACCGAACCGGTCCAAAAAAACGTCCATAGTTGTGCCTACGCCAAAAAAAAAATTGCCAAGGGCCCGTAGGACCCCACCACGTCCGAGCAGTGGCACCGGCATCGCTGGTAATCGAGTGCCGGAGCATAGTTTAGCTACCGAGTCTCTGGTGGGGGGGGGTCTAATTCCATTGCGCTTGCTGCACAGGAACCGAGCCAAGGTTCTATTTATGGACTTTTCATCTGCTTTTAGCGCTGTGTGACCCAGTGTTTTAGCAGATACGCCGGCCACCGCGTTTTATTTCCTCCTGAGCATGGCTGCATTTCATGGCTACTTGATTTTCCAGCAGGTCGGAGGAAGGCTCATCGTTGTCTGACTGCCCCCCCCCCCCACACACACACACACACACACACATCCAGGGAGGTGTTTTATCACCTCTGCTGTTTGTTTTATACACCTACTCCTGTGCTGCTTTCCCAAACTGGCGTTTTTATTCAGAGGAAACTGCGGTTTGACGGAGAGGAGGATCAAGCGCCGGTTCCTGACCCGTACTTGACCCGGTGTGAGAGGTCAGGCCTTCTCCCAAACACCACTAAGAGCTGAGCTGGACCAGGAGCTCGGATGGGACCCAAGAACCGACCTCCGGCGCAGGAGACGAATTGCGTGTCGTCGTCGTCCAACGCCTCAGACACGTCACTACGTTTTAAGCCTCGGCCTCATCTGCTGGTTTGGCGGAGCCACCGAAGCACAGACAGAATCCGTCAGAAAACCAGCCAGTAAACAGACAGGGATCCAGTCACAGAGTGTGGAAGGCGTTCAGAGAGGATGAACCGCTGATGAATCAGGCAGACAGCCCCCCCCGCCCCCCTCCTCATTTAAACTGTTGCCATCTGGATGATGATATTGTCTAAATTTTCAGTTGTTCCACATGTCGTGATGCATCTATCTATCCGTCTGTCTATTCGTCTTTTTTTTAAAAGGAACCATCTTTATTTCAAGACTCTTCTTGAAAATGATCAGTTTTTACTTAAAATGAATTTTTCTGGTAAAACTTAGGCTGAATTTTGAGCAGGAACAAAGAAGCAAAACATCAAAGCAGGTCTTTTACTTTGACAGCACGTCAGTGCAACTTTTACTGGTGGGACGGTTCTGATCACTAATCGACAGATCAATCAATCATTAATGAAAACGACCAATAATCTGCAGCCTCATTCAGATGACAGGCTGATGGTTTAAATTTCATTTGGGCAACGAACGAGGCTGATTTACACAGAAAACAGCGTTTGGTTCTGCAGAAGTGCCAAGCTAAACCCCGGTTTGACGCGTGAGATGATCAGAACCACATGTGGACTCGACTCAGCGCTTTACGCATCCGGGGCGGTGAGACCATCGGGGGGGGTCCGCATGTTCAAGCTCAGAGTCTGGAGAGCCTTCAGCCGCAGCATTTGAGCCGTCGTGAGCACGGATCCCAGTATTGAATCAGCTGGTTTTGCCCCTTGAATCTGGCTTTCAGGGGCATTTTTTTGTTGTGGTTATTAATTCTGTGTTTCACTCCAGGTTGGTTTAACCTCTGTCCTGTTCCTGATCACACCCCTCTGTCCTCAGTCAGTCCACAAAGAATCTGCCCGCTGGAAGGTTTAAAAAAACAAAATAGCCCTCCCGCATAAAAAATGCTGTTTCTCACTCCAGATCTTCGCCGGCAGGCTGACGAACGCATTCTGGGCCTTCTTGGTTTACTGCAACCAGCGTTAATTCAGCCACGATCTGTCGGCATTCAAAATGCTGCGTGAGGCCAGTGGGAATGTGCACTTAACTCTCATCCTCTGCAGCAAATCCGTCTATTCTAGGATCTAGACTCTCATATTTGTGGCAAAACACTGTGATTAAAATGGAAGCTCGAGGGAGGCTGACGCCTTCACGTTCTGTGGAAATAGATCGGTTTCACCACATTTCCTTGCTGGACGGCATTGGTGTCCGGACTCAAGTCTGCAGGAGAGGGGACGGACGTGAAAATGACATCGGCCTGGACGTGAAGGGGGTCGCTGGAGGGATCATGGATCTGCTGCAGGAGGATTTAAACATAAAGAGAATAATCCAGATTTAAAAAATGGCAGATCTGAGAGTGGAATCTAGTGTAGAACGTGTTTCAAATTTAACAGAAGAGAAACTCCGCACACACATGGTTTTATATTATTGTCAAGTTTTTGGTGCAAAGTCCGAGCTCTGCACATCACAAGTCTGCAGCCGGAGGAAGAACCTCACGGGAGACCGTCGGAGACTGAGGAGGAGGGGGCAGTTCATGAATGGGGGGGTCCCCAGTGAGTCGCAGTGGAGGCGAAGCCACATGTATGATCACAAAGTCAAGCGCAGGTGTCAAACCTCAGTCTGCAGGGACAAAAGTTTACCTTGTTTTTTAAAATGATTTTAAAATGTTGAGCCTTCGTGGTGCTTGTCCACCAAAATCCAGTCAGAAAACAGCCGATTCATGGCAGCAGAAACATAGAAAACGTATTTGCTGCCTTCGCTGACCTTAATCTGCGGCTTCTGTGCAACCACATGAAATATCACGGGTTGTTGAACCGCAGTGATGGTAAACAGTGAAATCTGTGAAGCCGCTTTAAAAGCTGTTTTGTTTTTTCAGCGTTTTCCGTCGACGGAAGCCGAACGGGGTTCGTCTGATTTACAACAGAGACCGGCGGCGGTGAACTGAACGGCTTCGCCAGGGAGCCCGAACAAGTCACACACGCAGGACACACACAACACAGGCTTTGGGAAACTGAATTTAAAAAAATACAAAAATAGCAAATTGTATTTATTCTCCTGATAGTTCAAATATAAAAGAGCAATTTTGGTATTTTGTTTTTTTGTTTTGTTTTGTTTTTGATATTCATTTGCCGAGTACAAAGATCAGGACTGATTTACATTCAGTTGCAAAGTGGAAAAATGTAACACCCACCACTTTACCCTCAAAACCCCACATATATTGCTTTTAAAAAACAACTCATTGTTTACTCATTTGCATCACGTGTTACTGGCCGTTTCCTGCCTTTGACTCCGTCAGAGACGATGAGCGCCGACGCCCTGATCCTCCCACGGTGTCGGCTCCTTTTCCCCGAGTCACTGTTGACGTCGTGAATCTCGCGTTCAAGTCGCAGGAGCCGCGGTGAAAGGGAAACAAAACAAAACCTCCTCCGACACCTCCGTCATCGCTGCCACCGCCTCCGCCACCGCTTTCATCTCCTCTTAAATCGCACGGCGGGTTTAAGATACTGGGTCCGGGATCGTCTGCCAATCGAAGACCTGCCTCTGAACCGCTGCTCTCTGCTGATGGGAAAACTTCAGCTCCTTAAACATTACATGCACAAAAGGGGTTGTTGTATTTAATCTCCGCGGACTCGTTATGGTTTCCTACGCTTGTTTGCATCTCATCTACACATTTATTTATTTTTACTTCATTTAACTCAGCTCCTGACGTCGTACTATGTGTTGTATTTGTTGGTTTCGGCTCATTCGACCAGGGAATCTGGCAAAAATGAAAAAATTTAGACGTGACCTGGGTAGAAAACCACCAGTTTGTTGACCGAGAAGCGACTGAGGCAACATTTAATCACAGAAACTCATAACAGAACAAAGTAAACCTGAGATTTCAGAGGATTGTACCAGCTCTGATCTCTGAGCCCCATCGCACCTCCTGCATCCTCACCATCGCTCACACGGAAAACATGATGTTAAAGGCCGCCGGCGTCTCATCGACACCTCAACTCGCCCCCCCCTTTTCACGCTTTCGCTTCAACTGACGCACCAACATCGACACTCATCCTTCGGCGGCGTCTTTCTTGGCCCTTGCTGTTAAAACACTCTCCTCTCACTTCGAGGGAACCTCCTGCTCTGGATTTTTTTCTCCTTCGCCCGCGGAGCCGCCGTCCGCCCTTCGCCTCCGCCGCTGCATCACAATCGAGGGATCAAGACGGACAAGAGGAAAAAAAAGGTTGTGTTTACTGTGTGTGTGTGTGTGAGTGTGTGTGTGTGTGAGTGTGTGTGTGAGGGTGTGTGAGGGTGTGTGTGAGTGTGTGTGTGTTTGTGTGTGAGGGTGTGTGTGAGGGTGTGTGTGTGTGTGGGGGGGGTGTGAGGGTGTGTGTGTGAGTGTGTTTGTGTTTGTGTGTGAGGGTGTGTGTGTGTGTGTGTGTGTGTGTGTGTGAGGGTGTGTTTGAGGGTTTGTGTGTGTGTGTGTGTGTGTGTGTGAGGGTGTGTTTGAGGGTGTGTGTGTGTGTGTGTGTGTGTGTGTGTGTGTGAGGGTGTGTTTGAGGGTTTGTGTGTGTGTGTGTGTGAGAGAGTGTGTGTGAGGGTGTGTGTATAGGCGTTGAAGGGATCTTGCAGTGTGAGAAAAACTGGACACACTCTGGTCTTCGGGCCTCTGCCTGAACCCCTAACACCTCACTCCTATGATTATAAGCCACACTGACACTGGCTGTGATGTAAACTGTGTAAAATAAAGTTATGCTGACACATTGGTGTGTGTTGTAAACAGGTGTATTTTGCCCCCCCCTCCCGTGCTAAATAAAGCAGCACACAGTGATGGACAGGACGGCTGATTTCCAGCCTTTAATGCTGTGCACAGGTGTTGGATAGGAGCCTTTTATCTTCAGAGTCTTGGCTGAGCTTTTCCTCAGGTGCTGCACCTGTCACCGTTGGCCAGTGGGAAGCTGGTGAGGGATCCTGTCGACTGAGGCTCCTGCGTAGAGGATCCGTAGGAGTCTGGAGGCACGGAGCTCCGACACGTTGCTGCCTCCTGGTGAAGGTGCCTAAGGTGCCTTTGATTAGCATGTTGAGTAGCAAGTACTGGAATTTCAGATGCTGTGGTTAACCGAGACTTCTAGCATGCTAGGATGCTAACATTTAGCATAGCTGAGCATTAATTTGCATAGTACATCATGACAGTTAGCAAGTTAGCATTAATCTCAAAGTACAGCTGAGGCTTTTTTTTCAGGTAACCTAGAGAAAGTTTGGTGCCGGATGAAAAGTTGAAGCATCGGCAAAGTCTCCAGAGGTTCATCATCTGGGGACCACGAATGGCTTTTCCAAAATTTCACCACCCTCCTATCTGACAGCCGTTGATGTGTTCTTCTCTGGACCTGAGCTGACTCTCAGGGGAGTGAAACCTGCCCCCCCCGAAAGCGATTCACCCCCCCCCCCCCGCCCAGTCCAACCACAGACCTCCTTGTTTGTTTAGGAAAGCAGGAAGTTTCTTGTTCTTTCCCCTCTGTCCACATTTTCCCAGCCCAAAGATTTAAAAACGGTGACTTTCCAAAGATGGTTTCTCTGGGGAACAACCAGTCCCTCACAGCCCCCCCCCCCCCGACAACCCAACTGTCCAGGATGACCTCCCACCTATTTGTCTTTGATATGTACATCCTAAATAAATCTGCCACATTTCTAATTTGCCGTGTGAGACTTTGCCTCTGCTGATAAATAACCCTGAAAGGTAAGTTATGCCCTGAACTCTACTTCTGACAAAAGCAAACAGTACGAAGGTTTAATCTATTATTACATGAGGGAATTTCTTCTTCCTCAACAGACTCATGGAACTTTAGAAACAGAGAGATCCTTCCATGAGATTCTGGCACCATTTTATTTATTTAATACATATTGATACTCAGAGTTCAGTGATTTTTTAAATGTTGATTAATGCTGAGGTTATACAGTGGAACTTCTGAACTGCAGTGATGCAATGGAGCAGTTTCTTCTATGATGGTTCCTTCATTCTTCTTGTCTCTACGAGGCTAAAGAAGAGGTAAAGCTAAAGAAGCTAAAAAGCTAAAGAAGTACAGTGTTTTTCCAGCTCACCACTTTAAAACCAGTTTGTGCCTCTACTTCGAACCTATGCAGTAGCCTATGCCAAAAAAATCTAACCACACTTTGCGGTAACGCAGACCACAAGAGCTGTGACTGGTCGGCTTGGTAACTTCGCATTTTCGGCTTCTCTTTCTTCGCCGCCGTCGCACAGACTCGACTCCTCCAGCGTCTTGTTTTGTTTCTGTGTCGCAGTAAAATTCAGGAAAACTAAAACTGCTGTTCAACATCCGTCAGCTCCGAACTCATCAAGATCAGTTCAGTTTCAGTCGCTGTTGTTTTGAAGTGACCCCAACAAACTGATGGGAAACCGCGTTGGAGAAAGTCAACACGGCGGCATACAAACGCTGCTGCCAACTAGTGGCTTGGTGGCGTAACTGCAGAGTGACGCCAACATAGAAATATAAAGGCTCACAACGGCGGAGGTTTGATGCAGAAGCATATAGTTTGGTGTGTTAGCATGCTAACATTTGCTGCTACCGCCAAGGCTGATGGGAACCAAAGTTTTCACAGTTCATCCTGAGGGGAACACGAACATCTCAACCACTTTTCAGATCAATCCATCCCTTAAATTTTGAGATATTTCACATTAAAAGACTACTGCTGTGAACCTCACTGTGGTGCTAGTGGGAGTGTCAGTGGTTAACCAGAGTCAGCAGGGTTCATCCTCTGGGGACCAAGTTTTTAATCAAATCCATGCACTGTAATATTTTTTGAGATACTCCCTGTCAGACTAAACTTTGGACTGTTTGTTTGACCAAAGGAAACATCTCAAAAAGTCACCTTGAGTTCTGGGACATTTTTAAATTAAATTTTAATCTTATCACTTGACTGCAAAAATGTTAGTCATAAAACCAATCTCTGGTTGCATCACTGAACGATATTATTCATAACTCATTTTTCATGAGAAAACCAATCAATTTCCATTTTTCAGATTTTACTCCAGATCACAGGCTGGGCCTAAGATCACAGGCTTGTCTAATTGCTAACAATGGGGTGAAGGGTGAACAGTTATTTTCATGATTTCAGAGTGAATCTGGACTCGAGTGCAGATGTGTTTTGTTTTTTTTTCCTCCTGTCACCGGCAGCTGGCGGCCAAAAGCCCGAGGCCGGAGGAGCAGGGAAGACCACACGAAGCCCTGAATTAGATGGAGCCGTAAATATTTGATGAGCCGCCGCTTGTTTCCAGCAGCTTCATGGGCATCCAAGGTCAGAGGAGTCTGCAGTCTCTCTACCTCTCTCTCTCTCTCTCTCTCTCTCTCACACACACACACACACTACGTGGGCAAACACACACAAACACATGGACGAACATGTTCACAGGCAGATAGAGACAGTTTCAGTTCATGCAGAAGAGAAATGTGGACACGAACGTGTACAAACACTCACAGTGGCATTTGTATGTAATGTAGATTTGTGCTTCTTTACTTGTGCGGGAACTTGATTCAGATAAAACGTTCCCTGGCCTCTTCATCCTGCCCTTCATCCAAACCAGAGTCTAAACCTAAAACCTGAACCAGGTTTTGCCCCTCAAATAGTTTGAGGAAGTTAGAACTGAGTATAATGTTTATACCCTTCAAAAATTTCATAACATACTCTTGAAATAATGTTTTCAAAAGATCATTTGTTCCAAAAATTAATCAACTCACCAAAAATGTACTTGACGACCTTCTTAAAATTTCCTCAGTGAAAAATGTTCCCTCACTAAAATATCCTCACTTTTCAAAGTGACGTCTTTCCGAATTTTCCTGCCAAATTTTCCTGCTGTCCAATCATGCCTTTTGCATTGGACAGGGCGATGGTCGGACTTTACCAAAGTTAACAATGATGTCCTCAACTTCCACTCCGAAATCGTCCCCCATCCAAAAATTGTCCCCGTTTTCTTTTTCCAAAATGTCCTTACTTCAGATTTTGTGTCTGTGCTTCCAAAAATGTCTTCACTTTTTAACATGTCTTTACTTTCTACTGTCCAAAAAATATCCAGGCTTTCAAATAAAAGTCCCCCTTGTGTTTTCAAAACATTATTTGTTCTACAAATTCATCGACCCACCAATTATGTCCTCGATGATCTTAAGATGTCCCTACCATTTAAAAAAGGTTGAATCTTGAAATGTCTTCACTTTTCAAAAGTTCCTCAATTAAAATGAGCGCCCCAACTTAAATAAAATTAAATGATGTCCTACTTTTTTTTAAAGTACCCTTTCTCCAAATGTTCCTACTCTCCAATTGTGCCCTGACATTAGAAAATGTTACCAAGTTACCAAAATTGTCCTCCATACGATAAATGTCCTCATTTTCCTTTTGCAAAATGTCGTCAGTTGGGAAACCATCGTCACTTTCCACCCCCCTCCCCAAAAAATGTCTCTACTTTAAAAAAAATCCTTCCTTTCCACTTTTTCAGACTTTTTCAACTTATCAAAAATGTCCTCTTTTTAAAAATTTTGCTTAGTTTCTACAACTCCCTCAGTTTGAAAAGTGTCCTCATTTTCCACTTTCCAAAAATGTCCCCACTGCTGCAAATGCATCTGGTTTTCTTTCCTTTTTTCAAAACATGTTGTGTTCTGGGTTTCTAAAAAAAATGCTCTGACTTTAAGTTGTATAAAATTGTCCTCAATGACTTTCTTAAAATCTACTTACTTTCCATAATTTCCTCAGTTTGAAAAGTTTCCTTATTTTCCATTTCCCAAAAATGTCCTTACTGTGCCAAATGCATCCTCTTTATTTTCTTTTTTCCAAACATGTTGTGTTCTGGGTTTAAAAGAAAAAAAATATCCTGACTTCAGATTTTATAATATATATGCCTTAGTCCACTTTCCAAACGTGGCCTGACTCCACAAAACTGTTCAAAACACTGTAAAGTAAAATTACTATGAAAGGCTGGTCCTCACAAAGATTGAAGTAAAAGAAAAACACACTTGCATCTACATACTTACAGGCAGACGTGTACAAAAATGTGAAGACACACAAACACACATGCACACATACACAAAGAAACTGCATCGACCTCGAGAAAATACCTGATCAGTCCATCAATACATGTTGTGATCTCATGCATCATTAAAGCAGCGTCGATACTTGACTCGTTCATAATTAAAATCTCCTTAGGGATCAGAGAAAATAGCGGCTCTATCACCTCCGTCTCTGCTGCCGCCGCTGGCGCCGGCGTCCATCCGTCCGTCTGCACCGATGTATTCGTGTCGCCGTCGCCACTGCTCGCGTCCATCCATGGAACCGACAGGTCGGCGTGTTCACGTCAGGAAGTTGATGGATGGAGGCGAGGACGTGGCTCAGAAAGTTTTGTCATAAAAAAAAATAATGAGTGAGAGCAGAGGGAACTTTTTATCATTTGGCCACTAGGGGGCAGAAAACGTAACTAGCCGACAGTCACGAATTCCAGATAATCAATGGTTAAGAATCCCTGAATTTTCATAGAACAATATAATGGTTTCACTCCACCAGAGTGAAGTTGAATTCGTCACTTTGGTCCTTCTCAGAATCTCACGTTTGAGATCCCCCCAGGACTGACCCCTGACCCCAGGTAGGGTCAATCCTGATGAGGGCTTCGGTCCCATCAACACCACATCTTGTGGCGTTTGTTTTTGAGACGACTTTCACCGCCAGGGACATGGCGGCGTCTGCATCGTGTCCAAACGCTGGGAAACACTCGAACCTCTGAAGCCTGTGAAAGCGCCATCTGGTCACGTTCACTCCTTTTTTTCTTTTCCCAGTTACTGTGCCTTCCCTGCTTCCTCGGCACATTAGACGAGTTTAATGTGTCCTACGGGCATCAGATGAAATACATGCCCCATCCCAGTGGAGCTGTATATTGTATATATATTGTTATAGGCTGCTTAAATGTTCCCAGTGACCAGGGACCTTCTGTTTGCCAAGAGAAAAGTTCCACTGTGCTTATACCATTTTTTTGGTACATTTCTGTCTGTGTGCAGACTAAAGAAACAAGATTCAACGTGTCATTTAGTGAGTGTTGGTGGTCTGGTACCATCGCGGCTCTTCAGACCAACGTCACGGTGTTTGTTGGTTGGTTCCTTCGCTTTAGTCCAGGGTGAAAAATGTAAACAACGATTTTATTGTCCCCAGATGATGAATCGTAAAGATTTGTTCCCCGGATTTTTTTTTCTCTTGCGCCACCACGACGTTGATCAATATTTCGTTTTCAGGGTGATGTCCCGGGAGAGACTTAATTAGTTGTGAATTTTATTTTGGGAATTCATGTCACTTTTCCCAATTTCTTGACTTTTCCTCCAGTGCCATCATCAGGTCAGAGTTTTCATTTGTCCATTACTTTGGTTTATGACCAAACACCTTCAGAACTTATGTGGGAATCATTATAAACATTATCCCGGATTCACATCCACTTATTAGCATTATCATTGTGTATGTCAATTTGCTTACATTGAGCTTTACAGAGCAGCTAGCATGTCTCTAGAGTCTGCCAGCCAGCTAGCTAGTTTCCAGTATTGGTGCTAAACTAAGCTAAGTTAAGCTGAGATAAAATAAGATAAGATAAGATAATATGAAATAAGATAAGCTTAGATAAGATAAGCCAAACTAAGCTAAGCTAAGGTAAGCTAAGATAAAATAAGATAAGCTTAGTATAGATAAACTAAGGTAAGATAAGTTAACCACATCCTGGCCCCTGGAACACACAGACATGAGAGTGGTGTCAATCTTCTCTTCTAACTTTCTGGTGCAAAGTGAAAAAGTGTATTTTACAAAATGTTTTGACCAATAGCAGCATTTCTGCATAAAATGAATTTAGAAATTAGTGTGTTGAGTCGTCTTGGGTCAAAGTCTAATCTTAGGTTGGTGAGACAGTTATCGTCTCCTCCGGGGAAAAATCTTTTTCCTGACTTTATGACAAAAAACCTCAGTTGATCCATGATGGTCTCTGCATTTTACAGCGAATGAATAAGTAATCCACAGGATCTTGTCTTTCATGCTGCACTGAATGAGATCAGGCGCTGCAGAAAAAAAATCTTTTTAATCCAGCAATGACTCGTGAACTCTCATTTGTCTTAAAATGAGAAACATTTCAATGATTTGTGGAGTTTCTGAGCAGTGGAATAACCTGCAGACATCTGCATGGTCTCGGGGAAAAAAGGGCTGGGGGGGGGGGCACGTTCTCTGCAGCCTACTTCTGGGTGATGAGGCTTCTATTTTTGGGAGGTTGTTAAGACAGGTACGCTCACCTGGGAATTTACCAGAAAGCCACGGAGAGGTGATAAATCACCTGCGTGGAGACGTTTGCGTTCAGGAGGGAACATGGACAGAATTAGCAGCAGAAGGTGTTTCTTCCTCTTCCAGGCTCCAGAAGGTAAAAGGAAAAAAAACGAAGTGCGGCATATAAAGCAGCTTGGGGGGGGGGGGGCAGCAAACTGGGCTCAGATCATAACGAGATGAAAAAGGCGACAAACTGTTCACATTTGCAGGATGCCCCCCCCCCCATCTCCTCCCCTCAGCCTGCACCACCGGGCTTTTGTTAACAGTAAACAGACCTGATTGTTTGGCAGGAAAAACATGACGACGGCGCTCATCAGTCGGGGGGGGGGGTCATCAATATTTCAGTGCATACAATAACAGAGAGGAGGAGGCCAGTGGCTTTATGTTGACATTTCTGCATGTTTATTCACAGTGAGACCTTTGCTGTTCATTAACGCTTCGGGTCACATGTGAGCGTGTGTGAGTGTGTGTGTGTGTGTGTGTGTGTGTGTGTGCGTGCGTGCGTGTGCGTGTGTGTAGACCAGGCTACATGGGATCCAAATTCACTAACACAGAAATTGATTTATGGTGTAAAGTATTTAAGAAAAAGAAAACCCCAGACTTAAAGTGCTTAACTGGATTAATCGAAAGATAAACCAATGACGATGTAATCGATGCAGAAACCAAAGTGAGTATTAATCCGCCGCTTAAAATAGTCCTCAACAAATGCTCTTATTTCCACACAATTGTCAAAAACTACAGATCTATAAAATGAATGAGCCCCTTTTAGAAATGAAACCATACATTTGGGAGGTGGTTTTTAATGATTTATGTCATCAGTAGGACCCTGTGAGCTTGAGGGCGGGGGGGGGGGGCATTTGGGTCATGTCTCTTTGGGTATTTCTTCTGGGTGGGGTCAAAACCCTGATGGGGCAAAATTTTCACATGTGCAAGGTAGTGATCAGAACCAAACACCACAGACATCCTGCAGGGCTTTATGAGGAGCTTCTGGCGAGTCAACCATGACGACTAAAAGGGCCCCGCGGCTAAAAGTGCCCCCCCCCCATCTAGCCGAGCCATGGGAAGGCTGGTAATGGTTGGTACAACCCTCCCTTCACTCTGGACCATCACAGCTGTCAGAATTACTCATCAGGCCGAAGATGAGCTCGTCAGGCGCAACAACGTCTGACAGCCCATTAATCGCAGACTCAGTTATCGCCAACTGCAATAGATGAATTCACTCAGAGGGGGAAATGGGCCACTAACCAAATACTGCACATGGCCGTTTATATTATATCAGTTCAGGGGCGCATTATAATCACCTACTGGTTCCTGCTGGTACTTGAATGTTGGGGCAGTGGAAGAAAACTACAATTGGCCACTTTAGAGGAGAGAGGAAAGAAATTAATCTCCAATCGGCAAAAAATGGCATCAGCCACCTTTTTTAATTGTGTAATTACATCATTTAAAAGGTGAATATTTTTTATTACAGCCCACAGACATTATTCTTAAGGTTCAATGAAAAGAGTTAAAACAATAATCACTAGTTTCCTCATTGAAAACATCGTTATTCCACCTACACCTACTGTATATTTTATATTATTAGATGACTTCATCGGGGTCTGTTTTTCCTCCTCTCCTGTGAGGCGCTTTTCTTTTCCACACCAACACACCTGTTACGAGCCACTGCACTGCTGGATGGATGTGTCTGCAGGGAGCAAAAGCATAGAGACAACCACACTAGACAATTTCACAACTCAGAATCATAGGATGAAGTAGAAGACGTGATGATAAATCCAAAGCATGATGGTGGAGTGGTTTGCCGAAGGCATGTTATAAAGTATTTTGTATTTTCTTCTTTTTGTTATGAATTAAAATACAATTTTCGCGTCACATTACACAGTGAGACGATTGCATGTGGGCTTTAATATAACGTGGCTTTTCTCCTTTTTAATTCTTTATTACACAATAAGAAAAAATACCATTTCCTACATTTCAGGGTTTTTTTTCCCAGCACTCTTTCTTGTAAGTGCCAAGTTTTTACAAAAATACTAAGAGCGTAATTTATTTTCTCCTTCCCCCTCCACTGTTTCTATATTTAAGAACCAGTGGGAACCACTAAGTTTTTTATTAGTCCCTGATTCATGCAACAGAACCACACTGTAATTCAGCTGAGCTGTAAATTTCAGTGATGCCATTAATTTTAAGAAAAGTTGCGATATGTTTGAGAATTGGTTTGTCAGGCTCTTGTCTCTGTTCAGGCCGAAAACTAAAAGATCATATGACATAGAAACACATGATGGAAAAGTTTCAGCCTGGTGGGTTTGAACAATGATTTGGTTTCTCCTCCTGGTTCAGGTCCACTAGGTCCTCTACCTGGTTTCTCCTCTTAGTTCAGGGCTTCCCGGTAGTTTCTCCTCTTAGTTTGGGTCTCCCAGGTCCTCCACGTTATTTCTCCTGTTAGTTCAGGTCCTCCAGATGGTTTCTCTTCCTGTGTTTCCTGAGCTGATCCGACAAATAATGGTGAAAGAAGCAAAAATAAAAGAAAAAAGGAGTGGATCCAAATCCAAATGTATTTCTGAATTGTGGATCAGGAATGAATTATGCTCTTTTCTCCCCCTGATCCTCTGCGACTGATCCAAACCTGACGCTGGGTTTTCACTCAGAACCTCTTCGGCCGACCGCCGCGGGAGAAGCGACTATGTGTGTTTAATTAATGTGCAGCAATTTAGCATCTATTCACCAGAGTGGAGGGAAAAAAAATCATAAATTAGCGAGTTCACAGCTCGGCTGGGCCAGATGGCGCTGCTGGTTGAGGGACAGGCTTTAATTTAATCAGCCAGATGTCCTCATATTCCTCGTGTTTATTTGTGGTAAAGAGACCTTGACAACATCACAGCAGACATCTTGCGTCCTCGCCAGCAGATGGTGCAGATGGGGAGGTCCTCCAGGAGGCGCCGGAGACTTCCAGGGACAGGTCCAGGTTCCGTGCAGACCTTGTGTCGGACTTCACCCCCCTAGATCAGAGGAGGTTTTCTGGGCAGATTTCAGACCCAGCGCTCAGAGACCACTGCCCCGCTGTCATCAGCAAAAACTTCATTTCATGCTCCTGTTTTCTTTTGGAAATTCTGACGTTTCACTGGCTCAGATTCAGATTCTGGACCCGGCATCTTTTTAATTACCAGACCTGATTTTTGTCTTATTATTCCAGTAAGAAAACCAAAGAAAAACTCAAACTAAACCGACTCATTGTGGAAACACACAGAATCATCTCCCAACAAACGCTGATTCTACTAAAAGTATTTTAGTTTTGTGTGAATAAATGAGATTAACGAGTCAGTAGCGGATTAAATTAAAGGTAGAGACTAATCTCGTTTAGAGCACTTAGAACACAGGAGACCAAACTGATCCTGGTTCAGTGTGTCTGCTTTCAGATGTAGACAGACCCGACCCACTCTGAGGTTCACTTTGAGATCAGGGAAAAGAATAATTCATGAAATGATTGAACATAGATGATTTTCTGTTTTTTGTAAGGTATAAACAAATCTGCTGTTTCAGTATTATATTGTCTATTGATCCTGGTAAAGCTCCTTTATCTTGATTTTTAAGTGTATATTATACTCAAAGGTTAAATTTTTTATTTTACTTATATTATTAATGTTTCCAACTGTTTGGAAGAAAAAAAAAGTTCATTTCAGTAAGCAACTAGGCAGGTAGAGTTATGTTTTAATGGATCAACATACTAAATTTTAGAGAGGAGCATTTCCCCCCTAACAGTTGTGATAAAGAATTGAATGTTATTTTATCTTCAGATGGATAATTAGAGATCATGCAGGTATGTTGTTTCCGAAAATCTGTATCCAGAGTGTGGGCTGAATTTAAAAGTGCTGTGAAAATCAAACCTGGGTTAGTGATCGAGTAGCAGTCAAAACACGCACACACACACACACACACACACACACACACACACACACACAGAAACTCTCTCTCTCTCCTGGGTATTGACTCAGTTCTGCAGAACTCTGCTTCAGTACAGTTTTGAAAAAAATAATCTAGTCGAGCTCCGACTGACTCACCTGCAGCATCAGAGAACTTCAACACATTAACAATGTTTCTCTATGAAATTAAATGTTTTTCAAAATAACGGCTTCATTTTACCTGCTAGACCTGATTCACACTCACACACACTCACGCTCACACTCACACTCACATACACACTCACTCACACACACACACACACACACACGCACACACACACACACACACACACACACACACACACACACACACACACATACACACCTCACTTCACTCTGCTGTGTGAGGACTTCTGCTTCCATCTAGTGGCTAAAATCAGACCAGGCCCAGGGCAGAGGCATTACGTTGCCTACGGGTATCCAGCCTCACAGGAGACCAGAGGGTCTGGGACTGGCTGGACCTGGGACACCTTTTTTCGGTGTATGAGTGTGAGTGTATTTGTGTGAATTAGTTTAGTGTATTGTATTTTATTTTCTGTATTTTTGTATCATGGACCAGATAGAAAACCACATGGTTCACCTCCATCTTGCTAATACATGTCGGAATTTTGAGTCAGAAAGTGCAACAGTTGAATAAAGTGCTTGTGTTGTAATGCAGTTCTGCAGCCAACACTGTGTTACCAAACAGCTGGAGACAGAACATTCCAGATGTTTTGGTTTAAAATAGGTTGACAAGAGGAAAGAAGAAAAACTCCACAGACGCTATTGAACTTTAGGGAAGCTCGGTTTCCTCAGTGTCATGGTGCATTTGTAACGTTTCACAGTTTTTATGTGAAATAAGACAGAATGAGGACTCATGGGCCTCAAATCCGGGTGAAAAAAAAGCTCTTTGTGCAATGCATGATGAGTGACAACACAGCGTATCAGGTACACAAGTTCACTGGGTCAGGATCACGTCGGTCGAACCCTCATGACACCAGTTTCTCTGCGTCTGCGTCCAACTGAAGGTTTGGAACAGGATCGGAAAACTCTCGACAAATTTACAAAAAAAAACAAAAGCAAAAAAAACAAGAAAAGCGTCGGAAAACAACGAGGGACAAAAGCAGAAGTGACAACACCGTGTGTAACGCAACCGACGGAATGAGACTACCAGGGAAAGAGGCTGTGGATGTGCTGCTGCTGACTCTGACTAATTGGTCGGCAGCGGCTGTTTTACATGTGGTTCACGTCGTTTGACGTTTATATGGGGCTGAAGTAAAAGCTGAGGCCTTGGTTGGGGTGACTCTTTCTTTCCCCTTCACAACGCCTCTGGTTGAGTTCCTGCTCACGTTTCTACATATCAGATAAGAACATGAACTCTACTTGACTCAAGTTTTTTCTTTTTTTTATCACAGTGTCATGACTTCCTTGGTACAGGCTTCATTCATTCGTCCGTGTCGACTCTGAGCCGTCCTTGTTCAGACGATATGAAAACCTGTTGTATTTGCGGGACAGAGAGCCAGTCAGAACCGGCAGCTGGGCCGGGATGCTCTTCAGGACGCCGAGAACTGGCCGGTCGGCGTGACGGCGTTCCTGTCCGGCGTCCTATAGACCGCTGTCTATTTACCACCGGTCTCAGACAGATGTGCTGCTGGTAATATAAGGCCACATTCAAAAGCTCTGACTCCTCTTCACACATTTCTGGTTAAATGAGTGTGTCAAAGGAAGAAATTGTACCAGTTTCTCAAATGTATATATGATATGAATATATTTACCAGTTTGCCATCTTTCAATGGTGGCAAACGCAACATATTTTGGTTTTTCACCGTTTTACACACAGAACGATCAATCGACTGTTAAAGGGAATAATCAACAGACATATCGACAGCAAAATAATCCTCCTTCATAATCTCAGTGTTTCTAGAGTGGAAAAAATAAAACTGTGCCCTGGGTTTTCTCTCTGTGTCAAGTTATTAACACATGGGGGAAAAAACAGGTTGAAAACAGGCAGGTTGAATTTTGGAAAACACAAATTTACAACAAACTGGCGACAAATGTGAACGAGAACATTTTTTGAAGTCTTAAAACTAGAGTCTGACACGAGGTCCCTCCTCAGTACTGGGGCCACAAGATGGAGGAAACAACATAGCGGTGGACTTTCAAACAGATTTTCCAATAATCAGATTGTGTGGAGCCAAATGATAGAGGGTTTTTGGGGCCCCTGAGGGACTGGGGCCCCCACACAGTCTGTAGTTTGGTCTAAGTAACAGTCATGGCACCTCCCGGGTGTTGTGGAGGGAAGATGCCTCAGAGTTTCCGTGTCCTGGAACGATTTCACATTCTCCCGGAGGTTCATGGAGATGAGAAACCGTGTGAACGGCTCAAAACTCCAGCGGACGAGGCCTCGGCTGTAAAAGATCGAGTTTCACCTCTGTGCTCGGTTCAGTCAGACTCATGCTGTGGCGGCTTCGGTCCTGCTACTGTGGGTTTTCAAAAATAGTTGGTTTTGTTTCACTGTTAACCTTCATTGATGTTTTTCTCAGACATTTAAAATCTCAGCGACATCAGAATGAAAGTTTACACGAAGCACATATCCAATCGCTGGGTTCAGGGATTCTCCTTCATCGTGAAAATGATGGAGGCAAAAGAGCATGATGTCGACGGCTCGGTTCCTCCACCCATAGAACCTGGAGAATGGAAAACTCTCCTGCCGTCACAAGTGTTTTCTTTTTTTTCTGCCTTTCTGTCAGTTTCAGAGAAGAACGTTCAGATCCAGCAGGATTTATTCTAACAATGAGAAAACCGAGAGAGAGCAGACGGAGCAGGATCAGCTACTGGGCAACAAAAATACATTTCTAATTCTTAATTTCAATGTAATGACTCATTTGCAGTTTTCTTTCCAAAAACAAATCTATACTCAGCAGCTGAAAGTGACTCCATCAAATGACTGACACTTTAATTTCACTGTGTTTTACAAGATTTTGAGATGATTAGATTCTTTGTCAAAATAACAATCACAGCTTCACAAAAACAGATTGAAGATTTATTTCTATGTCCAGAGAGAAAAATCTTACAGTCATCCAGATGTTGTATATACATGGAAAAGTGGAAAATATAGAGGATTAAAAAAGAATACAGAGATTTATCACCATGCAGGGGAGACGGGGATCAGATGAAGCCAAAGTCGAGGGGTTGAAATTGTTCGAATGTGCTCAGAAAAACGTTTTCTCTATTAATGTCTTAGACTTGTTCATTCGCTTTTCTTTATTCCTCCTTCTGCTGATCTCATATTAATCTCTGAACTATTTTTGTTTGGAATCTCGCATGTTTTAAAAAGTTCCAATTCGTTTCTCTTAGTTGTGTTAAAGAAAATATGGAGGAAGTGGTTGGACAAAGTTAAAATTACAATTTTTCTACTGAAGTCTGGAGAAGGAAAACAGAAGAAGGGGAATATTTTAAATATTTCAGAAATAAAAACTCTTGTACACTTTAATTTGATTTTATTCTGCATTGGCATAGAAATATTCTGATCAGAGTTGGTAGAATTAAAAAAAAAACAGATAACAACAGTTGCAGAAGAATTTGTGGACGTGTGCAAAGACAACTGGCATCTTATCATTTCATAAAATAACATCAGCATATCTTGTTCTGTTCTTTAGAGAAGTAGTGCAGACGAAGCTATAAAAATGTGCTCTGTAGAGCAAAGACATCTGCCCAGGCCGAGGTCAAACAACATGAACCAGACTTCAGAGAAAAAAATATTCAAATTCATGGCAAATGATCCACATCTGCCTTAAGATTTAATGAGTTCTTCCATGACCTGTGCCCCATCCCTCCACCAAGCTCAGTGGAAAAAAGGTTCAGTAGTCTTTGTTTGATCCAGCTGAAAAAAATAAAGAAAACAGATATATAGACTCAGGTGAAGACAGAACCTGCTTGGAGATAATAATAACTAACGGGAAATGCTCCTGCACGTTACGACCCAATCAAACAGACGGTTCGCTTTAGAATCTGTACCAGCAAAGAGCAGAGTCTGACATCTCCAAAATTAATTGCTGCCCAACAGCAATTAACAATCAGATACAGTCAATATCAAAATAAGCCAAATAGGAACAAGCACAGTAATTGTTCCTTGAAATTACATAATTAATTTGACTACTGACATTATTAGGAGGATATTAGTAAATTAATAAAAGTATAGAGTAAATAAATGTGGATAAAATCATAAAAACATGGCAGCACTGCCCAGAGAAGAAATAGTTCAAAACAGTGTTGTCAGTCACGTCTCCATGACGACTGATAAAAGGCCAAAGGAACGAGAGAGAGACCTGAAGGACCAGAAGGAATGACGTCTTCCCGACTGACGTCTGAGCGTGTCGACACCACGTTACGCCGACGCGTTAGTCAGAGGGGAAAAGTCCCCGAGGTCATCGCCAGCGTTTCCCCAGCCGACGCTCCCCTGACGGAGCAGGACACCTCTCCGGCCTCATCTCAGCTCATAAGCCCCAGTTTCATAAAGATAAAATGAGAAAAAACAAGACGGAAACATGAGCTCATCTCATGTTGAATGAACTCATTTGCTGTGTGTTTGTCCTCCATCTATTCTCACCCACATAATCATCATATGATGTTTATTTTTGCTTTAGCCATATGTTTACATTTGCTCTCATGTGTGAAAGTCAATAAAGAGTGAATATGAAATCCAGAGAAAATTCCTTTATGTGTCAGTGAACTCGTTAAGTAGAGATAAGAAAGATGCATATTTGCTTTTCTCTTTTTCTCTGTGTGAATCAGTCATGGTCTCGTAAACAATGGAAGAAAACACTTAGCTCATTGTCTTAAGTAAGAGAAGAAATTCCCCTCTGGTAGAATCACTCATGTAAAAATACCACTCTGAAAATGTCACCAAAGTAAAAGCACTTACATTGGAGTGCACTTCGCAAAAATAAAAGCACTTTTAACCCAAAAAGGTCAAGATATAAATCCCCTCGTTAGTTTTACACTTTTATTTATTATGTCACTGGCTTATAGTCATTGAAGCAATAATGTATAAGTAGCAGCTATTGATAGATATATACATATGTACAAACACACATAAATAAATATAAATATGTACAGACATTACACATATATATATATTTATATATATGTATATATATATATATATGTGTGTGTGTGTGTGTGTGTGTGTGTGTGTATTTATGTATACAAACACACACACATTCATATATACTTCCTCCCATATATACTTACATATAAACACTCACATATATATGTAAGTGTGTGAAGTAAATGTAGTGAGTAGAAAGATTATTATCTCTGATATGTTGAGGAGCAAAAGGAGGAAGTTGATAATCATGTTACTAAACAGCTGCTTCCTGCCTGTGTCAAAAGTGGCTCCATGACCCCTGTAGCTTTTCAACATTACAGTTTAAATCAGAATCCATTCCTGTTGTTACTGTTCTACAGGACTGGAAGAATGTTGGCTTACACCTGTCGCAGGTTAAATTGTGTCAGGAGGATTTTTTTGTTTTCTCCGCTGGTTGGATCCTCTGGACGTGGCCTCGGCCGCCACTTGTTTTCCACTGCATGGTTCAGAGCGTGAAATGACAACTGATTGCATCACAACACAGCACAAGCACCCACTTTGAAAAATAACCCAGGGCTTCCGTTTTAAGAAGACAGGAAGAATCTCACTCTGGTTGAGAGAGGAGCACGTGGCTTAGAATCATTAATAACAGGTCAGGAACTGGTTGAAGAAGTAGTTTTCATCTCCACTTCATGTCTGAATATAACAGGAAATTATCACATTCAACGTCTGAACCATGAACAAACGAAAACTGAGTAAGTTACATCTTTACGATGCCTTTGTGCAAAATCTAGGACATTATGGAGTTATTATGGAGTTCTGTTATCATTAGAGATACATGACATCCTTGCAAAAAGTGATGATAGGATGATAGGGAGAACCTTATACGGTAACACAACAGAAAGTGTACTACTTTATTCATTACTTATTTTGTGTTTGTTGGATAAATAGGAAGATCTTAAAAAAATGACCAAAATATTCCAATACAAGTGAACTTCTTCTATCAAAGACTTGTTTAAGTAAAATTAGAGAAGTAAAAGTCCTCATTCTGAAGTAAAATGCACCCAGTGACTGATTATTTTCAGTTTGGTCCATCACATCAACCAAATACTTTAATTGAGTGAATTTCTGATGCACTCGTACTTTCCTTTTTACACTACTTGGTAGTTCTGCATTGTCAAGGATTTACACAGAATGCGTGGTCACAGCTCCTTTTTGACCACAGGGCCATTGAGATTTCCCCTGAAAACGTCTCATGGGGTTTTACTCTGCTAATTTTTCAAACTCTCTGATATTTCACTAAATATCCCGACCCCTGGGTTGGGAACCAGCCGACTATGGTAGTAGTTAAACCAGCTCCACCTGAAGCAGCTACAAAAGAAAAATTCTACTTACATATCGATGAGGAACGAGCACTAGAGTAAATTTATAAAACTCAAGTACTGATAATATTTGAACAATTAAGAGGGATTTTAAATGCAGGATGTTTACTTGTCGTGATGTATTTTATCTTGTACTTATCTTGTGTAAAGGATATGAACACTTCCTCCACTGCTGCTGCTACGAAATGTCACAGCGGGTCTCGAGCCAAAGAAACTAAATTGATTTATAAGATAATCATGATTTAAAAAAGTGACCAGAAAACAAAGCTATGAAGAAAATGAAGAATATGGAAATAGAAAAAAGGCGCAAGCGCCTCAAAACTGAATTTACTACTCAGAGACAGAGATGGTGTTTTACGACGAGCCAGAGAAAAGAGGCTGATCCGAGTTTATTTGTATAACCCTGTAAAAGACTGACATTTGTGTCACTGTGTGATAGTCTGTGTTTGCGTGTCCGTGCAGGCTCTTTGTCCACTGTTCCACTCACAAACTGGGTTTTTTGGTCCATTGTGGACAAAGCACAGACGCGTCTTTGTGTGCTTTTGAATGGACACTGTCCTGGCTGAGAGCAGAGAGTTTAGCGCAGAGTTGAGCTAAGAAAAGGCAGCGGACGTATGCCGGGAGGACAACGGCTCGCTGTGCTTCGCTTCTTCTGCTCGACAGTCGCTCACTTTTAGATTTCACCCACGATGCATCTGAGGGACGTCCGTTCGGTTCCAGTCAGGGCCTGAGGACAGGACTTAGAAATTTAGGGACGGTAAACGAATCGCAAATCACCGTGCTGGTTTTCTTTGAGCGAGACAGAATGTCGAAAAACCCAAACCAGCTCAAAAAAGCCCTGCTGCAGTGCAGAGATGTCCCCTGCTAGTGTCCGAGCGGACGTCGCCCTCGTTAACCAATCAGGAAGGGCCAAAGGGAACCGGCTCGATCTCACGAGAGTCAATGAGTACGTGAACTCTGGTCTGGCCCAACTACTCCTCTCGCCTCAGGCAAGCATCAGCTGCCCAAGGACGTCGCCATGGCGCTCTCACGGGCTAGCAAGCTAATTCCTGCATTAGCTGAGACCGCCAACATCATGAGGATGTAGATGAAGGGCGAGTCAAGTCGGTTCAAATTTTATTTCTACAGCTCGATATCACAAGTCACAGATTTTCCTCAAAGGTTTAACAATCTGTGAAGCATACGATACCCTCTGTTCTTAGACCCCGGCTATGAAAAAGCTTAGCCTAGCCTAGCATAAAGACTGGAATCAGGGGGAAGCTGCTAGCCGAGCTCCATCAAAAGCGGGAAAAAAATCCAAACGTGAAACCAATAGGTTTATTCAGGACTAGTTTGCTGGATTTCGTTCAGTTTGTTCAAAACCCCAGATTCACTGTGCGTTAGCGGCCTCTCCACACATTGTCCTTACAAACAACCTGTTTGTGGCTACGCAAGTAATGACTGTTGTCTGTCAGAAGGAGAAACCTCCTAGAATGGAGGGTGGTTGACACCATAGACGTCTGTTGAAGTGTCTGTTAACTACGATCAGATTGAGTTCCAAACTTTAAACCTTCTGAAAACTTTCAAACTTTCAAATTTTGTGTATTGCTTTATAAAATGCAATATTCATGACAAAATATGTTAAAGTTCAGAAGAAATAAAAAAACATTTGTGGTTATTATTTCTCAGGAGTTTAACGCTCCAAACTCAGCTAATCTGCTTTAACAGGAATTTGTGGGTGTAGCTCCAACCAAACCCAGCGAGAAAACCATCCAGCAGCTTTCATCAGACTCTGATTCAGACGTTGCTTAATTCTAACCGAAGCAGGGAGGATGTGTGACGTCAGCTCTTTTACCAGGACCCCATCCCAAACCAAAGAGTAGCCCAAAGAGAAAACACACACCACACAAACCCTGAAATCCTTCATGTGAAACAACAAAAACTGTCCAAGCTTTGGCAGATTCATGTCCATGTTTGGTTCACATCGCTCGGAATGAGATGCTGATTGAGAAAGTTCCCTTTTAGGGTCTTTAAGCCAGTAGTTTTGTGTCCCTAAACCATTTTTTGTAATAGATTATAGATCAAATGTTGTTGTTGACCTGTTGATGAGTTGTTGACAGTAAGCGGGTCTACAGTAGATTAAACGTTAGCCATTTTATCTCCCCTTCCTCCTCTAAAGAAACTGTCAAGCTGTGTCTAACTCCCAATGTTGTACTCGGGTGGCTAGTTAGCTAGTTAGCTCAGTGTTGTTCCCACACAAAACATATCGATCGAGGGTTGATGACGAGGAACTTATAACCTTGTGAACTGATGATGTATGAAGTATTTCAGAGTAATTAGTGCAAAAATAGCACAAAGAAATTACCTATAAAAATGTGTAAATAATGCTAAGCTAGTATTTGCCAAATATTATTCTGTCATTACTTGTTAGCAGCTGTTTCCAGAACTGGTCTGTGGCCCTGGATTGGAAACCACCTGCCAAAACAATGCTCTATGATTGTCTTTTGGCTGTTTTACCTGTTAATTTGTTAATAAGCGAGCTAACTGGTTGCTAGCTGTAGCCTTACATCTATTTAATGGACAGCAGCAGTTTTCTCATTTAACTCTCTGTGCCAGAAAGCAAATTTGTATTTCCCAAAATGTCCAGTTATCCCTTTTACCAAAAAGTGGCAAGTTAGAAAATGGCATAGGAATCATTTTTGTAATCGTTATTGTTTAATGGCACCAACAAATAAAGTTATCCTGACAATAGGGTAATTAGATCAGAAAGAAGCTGTAATGGTAATTTTTAAATTTTTTGGACTGGATTGGATTTGGATGGCCATGGAAAGAAAAAGAAAAATGAAAAGGAATAAATCCAAAGACGTGTATTTGTGGTAGAAATATTAATAATATATTCACGGCTTTCTTTCTTACACAGTGTAAAGATTGTGAAAAACATTCAGTGGAAGTCGTCAGGACGCAATTATGGCAAAAAGAACAGAAAAAAACCTCCAGCTTCTCCTTTTCTCCTCATTCTCTCTCTCAAAATCATTAGTCTATATTTAGCTGAAGAAATAAATATCCATCCGTGTTTTCAGACTCTAATAGCCCCCCTGGGGCAGAAACATAATCAAAAACTGCTGAGATCTGGGGGGGGGCAGGCTCTGGTTCAGAGTAGAAACCAACTTGCGTTTCAGCAGACAAGGGTACAAAAACATTCCTCGGACGGCTCCGACACAAAGACAACATTTCTCTTTTTTTTTCGTCCACGGGACAAAGTGGGAATTAAATGTTTGCAGCTGCTGGTCCCAACTGTTCCCATATTATTATTTAGTCTTTAAAATGAACGACTACATGTCACAGGGGGAATAATTCATTACCCGAACAGCAGGAAGAATGAATAACCTGTCAGATCGAAAGGATTTTAATCACTTTATTAGAAACTTTGGCTTCTTCCTCTTTAAAAATATCTAATAGCAAGATTAACAGTCACCGGTTTTATTTTCCTGTTTTTCTTACTTTCATCTTTTGTGCGGTTGCTAACATTTCCTGCAGTTCATCATTCAGTATCTTAGATCAAAAGTTTCTTACCATTAGTCAGGGCTTGCAGGGCGGCCTGAGATGTGTCGATAGATACGATATTATATGTAAATGTTCATTTAAATGATAAATAAAGTTTTAGTTACTGTATAATGTAATATAATTATCGACCTTTTGACCCAGTGAGTAAAAGTAGGCCAACTCACATGACAAGAGAAAAAAATCTACTGGGTCAAAGGTAAGAAAAGTAGATAATCTACTGGAATGAGGTTCGTGTGTATCGTTTGGGGGGGGGGTGTCAGGATCAGCTAAACACTGTCATTTAACATGATGGCAGTGGTTATCGGGGGGGGGGGGGCAAGGAATCGAGTTCTCGTTTGACTCGAGTCAGTTCCAGCTGTCAATCATGACACCACACCTTTTTTGTAGCATCGAATAGCTCAAAATTATCTTTGTCCTCCATCTTTCTACACAGCCATTAGTCATCACACTATTATGAGGAAGCAGAGGCGAGGCCGCCAGTAAGTCGGCTAATTTTAGCAGCATCAGGTCTCAAACTTCATGAACATGGGGTCTAAGAGTTGTGGAAGCTCTGACCTAATCACAAGATCGCAGAAGTCGCTATGATGAGTTCAGACTGAATGCAAAGCAAACCGGCCGCTGGTTTTTGACGTCTGTGTTCAGCCTCCTTACGGATGATAGCAGCAAGCTAGCTAACAACGTATGCACCAGCTGTGTGAGCGTTTGACCTCTGAATGAATCTGAATCTTTGCTGCTTCCCTCCAGATTTTCAGCCACATACTCTGTTCCCATTATATCAATAAATATATGCTATTTCTGACCCCAAACATCCTACGGCCGTGGGCAGAACACATGACAACCAGCCTTTAGACAGATACCTGTGGCATCTGAAAGTGCCACAGGCCCCATATGCATGGAGAAGGAAACCTAGACTGAAAGAGGCATAAAGGACCACAACACCATGTTGTTCATGGTCGTTTTGCATCTCTCTGAGGTTGTCGTGTCTCATTTTTCCGCATCTGAGAGATTTTTCTAGCAGGAAATGATCGATCTCATTTCATGTAGAGGTTCTGAACCCTAAACGTCAAATATCTGCCCCCTTCCCACCATGGTAGAATCATTTATTTTATTCATATTTGGCATTTTTGTCAAATCAGATATGTTTTCCATTAATAAAAGGCAGAAAACATATCTTCAACTACACGCTGAAACTCAAACTGACGCTTAACTGCCTCCCACCCCCCAGGTCTCAAGTTCTTTGGGAGCCTCACCAATCTCTCCACCCGCCGCAAACCAGACAAGCCCAATATCAAGGCGGCCATGGGGCATGATGGGAGCCTCGTCGGTGGCGCCAAAGCAGCGGCAGCGGTGGCGGTGGTGGCGGCGGCGGTGGAGGCAGCGGGGGACCAGACGGTGGATGACATGGAGCCCAACCTTCACAGCCCCAGCTACGCCCGCTCCAGCGACATGTACACACATGTGGGCACTGTGCCCCGCGGTGAGAGGCAGAGGAGGAGCAGCAGGGCACTGAAGGAGAAGAAGAAGAAGAGAGAGGGGGAGGAGAAAGAGGTGGAGGAGGAGGAGGGGGAGAAGGGGGTGAGTGGAGGGCAGAGCCAGTGTAAGGCGGGGGAGCATGTCCGAGACTCTCCCCTGCTCAGTGCCCTGTCCAGCCTCAGCCTGACCAGTCTGAACCAGCCTCTCTACGCGTCTGCACCGTCCCGGCCGCTGCCCAGCACCCCGACCCCCAAGCGGGCTTCACCTTTGACCTCGGCGCCCGAAAACCGCCTCAGTGATCCCCTGGGCGACCCCGTCACGAGCCGAGACGCGCCGTCGGGGGGCAAGGATGCCTTGGAAGCCGGCGGGCCTGTGAGCCGGCCGTCAGACATGGCGACCGGCGGCTCCAGAGCGGCTTCGACACAGGACTTATATGTGCCGATGGACCCGATCACCGAGGCGGCTCGCAGCCATGTGGACGAGCAAAAAGAGGGACGGAGAGAGGTCACGGGTTCACAGGAGCACGCAGACGCCAAGACCGTCTGCCAGGAAGTGGCGAGTGTTGACAGGTGAGAAAGCGAATGTACTTCAGCTGTGAGACGATGCAGAGCTGGCTCCGGAAAACAGTCTGTTATATGGGTTTTCAGCCACCGAGCAGTTGTCGTCTTTGTCTTGTTTTCTCTGAAGCTGGATTATTTCAACCTGTTTCTACTGAAAAATTACTAGTTTAAAGACTTTTGAAGAAATGTGAACTGTGTGTCAGTGTCTGGTACAAGTCAAAATGAAGAAGATTAGGGAAAAAAAACTCACACACTTTCTGATTTTGGAAAACACGTGAAACAAGTTTGTTTTAGTAACACACACACACACACACACACACACACACAAAAGACTAACATCTCCAAGCAGTTGAAATATAATTAGAAAATCAAAAATATGGACCATATCCCTTAACAACAATGATTTAAGCTACTACCACTAATAAGGGCAAAAGAGTACATAATTCAAAACAGTAAAAATACAATTACATTTGAAATATATCAATGTATTTTGACCCCAATACACACTCCGATCAGGTAATTATAGAATTGATTTAAAAATATGGTTAATATTAAATTATTTGACTGTGTAAAATACAATTCAACACACTTCATTTTATTGATTATTCATCTGCTTCTCTGTGTGTTACCGCTGCTGTTTGTAGTCACGATAGTTAACGGGGAAAAGTCTTTATATTTAGTGAACAAAGTAAGTTTTTTAAAGAAAAAAAACCCGTAGTTTCGACAGAACAAGAAAAAGTGGCGATGTTATAAGACGGTTTGGGTTCATGTTAATACTGTGATCTACAAAGCATCGAATAACAAACAGCAGTATGTGATTCAAACGGAGAGAAACGCGAGCTCCGTAACGCGGTCGCTGCAGCGACGCGCATGCGCGGTGCGTCCCGCCCCCGCCGGTCAGCCGGAGGAAACTCGGCGGCAGCTTCGGCCGAACCGTGCGGGAGGAGATGAGCGTAGCCCGGGGCGGTGGGTGTCGGTCGGTCCGCCGCGGGGACGGCGGGGGGACCAGGTGAGGAAACCCGGCTTCAGCCGCTTCCCGAGCCGCTGGACGCTCGTCGGACAGAGTCAGACGTTGTTTCGGTGAAGCCCGCGCCGCGTCGCGTCACCTGTCGTCCGCGGAGCTCGTCTCCGCACCTGGAATGTCGAGACTTTCTCAAAATCTCAACTTCGGTCGGTCATTGCCGCTCGTTCTCGGTGCTCGGTTCATTTAAGAGGCGGAAGCACATGTTTTAGGTTTAGTTTTAGCTGGACGCCATAAAACAGGAGGAAGCTCCGGGGGAACGTTTACAGGGACCGGTCCCGTTTGAAGTCTGTTGCCAGCCTGACGCCTGCGTGTGCGTGTGCGTGTGCGTGACGTTGCAGACCACCGCCGGAACCTGCGCTGGACCCGTGTTACGTAAGAGGAGGCGTCTGATCCCGGTCCGCCCAGAACCCTGGACCCTTCTGTTGGTTTAGGCTTCTTCCTGGCAGGGACGCAGCAGTGGCAGCTGCCTGCCGTTTGGGGGTTTCGTCCTACCTGCTTCGGCCTGACCCGGTGTATCCCTGAGTCTGACCTTTGAGCGATGCATTCGTGCGGCAGGAATCGGTGTGATGTGTTGTATTAAATCATTTTACGTCTTTATTGTCTTCTTGACTGGTTTCCTGACTGTAGAGGTTGTTGACTGTTGTCAGAGTCCACTGCTCCCTCTTCTGTTTCCGGGGCTCGCCCACAATAAAGTAGATAGCTAATGACTCATTATAGCTCCAGGGAAGATCAATTTGAATGAGGTTAATGAGTATTTAATGGCTCGGGCACTTGTACACTGCTAATCTTCATATAGATATTGAGTGGAATCAGCTAATCTTCTCTAATAAACTCAACAGGTCTTTGTCCTGTCGCTGGTGCGAAGTCGCAGCCACAGCTGTAGAAACAAAGACCTGGCTCTTGGGCTCAGAGAACGTCAGTGGAAAGCACATCTGTCTGTAACATCTGCACGCAGCATCTGTCGGCCTGACCGATGGGCTGCCGATCCGTCTCAACATCCTAAGTTCGCTGAACTTTGCTTTCTCGAGTTCAGTCAACTTCGCTCAGCCGTTTTCTTTTACATTTCCAAAGCTCGTGAGACGATTTTGAACCGAGTTTGGTTAAATCACATTTTTAAATGCAGCGGGGGAACTTAGGTTTTTAAGGTTGAACAAACTTGAAATGATTTAAACCTTTGTTACTGCAGCAGAATAACATTTATTGTGGTGTTTTTAGGTATGTAATGCTAGCGCAGGATTTCTGCAACAACGGCTAGCTGGCTCGTGAAAGATGAACGCAGCTCCACTCTGCAGCAGTGACTCGCTGAGGATTATTACCTTAATACACTGACCCGCCAGCACGAGGTTGATTCTGACCTTCGCTCGGAAAAAGAGTTATCTACAGGGTCATCTACTGTGTTTCCTCCTCCACGCTGTGTTTGTCTTCTCTGAAAAAAAAAACATCTTCTGGTCTGTGTGTGAGTGTGAGTGTGCATGTGCGCGTTGGTGTGTTCATGTGTGTTTTGATGTCGTTCAGTGGTGTAAGAGCTGCTCCCCAAGGGATCAGGAAGTGCTGTAAAATCTTTACCCCCCACCACCACCACCCCATCCCCTTCGCTCTGACTTTATCTCGACCTCTTGACCTTGACACCTCATCAAGGCTCGTGCTTTTCCTCACAGACCGGTTTTAACTGTGGTTCACATCAGGGTCTCGGTGAAATCTGCTGCTGTACAACCACGAAACCAGCTGAACCTGTGACCTGTTTAGATGTTTATGCATCTCGGTTTTCACAGACATGTAAACAGGCCTTGGGGCTGGGGCACTTAAGATGAAAATGTCACATTTTTCTCTGAGAGTTTTTCCTCAGCTTTGTGGACACAAGCAGTCAGCTCCCATGTGGCTCACAGGATTCGTACCTTTTAAGGCCTCTGCACACCTACGCAGTTGTTTCCGCTTATTTAGATGGAGCTCGACTCAGCTGGGGCTTGGCTGTGTTTGATTGACATGCTCCCCACGCTTTTGTTGCACCAGCTCAGGTGTTTTTTTTTGGGGGGGGGGCTCACTAATAAGTTGAGCTTGATGATCTGGCATCAGTTCTGGCCAGAAAACGTTAAAAATAATCAAACACTTGCTGGTGCTGGTTGTCTGAGGAAACGGTTCTACAGCGTCATCTTGTTTACTTTCAGTCCTCTGAGCTGCCAGAACATCCTCTCTGTGACCTGTTTTCTATCAGCTCAGCCTGGTTGTGAGCTGAGACGCCACATTTCAGCGCTGTCGACACGAACCCTGGTAATGAAAACAAGCGTCGTGCACCGAGCGCATAAAATTGAAAAAAACTCAAACTGGTTCTTTAACTTGCATTTTTTTATGGAATATCCTGGTGACGTGAAGTAAATCAATCTTATATATGAGCACAGAATAGTGTAGGAGGGCAAATGATGAGTAGAGAAAAACATAATGAGTCAATCAAGAAATCAAAATATTGTCCACATACTGCATTGACGGATGCGGAGAGTCTCAGCAAACCAAATGACTTCACAAAGTGATGTGAGATGCATTTAACCTGTCGCATGTAGTTTTACATGCTGTATCTCCATTAAAGGGTTATTCCAGTTTATTTCAACCTGGTATATTGCCCATTTATGTGGCTGTTGTGGCTCCACGGGTGGCGCTAACTTTGCATGCAACATCTCTATTGCAGAACAGCGATGTGTGGCGGCGAAGCAATGAGTGAAAGGGGCTACACTTTCTGAGAGTATGGACACCGTAAAATAACAATACTGTACAAGTCTGTAACTCACTGTAACTGCAGGTACAGTGGATCCACATTAAAGTGAAAATATTTACTCGATGCGCAGAAATATTTAGCATGATCACATATAGTAACTGATTTTTATGTTATGTTTTCCAGCTTTTTCATGATATCAGCAAATGAAACTCATATTGTAAATATCTGTCATTATTTTGTGATTAATTTTTTTTAGCAAATAAAACAAATTTTTTTCACAACCTGAGAAAAACAAAAGAGAGTAAACAAGTGTCTTATCCTCATTGGATTTTAATGATTAAAAATCATTAAAAACAATCAGTAGATCTGATGTGGATGTAAACAGACTTATAAAATAATGTGCAATAACATAAGCAGCAGCTCTGCAGTTAAAATTTACTATGTGAGGTTTTGTGAAGGCAGCTTTTCACTGTCAGGCAGTTTCACACGCAGCATGTTTTACTTGTGCTTTCACATCTGTGTGTTTTCTGTGTTTGTTTTCTGTGCGCTCTAAGAGTTTGTGTTTGGGAACAAAAGGTCACCTCCCCTGGACGTTGCTCATGGAAATATGCAACATGTTTGGGGGGGGGCGTTCACACCCCTTTGGCAATTCTTTTTTTTTTTTTTTAATCCCTTTCTCCTCACGTCAGTTGAAAAGTCTCCCAGAGTGATCGGGCTTGGTGAGAGTCCAGCTGGTCTCATTACATGAAGGACGTGGGTGAGGACAGACGGTTTCTGCCGGAGACTGCTTTGCAGAGATTTCACACGGCGGCAGTTGAAATGTTCCCACCCCTCCCAAGAGGAGAAGTTTGTTGTGTCGCAAGCTGTTGCTGGGTGGCGTTGAAATAACGCGCCACCAAGGTCAGAGGGTTGTGCAAGAGGTCAGAGGGATGGATGAGTGGATGGATGGATAGACAGTAAAAGAGACAGTAAGACAGACTGACAGACTGCACTAGTGCTTTTACCACAGCTACTACAGTGTCTGGGGTTGGGTTTTTTATTTATTTGTTTTTTTTAGAAATCTGTAGCAACAAGTACTGAAAACCGCAGAACTTACACTATAAATCATTTCGAGCTTGGCCCCCGCTGCCTTAAAAAAAAAAATAGTATCAGTTAACTGAACTTAGTTTGAATAATTAGTTTTATTAGTAATTCGTTGATTTATGAGTATTGAAACTGTGACACCGGCTGAGTTTAGTCCACTGAACTTGAGAAAACGAGCTCAATAGACCTTGATATGTTAAGTGTAATCAACCGCTGATCATTTAGGCTGACAGATGTTACTTACAGATGTTACATCCAGGTGATTGAAGAGTTAGTTATTCTTTACGACGTGTGAGGCTGCTCCCGACTCCTTTTACTTGTAAGTGTAACAAGGAAATCAGGCCGTCACTGTGGTCATCATTGTTTTCATATTATGCGAGGAATTGATTATTGATTATTAGGCGGCCTCTGGTGAGCGGGAAGTCTACGAACATGCTGATGAGGCTTTTTCAGAAACTGTCCGCAGGTCATTCATTCTGCTTATCGTTTCAAGCAGAAGACTCCAAATCTAAAGAAAGTTTGAGTTCTGATGTGGCTCTAAAAACTTTTCAGTTGAGTTAATTTGAAAAATTAAAGTTATGCATTTATGTTAATTTGATGAGGATAGGTCCCGTGATTTTTAACATTGTAGAACTGGCATCGGATTTTCTGGTCAGATTTCCTGTTTACGCGCTTCCTCATTTCAATCGTAACTTTTAGAGTCTTTTATCCCTGTCGAGCTTCTTGGGTCTTTGACAACATTTGACATTTGACAACTTAAGAACTCGCTTGGTACTGGAGCCGCTGCTGTGTCAGTGTCATCCACCATGAACCCACTGTTTTGTGGTCTGGGGGGGCTTCGACCCAGGTTTGCTGGGTCATTGATTGTGCTACCAAGGAGGTAGCTGTTGTCGCTCAGACCTCATCAAACCAGACCCACACAGACTCATTTACTCATGTATCGCTTAAGATTTTCTAAATGTGATTGTTACTTATTTGGTTGCAGATATGAAACAGATGTTCAGGCTGAGGTGTAGTAGTGCACAGTATTTATTTTATAGACCCTTAACTTTCCTAACGATTTATTATGAGGCTCCCTGGAGAGAACTATTAACTTCTAATAAAGCCAGCGTCTGCATTCAGTTTGTTAATATGAATTAACTGCTGTCTTTTACGACTTGCTAAAATGTGAAATTTAACCACACACACACATAAATACAACATATACAGAGAGCAAAGAGCAATGATGACTCTTGACTGGGTTAGGAAACAACAACAACTGTTACAGTTAGAGACAAACAACTAAAGTCAGAGAACACAAAATATGTCAAAAATCAGAGGGAAGAACAAAAAATGTACATTAGAAATTTCATTCATAGTTTCATAATCAATCATTTCATCAAAATCTTGTCGTGGAAATGGCTTGACCAACAGCGGAAGATGATCCCAGAGCTGTCCAGAGCCATAAAGACAAATTAGACAAAACACAAAAAAATTACCACACAAAAAAATCCAAAAAATAACAAAAACCCACCCACCAACTGCAGCCAGAAAAAGAAAACAGCTTCCCCAGCAATGACTGGAATTCAAAGCAAGAGAACAGATTTAGGAGTTTGCGATCAGACTGCAGTGGGGAACTGTTAAAATAATGAGTCCTGGGAACCGATAATAGAGCAGTTCACACATTATTTTTAGCCATGTTAGCGGCTCTAGGGATTTAAGCGTCATTCGACCAGTCAGTCGGCTCTACGGCTCCGTTCCAGACTGGAATACCTCAGCAATTATCAGATGGTCTGTCATGGTCTAGTATAAAACATGAATGGTGTCTGGAAGATGAAACTCAGTGACTCTGCTGCCCCCCCCAAACTTTTCCCCGAGCATATCCCATCAACACTTGCTACACATAGGTCAGCGTCATGTTAGCGTGCTGATGTTAGCATTCATCTCAAAGTACTCCTGTAACCTCACCGAGCCACTGGCATTGGTTGTGGAAGCTTAGTCTGGATAAATGAGTAGTGACAAGGTTCCTTTAGCCAACTAATGGCTTCCTTAGGTGCAGTAGAGTGTAAAACTGTGCGTGTATGGGGGGGGGGGGTGACCTGAGGCCTTCCTGTTTTAAACAGTGGCCAAAATGTATAAGCACTGAGGGATGCATGCACGCACAGTAGGAAGCTGCAGACCTGTAGAATAAAACTATGTAATATTTTAAACTTCTCAGTCATACTGTTCACACACACACATGTATGTATGTATTGAATTATTAATTTTCATTTATATATAGATATAATTCTATGTAAATGTATATTTATGAACATGTAAATATGTATATGTATATTTGTATGTATATATATTTATATACATAAAGGCAAAACACACAAACACACACAGATATATATGTATGTATATTAATACACAATAATGTTGTGGCTGATCAGTGTTTCTTTTGTGTTGCAGCCAGCGAGACCTGACAGATGGCGGTGGAGAATATGTGAAGGTAAGTCTGTTTTTAACACGGCCTCGAATCCGTTTTCGTCCGACTTTCTTATCTTTTGGATTTCTGCTGCTTCCTGTTGCTGCGATGCTGCTTTTCTTCTTTCCTCTTGTCAATCAAGATTCGTTCTGTTCCCATAGGTGGAACCGATTTCAGTTAAAGGTTCAGTTAGAACCTGTCTCTGTCTGCTGCCGTGATCCTCTACACACAGCACTGGGGTTCTAATTCAGTCAGGACGGGTGACAGAAAAAGACACGGGGGTGGGGGTGAATGTTGCCCTCCGTGGTGAAATACTTTGTGGCTAGATCGGTTACCAATGGCAACCGCGGCAGCCAGGATTCGGCCAGGCAGCTCTGCCTGGAAAAGGTGGGAGAGAATTTCCAGTTCATTGACTTATAATTGGATACTTGACAAACAGCACTCGTCTGAATGGGACAAGCTGGCAATGGGCGATAATGCTAATGAAATTTAAGCTATTCATTAGGGGCCTTCCAGGTCTGTACCCTACAACACACACACCATACATACACGCACACACACGCGCGCACACACACACACACACTATTTTGTTTTGAAGTGGCCTGGTCCCGGTGCCCATCCCTTGATCCACAGTTGAGTGGGACAAACCATTTCTGTCAAAGCATGAGGGTACCTACGTATATAACACTAATAACAGTAAGTGAGGGGGTTGTGTTTGCATGTGTGTGTGGATTTGTGTGTGTTTCCCAGCCTGTCCTTGGTGTAAACTCTTGAAATACAGTGGCCTTTTTTTGTGTTTTGTTTTGTTTGTGTGAAGACATGACAGACAAAAGCTCCACTGAATGATGACCCCCGTCACACAATAATGTTGCCAGGGTGACGAGGCCAAGATTCTGGCATGGGTCTGGGTCTCGGGCCCCTGGTGCCGGCAGTGTGGATGCCAGTGTGGGAATACCAGAGCTGCCCCCCCCCCCCAATACCCACCCCAACCCCCCCCAGTCCCCCATTAACAAGCACACACACATTCCCACAAAAAAACAAACTGACAAGGCTGCAGTTTGACCAGATTTACCCATGGTGCTCGTTCTCTCAGAGGACAAACTTTTCAAAGCTGCTTGTTCTGAGCAGACTGAAGAGCATGGCTTGTTTTTGTGGAAGAGAAACGGCGGAAAATGCAGCAGACAGCGAAAACGCCTCTGCCGGGATTTTGAGGCTGCATGGTGGTTTGAACCTCCTTTTGTTTTTTCTTTCTTTTTGACATCTTTGTTTGGTTTTGTGTGCGTGCGTGCGTGCGTGCGTGCGTGTGTGTGCGACTCGTGTGCCTGTGATGCCCTTTAAGTTCTCCAAAGAGAAGTTCTGGCTGGAGCCGCCGTCGGAGAAGCAGAGGAAGCAGCTGGAGGTGGAGCTGAAGCTGAGTGGCGCCAACCTGAAGAGCCACGCCTGGTACCACGGTCGCATCCCCTGGGAGGTCTGGAGGACACACACACACACACACACACACACACACACACACACACACACACACACACACACACACACACACACACACACACACACACACACACACACACACACACACACACACGGGTGGCATGCATTGACTGACATTCATTTCCTGGATGTTGTGTGTTTGTCACCAACACATCTAAAAAACACCACTGTCGCGTTCAGCATCAGGATCTTTGATGGTATTTTCTTGGTTTTACTGTTAAATTGAATTGTTGGTATTTAGATAACCTACCACCTGAGTTATTTGTTGATCAGTTGCATGAAATCAGGTATTTTGACAAATGGGTCTAAAATGAAACTGGAACGTAAACTTATTTCAGATGAGGTGCTTCTAATTCAACTTGAGTTTTACACCAAAATAACACATCTGAATTGTTTCTCTTGAACAGAGTAAAGTGTTTCCTCTTTAAAATCTCAGGAATCGGGGTCAGGCAGAATCAGGACCAGTTCGACCGAAAGAGGGAGCTCTGTGCAAACACCAGCTTTAAAGGCAAAACCTTGGTCATTTAAATCAAGTTTCAGCAAATTTGTGCCAAAGCAAAAATTAAGGATCTGACTAATTAGCAGTGTAAATACATTAAACAGTTATTATTTAGACAAATGATTAATTAGATACAATATTAAAGCTGCATCAGAATAAAAGCAGGTGAGTGCAGGTGTAGCAGGAATTATCAAATTACATGTTCATTATCCTGCGATACCTGATTGATGGGTCTTCTCAGTCTGAGAATCTCAGGTATCAGAAGCACAGACTGAATATTAAAATACAACAGCGCTGATATGAACATACCCAAGTACAGCTCTGATTATTCCATGGGACCAAATTCACATCCACACTCTACCTACCAAGATTTTCTGGACTGATCTTACAATCTGTGATGGATCTCAGTGCTCAGGGTGGAAAGAGCCAGAAGATATCGAGTGTTTGGACTAACAGATGCAAAACTTCTTGTGAACTGGAAAACTATGAGTTTTAATTACTTTAATGTGGCTTTAGTAAACAGTAAAGTTACTCTGATTACTAGATTACTACTTAGATTTATGGCAGCCTGTCCTGAGACTTGACTCATTTCTGTGAAAATAAATGTCATGTTTTTATCAGAGTAGGTTGTGACGACTCAAACAGAGTTTTTATTTAAGCATAGAAACGTAAACCATGACCGCAACCTGAATGTAACCTTAAAAACCCCCTCGAGACATGTTTGAACACATGTTGGTGTTTTTTCATTGTGATGCCACTAAAAGCAGAACCATCACTTGTCGAGTTTTGTTTTGTTTTTTTTACATAAAAATGTCACATGGTAATTTTGGTAACAGAGAAAGCTCAAAATTTCCCCGGCAGGTGTCAGAGAGCCTGGTGGTGAACCACGGTGACTTCCTCATCAGAGACTCCCAGTCCAGCCAGGGCGACTTTGTCCTCACCAGCCGCTGGGAGCAGAAGACCCTTCACTTCCTCGTTAGGAAGACGGCAGTACAGTCCAGCGAGACGTACACCCGGGTCCGGTACGGCCTGGAGGGCGAGGCCTTCGACTCTGTGCCCGCCCTGGTCAACTTCTATGTGGGCAGCAGGGCGCCCCTGACCCAGTGGAGCGGGGCCCAGATTCACCGGCCAGTGAACAGGACGCTGCCGCTCGCCTACCTGGAGACTGCCTTCTGCACCGCCGTCAGCCCATTGTCCTGCCAGCGGGGGCTGACAAATGGCGGCATGGGCGGGGGAGGCCTGGTCTGTCCCAGGAGGTGAGGTTTGCAGAGTTTATACATAGTCTCAGTTAGTATGGAAAGTCTAGATCTGGTGCTCGTCTCCCCTTTTTTTATGATGTAGGACAAAACTGAATTTGGTAGCAACATGATGCACAGACATAACCTCCCCCCTGTATCGTTTCATTAGTCTGAGAAAGTGAACACCAGATAAAAATCCAAAATGAGAGACTGTTTCCTTTAGTCTGATAACCATCTGATCTCTCTCTCTCTCTCTCTCTCTCTCTCTCTCTCTCTCTCTCTCTCTCTCTCTCTGTATCTGTCTCCATGCAGTCCTTCCTCTCTCCACCACAGGGAGGCAGATGCTGACAGAGAACAGGACAAGATTCGGTGTAGTCTCTCTACACCCTGCAGCAACAACAGTGAGTTTATCACCAAACTAAAACAATGCTACACCAATAGAATAGTCATATCCATTAAAATGATCCCTCAGGACACAGTAAGAAATAAAAATTCTAAATATATCATAGCACAAAAAAAAACCCCTCTGTAAAACAGTCAACGAATGTGAGAAATAAACAGACACTGTAAACCTGGAACAGTGTCCTTCAAGCACTGCCTGATTACAAAAACCCAAAACTCACGGGTTTAAGATGACACCGATAACATGCTTTCACTTTGTAGTTGTTCTTCAAGGAACAGAATGATAGAGTAATCTAATATGTCCCTATTTATTTGATTTATCCCTCTTTTTTAAAACTGAGCTAATACCCATTATTAATTGTTTACATAAAATGTTCTCGTCCTTGTACCTCAATGTGCGACTTGGCCAACTTTTCTGATGCAGCAAATAAAATTTTGAGGGTAGAAATTATAATAAATATGTGAGATGTTTGGTAAAGAACTCCGTAGATGACAACATACATAGCTGTTTGAGCATTAAATGAATATTAGTTTCAATTACCTCTCAAACACAAGACAGAAAAACAACACTAAAAAAAAATACATTTTACAAACTAAAAAGCTGTATACAAACATATTGTGTGCTAGTATGTTTATATAAAGATACATACACAAAACTACAAATTAAAATTTTTTTTTAAAGAAAAGGGACCACACTTTTCATGTGTAAAATCATTATTAAGAAAATCACCCAACCATTGTAATAGACAATGGCAGGAAACAATTTCCAGGTCATGTGACATTTATTTTTTTCCATTTAAGTAAGTGCAGTAGTTTCCAAGAATAAGACAAATATTGAAAATTCTTCAGTATGAAGGCATCCTTTGGAAAAAAATCCCTGGCTCAGGTCAAGCTTTTCACCAAATTACACTGAAAAGTATTTGCGCATTTTTGAGAAATCCTGCTAATTAACAAACAGCCAAAATGGACAAACAGAACAGAAACATGACATGATTTTTGGTCCTTTCAGCTACATACTCATGTGTCTTAGGAAACCAGTGAAAGTTTTTTTTATCTTGGTCATTATTCAAACTACAAGACTAGAACCATCTGCAAATATTTTTTGTTTACAAGACATCAGGATAAAAAAAAAAACTATCTTCTAGCAGAAGATCATAAAAACCCAATTAGATCATAGATCATAAAAACCCATTTAGATCATAGATCATAAAAACCCAATTAAATCATAGATCATAAAGATTATAAAACCTAACTATCTTCTAGCACATTCATCAATCCTTTTTAACTTTGCTCCTACAAAACACTCTTCGCCACAAAAACTTTATTACAGAAATAAAAACAGTTAATACTAGCAAAGTAACTGCCAGCAGGAATGCCAACACATCAATTGAGTAGTACTGGATACTGGACATCTTGTAAGCCTCCGTCCTTAGGTGTGGAGCTCCCTTGTGCCTCATGACAAACTCAATCCAGAATATGGCCCGGTCCAGCGGTTTCATGGGCTGATCTCTTTGCAAGTTTGACAGCATCTTCATCTTTTCCCTGTAGCTTGGTTTGTAGATTACCTCCTTGAGCGCTTCGAGGAAGTTGCTTCTATTCACAGTTGCAATGTCCATGACTTTGGCCACTCCTCTTACTTTCATCCTGGAGAAGTTGTCAGACTGGTCAAACATAAGGGCAGGCCGACCAGGGGGACGCCGTGGTAGACAGCCTCCTGTATCCCATTGGTGCCTCCGTGGGCCACAAACAGTCTGGTCTTGGGGTGACCCAGGAGGTCATTTTGAGGCAGCCAGTCCAAGAGCAATGTGTTGTTGCCGAGGGTGGATGGTCTTTTGCCCTTGTGCCTCCAGATCACCTTCTGTGGAAGGTGGGCAAATGCAGCACCAATTTCCTCAGCAATGTCCTCGGGAAGTTTTTCCACCAGGGTTCCCAGCGTCATAATAATGACGCCATGCTCACCAGAGCTCTGAACAAAATCTTCTAGTTCTTTAGACAAGGGCTTGGAGGGCTTGCACTGAAATCCTGACATGTATATGATGTTTGGCATTGTGGGCCGTGGGAACTCAAAGGTAAAATCATTCCTCATCAGCCAGATGTCAGCTGCCTGGAACAGATCCATGTAATGTACGTCAGAACCGAAGTAACGATGGACAAATGGTCTGTAGGTATGGTCTGTGATGTACCAAAATTGAAAAAGTATGAAGTAATAGTAAAGGAAGTTCTTAACTCGCTGTGTGAACGTCATCTTGTCAGTCAGCTCTGTCCCTGACATTGGGACATAGGAGACTGGGGTTGGTGCCATTACATTATGGCCCTCATTCTGAATAACCCACCTCACATTCAGGACGAGTGGAAGACCCAAACGGTGACCCAGTAGCACCCCTCCACCAAGCGCAGGGTCGGTCAGAAGCAAATCGTATTTGGCATCCCGGAGGCTCTGCATCTGTTTGGTATTCTCAAACAAATCCCCAGTCATCTGAAGCACTTGCTTGTGCATCTTATAGAACTTGATAACGATTTCATACGCCATGGACATACGAGTCCAAGTTGAAGAACCGTCCCGCCTTAGGTTCAGCATTGAGGTTATAAATGACCCGAAGAGTTCCTCACCAAAACCAGCAGCATGGTTTATATTGATGCACCTGTAGTGAGGAGACTCAGGCTTGATGTACCATGTGTCTGATGGCCGCAGCACTGTGATTTCATGGCCTCTGGAATGAAGCTCTTCGATGATGACTTTCATGTTGATCCAGTGGCTTCCATCTACAGGGAACACCAAGACTTTCCCTCCATTTCCCAAGGTTGAAGAGCAGAGCAGCACTGCAAGTGTCAGCATGGTTGATTGGTACATCTCTGAAAGAGACAGACAAGAGATGTGAAGACATTAGATCTGTACTTTTTGACAAAGTTCTTGAGTTCAAGAGTATTCATCTGTTTACAAACAACTGAACATGAAGAATGGTGTTGTGTAATTTCAGCCACCTCTCAGAAATGTGTGATGTTTTCCTGGAAGACTAAAGTGTTTGAAAAAAAAAAACAGAGGAATGATTGAGCCTGCCCGAAGAGGGACTCATCTGAAAACTAGTTTTTGATTAGGATAAAGATTTGACTTTCCATCTTGCAAAAGTCCTGAACCTAGTGAAGATGCTCTTATGTCCCCTAATCTACGGGACCAGGTTCTCTCAAGGTTAAGGACCTTTACAAGACCCCCCATTCCCTCGCAAACTATGATTGCATGAGCATGTCATCTGGAAACTGGACCGGAAGAACACACCCCTACCACTTAGGTCACCTCCAGATTCCCCATATCAAGTCACACTTCCCTGATTGGTTAACCAGTGTGTTGGAATTCCTTCCACTGAATCCGATTAGGTTCAGAAAGGTAGATGCCCCCTCTCACCCCCTCTCAGATTTTACAGCTTTGTGCTGATGTTAACCAGGTAATGATAAATGTCCATCTATAAAGGGGATTTAATAGTGGCAGCCTGTTGTATTTGCAGGGTCAAAGTTTCAAGGATCTTTTATTCATGTGCTCACAAGCATTAGACAGTAAAATGTCAGTAAAATGTAATACTTTTTGGAGACATGAGAATGGAGAGCAATGCAAATCTCTCTCTCTCTCTCTATATTTACACACACACACACACACACACACACACACACACACACACACACACACACGTGCATGTTTTCTTTGATTAAAAGAAAGAAGAATTCTGACCCTATCCTATCTTTGTGTGACAACAGGAATCACTGGAAAATCAATTGTGTGAGCATCATGATTTTGGATCTGTCTCATGCTGCTGCGAGTTTATGGAACAAATTTTCTTGACACATGCTTTTCTCATCACAGTTTAAGAGCCGAACTTCAGGATTGCCATTATAGAAAACGAGCACGGCTTGTAGCGTGGGTTGCTCACACACTGGCCTGTGTGCTGGGTACTCGGGGTTTAGGTAAACGCTCCATTCATGCACACAGATATTACAGTAATACACAGGTTTATCAACAGGAACACAAGAACAACTGCACTGAAAGAGCTTAACATTAACATACCAGCAGACTTATCACCGTTTCAGCCTCCGCACGCACTTTTCTTGGTCTTGGTTGTTTCGCCTAAACACTAATGTCACACCCAGTCTGCAGCTGTCAGACAAAGCTTGTCTTTTGTATCTGCAGCCCAGGTCGCTGCTTCCCTCCAGCGCACTTGGACAGATGGAGTGGCAGGGAGGGCATTGACCGGCATGAACCAAAGTTCGGTGTGTGTGTGTGTGTGTGTGTGTGTGTGTGTGTGTGTGTGTGTGTGTGTGTGTGTGTGTGTGTGTGTGTGTGTGTGTGTGTGTGTGTGTGTGTGTGTGTGTGTGTGTGTGTGTGTGTGTGTGTGGTAAGAAGCAGCAGCCCTAACCAGTCGGGGGAGGTGAATAGGAGGCTCACGTGGTGAACCATAGCTTGAAATTGTAAGAACTGGAAAATGTGGTCGGTAGAGCTCCAAGGACAATGTCAGAGAGCATGCACCAGGCTTCAGAGGGGGAAAAAAAAAAATTCATATTAAAATGATCCGGATCTGAACCAGAATGTAATGGGTTCCTCGCTGGCCCAGGTCCTGTCCCACCAGTAAGTCCAAATCGTGACAGTAATTTCATTTAAGCCCCTTCTTAAGACATTTAGATCCTTTGCTGACTTTACTAGAGTTGTCTTATCTTTTATCTCCTTTAAGAAAATTAATAAATTATAAAAATAAAAAAATTGCAATAAAATGTTCTTGTGGAAAGATGGTAGTTAAATTTATGAAAATCTTAACATTGGAACAACATGGGTAAAGGAAATGTTGGTCAAGTTGTAAACTCATTCTGGTGTGTTTGATTACAGTTGAAGGTCATCACGTTGTGTAAACATTAGGCTCCTGCCGCATGTACATAAACTGCATTCTTCATTCTTTTCAATCACATAAAAACAAATAAACACAGAATGTGAGGTGGAGGGTTTTATATTGAAATTAAATGATCTGCATTTTTTGAAATTACTCCAACTCTGAAGAAAATAGAAAGAAGAAGAAGAAAAAGGGAAAGTTTTCCTAGATTATGAGCTATAGATTCAGGTGACCATCAGGTTGCAGGTACGATCACCTCTGCTCCAATACAAAGTGACAGATTAAAGTTGTATTCGAAAGTTGGATTTGTCGAGGCCAATGCTGAATCACTGACACGTCTTTACAGGATTTGTGGGAAATGATGTTAAAATTTGAGTCACTAAACTTTTAATGCATAAATACCTATGTTGCCCAAAATATTAGATAATCTGCCACTGAAAATAGTTCCCGACAAATACACAATTTCCTCCTGTTTGTTTGCTAAAAAGTAGTCCAGTTGTTTTTGGGGAAATGACCGAGTTTTTTTTTTTTAAGGAAACTATACTCCTGAGCTTTATAATGGTTTATGTCTTTAAGTAGGAACTCATGTTGGTTTCAAGAAAGGCAGTTAAAAAAACACCAAGTACCTTTATTATTTGAGGGGCCCACAGAGTTGCTGGTTTTAAATAATTCAAAATCCTTCCTACTCTCTCCTCTTCCATCTCCAGCCCCACAGTCCAGAAGCCCCTGCAGTAGCCGGGCAGCCAGCAGGGCTCCGTCGCCATGCCTCTCCAGGCACATGGATACCACCCAGCTCATGCCCCCCCCCAACAGCATCATCCCCAGAGAGGGTGACGATGGACCCCAGCCTCACCCTGAGACCGGCTCCCCCTCCTCCGACGCTGACGGCAGCTGCTACACAGAGCTGTACCCGAGTCCTCAGGGCTATGTGGAGAGGCTTCAGGTGGAGGAAGGGTCAGAGGGCGTCGGTCCGCTCAGGGCGGAGGATGCGAACCTGCCCTTCTCGCCGGTGGTAGAGACGGTCTCGTCTTTCAAACCGAGCCGGTATCAGTCGCTGCTGATGCCTGAGGAGAATAAGCCCCTGGAAGTTGTCATCCTGCGGAGGGTGAAGGAGCTTCTGGCCGAGATCGACCCCAGGACGGTGGCCAAACATATCACCAAGGCTGACTGCATGGTACTGCTCCAAACATCACTAAAAAAACTAACTGAAAAATTAGCAAAAAGGATTTTCACCTTATACTTTCGTTCCCAGAAGCGTTTCAGCTTCTTCAACTTCTCTCACTCCATGTCATGAAACTTTCCCTATTTAATTCAGTCTTACTGCTATTATCGTCTCCAGATGTAGCACCCATCAGTACTAACAACATGTTGGCGGATCTGTATTTCTCAGGTGGCCAGGATTTTGGAGGTGACGCCGGATATGCAAAGGATGATGGGAGTTAGTTCTGGGATGGAGCTGCTCACGTTGCCACATGGCCAACAGCTGAGACTGGACCTGCTGGAGAGGTGAGTGGGGATCCAGAAGTCCTCCGTACTCCGGATGGTGTGGACGAACTTTGTCACAAAAGCAAAGTTCAGTGCGGCCGCAAATCAGATGCCTGCCTCCGGTTTTGCAAGGTTATCTTTGATAGTACAGAATCAACTAAATTCAGTGTGAAACATTAAGAAGCAGAAGTATTTTATAGTTTTTACGGCTCATGATAAATCAAAACTACTTGTTAATACCTTTGGCTCATTTCAGACCTGCCTTAACATGCGTCTTAACTGATCCAGTCACAAGTTGACCGGTCTAACTTCATGTCTGAACACCTTTGGGATCCAAACTCTTGGACCACATTTGGAAGTGGTCTTGGCTGCATATGTCCTGATTCCTTTAGGAGTGTGAACGCAAAGGTTTCCTGAGCCCCCAGCTATGCAATGGACATCCTCTGTATAAGGGGTGTATGTACTCGTTCATATACAAAAACAAGTCGTACAAATGTTGCGTAAACTGGCTTTTTCCACGATGTCTGAAAAGTTCGAAAATCCCAAAGAGACATATTAGCAGTGCTTCAAACATCTTTGGTGATTTGGTCTGTGAGGAACATGCCAAGGAATTGACCAAGTCTGCATCATGATTTCTTCTTCTTCTTCTCCTTCTTCTTCTTTTAATTCCCGGCAAAATGGCAAAGGAAATGCATTGCTACCTCCTGCTGGTTATAAACACCAATGTGTTCGCTCTTGAATTTAAGCCTCACTCTGAACTGATGTATGTGTTTATTTGCACACACAGCAAGGGGTGAGATTCACAAGTTCACATTCACAAGTGGTAACTCAAGATGCATGTAGAGATGCATTTTAATGCCAGGTCTGAACAAGGCCTTTGTTGCATTTTGAGACCTGCATACTGGACTCCAAGATTGTGCCCATTCACCTGCAGGCCACATAGGCCAAAAATGTTTCCTGGCTCCGGAGTTTGTTTCTGCATTGTTCTGTTTAACGCATTTGTGCCTTAAGGTTTCTGTTTAGTGTTTCTTTCACACTGCACACTTAAAAATAGCTTTCTCATCCGTGATAAAATTTTGTAAATATAAACACCTTCATGGATTAAAAATTAATCAAAGAGTAAATATTGGGGGAGATTTTTTTGCTGCGATACCACGAGTCGCCACTAAGACACATTGGCAGCAAGGCTGATTTGCGGCACCATATCCAGCATACATGGCTAATAGGCTGTTGAGCTAACATGCTAATTGTAAACATTTCAATGAATGGTTAAGAATAGATGAGAGTTAGGCTTGTCAGGCTTGGCTCTGATGTTTAGCTCAACCTGCCTTGAAGAATGTGTATATATGGGGCTGCTGGTGTGGCTGTAGATTTTTCAAGATTCCTTTCCTTTTTCTCTTGAGAACAGATGAAAATCTCATCCTAAAGCAATAAATGATTTGATTTTCAATGATGTGAGGACACGACTGTGATATGTGATAATCCTTTACAGTAACAGTTTACACCCCCGCCTACTCTCCACGCTCCTGCAGGTTTCAGACCATGGCGATCATGTTGGCCGTGGATGTGTTGGGCTGCACCGGGACGACCGAGGAGCGGGCCGGTCTGCTCCATAAAATCATCCAGATCGCCGCCGAGCTCAAGAGCACCATGGGCAACATGTTCGGCTTCGCCGCTGTAATGAGGGCCTTGGAGCTGCCGCAGGTAAACTGATGGAGAAGGACAAGAAACGTTAGGAGAGAGAGGGCGAGCTTCTTTATCTGAGAGCAAACTAGGTTACAGGTCAGAGATTAACATCATGTGTTATAAAAGTCATACCACTGGTTATTTTTCACTGCCTTAGTCACTCATCAGCAGTAAAACCAGGGTAACTCCCCATCCATATAAGATAATGAGCTCTGCTTTACATTGACAGTAGTTCAAAAGTATAAATACTGTTTTTTATGATAGGAAAAACTTTAAGTTTTTTTTTTTCAAATCACATCAATACATCACCTGTGACTATAGTTTATATCTTTACCCCTTTAAATCACATGTAGGAAGATTGTGTTGTGTGAAACTACCCAATAGTTTATTTGCTAATTTTCCATGTAATTTTAAAATGAAAGCCACGAAAAGGTGTAAGACACCTAAACTAAAAATGTTCTTGTACCTTTTTTTTTAAATTAAAATCCAGTTGTATTTTTGGAAGGAAAATTGTAGAAGTATCTTTTTCAATGCATGTTGGGTAGAATTCTGATACAGGTTTACAGCTAAATAAAATCCAAAAGGTTATCCAAAAAGGTTATCAAAAAGTCAAAGTGCAACTGGCACATGTTGGGCTGCACCGGGACGACCGAGGAGCGGGCCGGTCTGCTCCATAAAATCATCCAGATCGCCACCGAGCTCAAGAGCACCATGTAAATAAAATCCAAAAGGTTATCCAAAAGTCAAAGTGCATCTTCTAGTTGGGGGGGCACAGTTTTAAAAACATTTGTAAGATGAGAAACAAATGCATAAAGACTGAAGTTTAAAATCCTGGGTTCGGTTTCTCCCTGGGGTCATTTCTCTTTGTAGGTATGCTAACAGTTACTACATACACAGGGCCTGTAGCTGGTAGTAATCAGCCCATGATACTAATAAAACTAATACCTTTCATCTTCTGACTCTGCTGCTTGGAGGGGGGGGGTACCACAGGGGGCCCCCTGGCTGCCCCTCTGGCCCCGCTCCTGCTTGGTCATGTATTATCGCCGTTTTTCCCGTCCTCCAGGTGTCCCGGCTGGAGCAGACCTGGACGGCGTTACGCCAGCGTTACACAGAGGGCGCCATCCTTTACGAGAAAACCCTGAGGCCGTTCATGAAGAGCCTGAACGACGGGAGAGGTAGGGGTCCTGCAGCACAACAAAACACCCCCCAACACTGCCATACAGCGCCAGCGGTCGGCCCCTCTGTAGATCACACTGACTCTGTGCCATTTGTCCACCCTCTCAGAGAGCTGTCCTCTGTCCAGCACCACCTTCCCCCACATCCTCCCTCTCCTGTCTCTGCTGGAGAAGAGTGCGGCGGTGGGTGAGGGCACGGAGCCCTGGGAGACGGTGGAGGTCGGCGTGGACGTGGTCATGTTCCACCTGGGGGCGGCGAGGACCATTGCGCAGCTGGGCGGCATCTACCGATCCAACACCGAGAGCAAACTACAGGGTAGGAGAGGTCAGAGGGGGGCGGGCAAAGACGGTAGACCTCTACTGTAGAAAACCTGTAGCTCTAGCTCCTCAGTAGGTTTTGTTTTGAGTGACACAGTAGAAAGAAAACTGGGTCTTTCACTGATCACAGATTGGTTACTTGAAGTTTTGGATGAAATCTTTTTGTTTACTCTCCTTTAGATACATAAAAACATAACATGAAAACATCATTTTTCCTTCAGATCACTTCACATGCAGTAAATCGCAGCCAGTCGATCAGGTTAATCGAGATTAGCTTTTTCAGATTTCCCCCCTCACAGCACCTTCCAACTTTTACCAACTTTTACCAGCCCTGGTGTTGCTATGGAAGAGACACTGTAAGTCGAAATGAATGGGCTTAAACAACAACACATAGCTGTCTCTGACATTGATTGCTGCTTGTCTGCGAGTTTGTATATGGCCCAGGTAGACTGCAAAACTGAATTGCTGAGTGTCTTTATTCCTTACAAGGAGGGAGAGATGATGCAGAGAGTCAAAAGTTCTTCACTGAATGCCGAGTATTGCAAAGTATTTGGCCATACAACGTCGCGTCGTCATTACACTATTGTCAGGCAGATTGCAACCACACAGTTCTCGAAACGGGGTGCAATATAAACATATTTGCAAGTTGTAATACTCCGTCTGGCACCTTATCTGTCTAGACTATCTTTCATAGTAGAAGTTCACCTGAGGGTCAGAGTTTCATAATGTTACAAAAAGCATAAGCATACAAATTTTCCATTACAGCTTGTAATCGATTTCTCAAGTCCGTGAATGATTTAACGTTTGCTTTTTAGTTGCAGAAAAAGTCCTTTAATGTCATCGTACAGGTTACAAAGAAATCGGTCGGCAGTCCAACGAACAAAGCCAAATAAGAAGTTAAAACTAGGCTGGTTAAAAAACTAATAAAAAAAGCTAAATATGAATAAATCTATACATGTATGTTCCCTGTAAGGCAGTTTCTTTTGGCTCCGTTACATTTTCTGAATTTTCATGAAGATGATGAAAGATCAGCGTTAAAGTATGAAGATAGAGAGTTTAATCTGCTAGAAACAAATACGATAACACTTGCGTCCAACTATTTATCTTTTATAAGCAGCAGATACAATTTTAATAAATGGTTTCTATCACACCATAGTTTAGTGATAAGCAGCTCTAAGGACATTTGAAGTGTGTTTTTAAAAATGTTTTTACTTCAATGAAAACATTCCAGCTGTATTTTACTGTATTGTGAGATCCCCCGCTGTTGCTTCCGATTCTGATGCTGTGACACTGGTCCTGCAGGTTTCCAGGAGCGGGCCGAGGTCCTGGAGCTCTTCCTTACCGACTTCCAGATGAGGCTGCTGTGGGGCAGCCGGGGGGCCGTCGAGAATCAGGCGCTGCGGCACGCCAAGTTCGACCAGGTGCTGACGGCGCTGTCCAACAGGCTGGAGCCCCCCGTCAGGTCGCACTGACCCCTGGAACTGCTCGAGTGCTGGGCGACACATTTGGGGGGGTGTCATTAAGAGGCGATAACAGACAGACACTTGGAAGGTGGAGCAAACGCCTCACCTGTCTCTCTGGAGTTGGTTGGGGGAATCACATTCCCGATTTAAAAGTACTTCAGCAGGATGAACATGGGCCTCGGAGTCTTTCTGATGCTAGATGGTTCATCTCTCTCTCTCTGACTCATGTTGTTGAATAAACTCGACAAGAATCAAGAGTTTGGATCAAACAACTGGGGGCAGGATGGTGGAACCACAGGAAGAACATGGCAGAGTAGGACCCTGATCTGGACTGAACTTACGTACCGTATTTCTCGTTTTATCAACCACTCAGAGCACTTTTACACTACTGCCACATTCACTTTTTCACATACACGCACACACACACATGCACGGGATTGAGTCTGGCTTCGACATGTGGACTGGAGGAGCCGGGGATCGAACCGCCAACCTTCTGGCCTGGTGGACAACCTGAGCTCTTAGCTTTGTTGAGGCCTCACGGCTCCGGCTTTGGTTTATATTTGGAAAGTTTTATTTTTTTTCATCCATAGTCACCGTCTCATTCAGCACTAAACAGATCTAGAACTGAGGACTTTTTACCACTTTTAATGCTTCAAGGTGCCCGAGTCAGAAATCAGCGACTAGTCCCTTCAGCATCCTTTATTTAAAATGTTTAGTTTTCTTACCGGAGGACTTCATCCGTCCAAGCGTGAACCAAAATGTGAACAGAAGACGTCGGTGTAAATATCTGCAGAAAAACATCATTTTCTGTCACAAGAAGCCTGAGATCTGTTTTCATGAAAATAGCGAGATGAGGCTGAGCCTTGGTCTCATCGGATAAGTATAGAAATGTATTAAACTCTGCCTGGAGGCTGGACCTTACCTACGTCTACGGCTGTTTCGCACACTGTAAAACCTATAACAGAATAACATTGAATCTACAGATTTTGTATGATGTTTATTCTAATGTGTTGATCATTATGATTTTCTCATTTCATGTGAATATTTAATGTAATCTGGGATGAGATCACTGGTGCTGAATTCGCCACTGGGGTCAGTTTGGTCAGTTCTTGTTTTCTACTTGTTTCTTTTTTCTTTTTTTTCATCACTGATAAATGGAATAAAGCAAGGGAACTGAAACTTAACTGACTGTGACCACACAGGTACAGAACATTTCTATGATCTTAAATAGTATTAATGTCTAATATTTATCTGAAATGTAAATAAAACACATTTACCTCAGTGTTGAGCTGGTTTTATTGGGTACACCTGTCACAAACATCTGTCAGTCACGAGTCTGACGCTCGTTTTTCTCGGCCTCCGCTGAAGCAAACATGGATTTTCTCAGTGTCCTTCAAAGTTTCGTGAAATTTTTCATCTCCGTTTGATGCATTGTGGGGACAGAGAAATGTGCCTGCGAAGGAGCTGTAATAATGGCTCATAATAACTCAGGTCAGACTTCATACTTACTGTCTCTTAATGAGTCCGAAATGTGTAAAATCTAAAATTGCCCTGATGGGGTTGTCTTGACGTCCCACACAGCAGTTAGATTTAAAATATATATCTGAATACACACGACATGACTGAATTTATTGGTATCCTTCCAGTTTAAAAAGAAAAACCCCAGTTTCCTCTGAAATAAGGTGAAAGTTTATCTTCCACTGTTCTCTCTTCTATTTTTAAACAGCCTTTCATACGATTTTTGTTGTGACGGTTTATTTTAAAAAATAGAGAAAAATGAAAATGACAGACAAAAATACAGAAAATCTTTTTGAGACAATCTTGGTATCAAATAATTTTAATGAGCTGTGACAAAGCTCTCTCACTCACACACACACACTCTCCATGATCCCTGTTTTCTTCAGTAAACAGAGTCAACATTCTCCCAGAAGCTTTGATGCTTGTCAACGCGCATTTTACCAAACTCCATCTCAGTTCTCTTATGTTTCTCGACACTCGGGTCTTCTTGGTCTTCCTCAATGGAGCCAGGTTTCGTTCAGAAACCGACGCATGGAGCTGCCAGACCCCGTTGCCCCTTGATCTCGGGTGTCGGTTTGCTTCCACCATTGGAGCAATCCTCTCCTCTAATCCCCCATGGATGTTAAACCTCTCGATAAGATTTCAGCCGTGGTAACAGGGACATCATGCTGCTTGGACGTGGTCCTACCTTGACCATGCTGGACGATACTTTGCCTCCTTATCTAATCAGATAAAAGAAAAGGAACAAAGTATTAACATTTAAAGACAGGCTCTTTTGTTTAGGTCTGTTTGCTGCAGCAGGAGTTGTAATTTCCTCTCACTCCAGTCATCAAGAAAATGGGTCATTTATACACACACACACACACACACACACACACACACACACACATATATATATATATATATATATATAAACTGTTTTCAGTGCAGCTCTTCTGGTCTGATCAGATTTTCTATAAATACTGAAAAACTAATTTAATTGCATCGTGGCTCCACCTACTGTACAAGTGACATATTCTGGGATTGCTCCATTAGACTGTACTTTATTTTATAAATGAATTCAGTCCATTTTTTTCACTATCCAACATTTTTATAATATATACGTTGCCGAGTGACATCTTTTGAGAATGTCCAGTTGATCATATAAATTCAAATTTCTCGAATTAGAACAAGCCATAAAAATGCAAAAATAAAATATATATATATATATGTTGTTCATTAAAAAATGTCAAAAAAAATTCACATTTCAGAAGCTGAAGCCACAAAGTTTGATATATTTATAAAAACTAATATAAAATGATCAAATCAATCAAGATATGGACGCAGATGTTTACAGCTGCGTTGCCTGATCCTCCAACGTGTCCTGCACATTAACCCTCCTCGCCTGGTTGGCAGGGCTTTCTGGGAAATGTAGTCCTCTTCGTCTCTAGGTGACGTGTTTCTATACGCCTCCCGGTAAGTAAAAACTACAAGATGACCGGTCATCGCCGGGAGAGTCCAGTCGCTCTCCGTCTGCCACAGGCAGGAAAATGTTGGCCGTCCTGTGTGCGCTGCTGTTATGCGCTTGTGACCCGGTCCGAGGCGTTTTCCAGAAACTTTACTGCACCATCTCAGAAAGCTGCGACTGCGACTTCAAGCCGAATATCAGAGGTAAGAAGAAAAATAAGTGGTGGCGAGCGAGCGGTAGCCGACTTCCTCTCAGCCGGCTAGCTCAAAGCGCAGCTAACTCCAGTCAGTTTCTCCTTTGGACGAGAACGTAAACATGTGTGACAACATTCGTTAACGTTAACTAACCGACATTTAGTCGGCATTGTTAACGGAGAGCTAGTTGAGGTACCTACTGATAGTTAGTCGCTGCTTTGCTAGCGGTCCGTTAGGCTAGCTAGCGAATCGCAGGGAGCAAAACGACTGTTTGACAAGTCACAAGCTCCGAACCTCGGAGGAAATCTCCTCATAAACAGTTCAGAGATGATACAGCAGCAGTCTGTGGTCGTTTACATGGGAATGGCGAAAGATGCTGATCTAGAGCCTAGCAAACTAAAATATGACACGAACATAACACCGCATGCTTTCCTCTTAGAAATGAATGGAATATAAGCCTGTTTTCATACCTTAAGTAAGTCTTACCTAATAACAACCTCTTGGACAAGTCTTGCTGTGATTAAATGCTTTTGACCTATATTATTAAGTTGTAACGCCGCATAAAGTTAAATATAATTTTTCTGTTGGTTTCCCTGTTGTAATATTTTATTTATATTCAACTTTCTTTTTTTAACCAACAAAAAAGATACTTGAAACTTCTTTGTTTCGCATGATTTTGATGGTGGATGTTGTCCACAAATATTCACCGCTAAACGCATGAAATAACATAGACTAATGGATCAGACACTGTAGCAGGCTTGTTGGTTCGTGCTGAGCCCAAACCAAGGTAACGTAGGATCAGCCCACTAAAGGCAAAATGGGAGTTTTTGGTAGAATAAGACAGAAACAAATGGCTATACAAATATAGAAAATTCTGATTAAATCTTTAGCCTACAACTATGAACCAGCCAAGAAGATGTACTAGATCATCCTTAGGTTTAGCGCATTTAGGTCTTGCGGACCTTATCATCCAGGTTTTTTGCCAAGTAGCCGAGTATTCTTACCCCACCCAAGAGCTTCTCAGGGCGGGTGTGTTTCCCCTGCCGCGCTGAATATTCATCCACATACTGAACGTGAAGCACACATACAGAGGGATTACACAGCACATTCGCATATTGGCGTTTTAACCAGTTCGGCCACGTCTCTCTGGAAATAAATAGTGCAGCCATCCAGTATGTCACTGGCATAGATAAAACACAGCGGCCAAAATCAAAGGTAGCAAAAGGTCCAGAAATCTTGAGCTCAGAGCAGGTCATCAGGTGATTAAAACCACGAGGCTCAAACTCAGGTTAAGTTTGAAGTATTTGTTGAGTCACCAGTTTCTTTTTAGACTTGTCAAGTTGAGTGTGAAAATGACTGAATTTCTGGTAGGAGTCTATCTTAAATCCAATACCTTAGGGGACTGGGACCTTACCTGTCCAAAATAAAGCCCCTTACCGGGGGTAGTTGCACAAAAAAACATTTTAGTTTCTGTGTTTTCTTAGTTACTTGAGGTATTTTTCTGAAAATGGGCACAAGCAGCGTGATACACGATGTTTCGGCCACTCAGTTAATGAGGACTAGGGGCGACATTAACATCACTCGGTGTCTCCATTCCATAAACAGACTTGGAGTGGGACCTCTACAAGAATGTCTATGGACAACACCTGGCCCAGGACATCATGTCGGAGGAGGTGGGGAGGTTCCTCCGGGAGAAGAACCCCGATCGGCCCCTGGTGCTGTCCTTCCACGGCTCCACCGGCACGGGAAAGACTCTGGTCAGCTCCATGCTGGGGAATCACCTGTACGGCTCAGCCATGAGCAGCCCTTATGTCCACCAGTTCATCCCCACGCTGCATTTTCCCTCACGCCAGCGAATCAAGGAGTACAAGGTAAGCTGGGGGTTGCTGCCAAACCATTGATTTTAGATGGAAACGCTCCTTGCAGATGTGAGTAGCAATTAAGGGTTTGTGACAAATTGCTTTATCTAAAATAAGAGAAATAACATCAAATTTGTTGGGAGACTCAAGGCAGTAGGATTCACTTTTCTCTCTGTCTTTGTCCTTTTTTGGTTTGCAGAAGGCGCTTACGAGCTGGGTGAAGGGGAACCTGACGGAGTGCGCTCGCTCCATCTTCATTTTTGACGAGATGGAGGAGATGCCTCTGGGCGTCATCGATGTCCTAGAGCCCTTCCTGGGTCCCGACCACGTTGTGTTTCGCACCAACTACCGCAAGGCCATCTACATCTTCATCAGGTACGTGCTAATAATACACACACGCACTGAAAGACAGACACTGTTGTGCAGCTGCAGTGTGTGTGTGTGTGTATATATATATATATATATATATATATATATATACATATATATATATATATATATATATATATATATATATATATGTGTGTGTGTGTGTGTGTGTATATGTGTATTTATATATATTACACACACATACACACAACACACACTAACATGACTATCAGACTAGAAACCTGACATTTTAGTTACTCTAAAATTAAAAACATGGCTTTTATGCCGTTGTCTGTCAAACTGTCTCTTTAACTGTTTTGAACCTGGTGTGAAACAAAATAGCAGCAACTTTTTATCCAAAGTTCATGTGAAGGTTGAGGTTGAGTTTCTATCTCAGGGGTTTCTAGTTTCTCAGGAACTGTCAGACACTTCAGACGGCATCAACACGAGGCAGCGCTTAGTCTGAACGTGTTTATGTGCGTTTTTATTTTTTTGTTGCCCCCCCTTCAGCACCGCAGGAGAGGAGGTGATAAACAAAGTGGCTCTGGAGAACCGGCAGGCCGGACGGGACAGAGAGGAGATCCGGTTGGCCGAGCTGCAGGAGGCCATTGCCCAGACCGTTTACAACAACGAAACAAGTGAGCTGCACCCAGTCTGCGCAAAGCACTCGCTCCTGCTTCACAAATTTGAGGAAGCCGTCCGGAGAAATCTGTTTATTTATGTAGATTCACAAGAACACACATTACGGAAAAAAACATGAATTTATTAGAATTATGCTTGTGATTTCTACACCAGGATTGTCCTGAAAAATGTTTTACAGCTCTGTTATTTACATGTAATGTTTCATAGTCAAAGAATAATCAGAACTGATTCATCAAATTCATTTCAACAATGAAAAATTTGCTGCTTTTCAGCATATCTATATATAAATTATTTTTATTATTGTTTATATATCACATTTAATAATATTGTTGGATCACAGACTGTTGCTCCATCAAATTAAACAGACTGAAGACATAACCTTGGACTTTGTGATGGATAAAACTCACTATTTTGTGACAGGACTGAACCAGAATAGTTGTGAAATGCTTCAGAATAACAGTTCTAACTTTAATCAGGTTACATTCCAATTAGATCATTGAACAGAGGATTTATTTGATATTCATTAATTATTATACTGTAATGTTTTGGGAAAGACACTAAATCTCAGTTCACCAAAATGATGTTGGACACAGATGAGCCAGCCACATGTCCTTCATTCAGCTGATCAAAACAAGCTGATTTTTCCAGTATTTTGCTGCGTACAGGCTCAGTCACTGCTAAATTATCCTCAGATGAAGGAAACTGAGGCGGAATTCTCTCCTTCCAGGTGGCTTCTTCAAATCACGGATCATCCAGCAGAAGCTGGTCACCTCCTTCGTTCCCTTCCTGCCGCTGAGCCGACGCCACGTCGAGCGCTGCGTCCGCTCGCAGCTCTGCCAGCGGGGCAGCTGCGGCCGCAGTGACGTGGTGGAGAAAGTGGGGGGCGACATGGCCTATGATCCCGTCCAGGGACAGTACTTCTCCACCACTGGCTGCAAAGCTGTGCCTGCAAAAATCAACATCTTCCTGTGAGGGGGGTGTTTAGTTTTTGTTTTTTTTTTCCCTCCCTAATTTAAGGACTGAAAAAGAAATTTCTGGGGTGAGTTGGTGAAGGACACAGAGCTCTGAGTCGGTCAGAATCAGTCTCCGCCACATGGAGGTCGGAAGTCGGAGTCGTCATAACACCTCCTGCACTTGCAATCGAAGGGAATCGAACTCGTGACCCCCTGGGTCCAAAGCAGCGCCGGGTTTCCCCGAGGATGTTTGTCACTTTCACAGTCGACCCACAATCCAGCTGCAAGCGAAGGAGAGTTTATTCCCTGAGCTCAGCCGGGCGTCCGACCCGGGCGTCCGACCCGGGCGTCCGACCCCCCGGGCGTCACGCCACACTCTACCCTAGAGCTGACAGGAACTTTAAACTTTTAACTTGTGAAGTAGGTAAAGTGTGTTGCCGGATTTCTAAGGCAGCAGCTGGACGTCATTACTTCATTTTTTAAGTTCTTTATTTATCCAGTCTTAACTTATTTTTATCTACAACCACCTTCGTCCTTTTCACATTCATTCAGTCGCTGCTGGACACTTCTGGAAGCTTTCCTCTGGAGGTTTGTTGCCTCGCTCATCCGTTGGTGTCTGACAGTGATGGAGAAGAGCTTGGCCACTTTTTTTTCCTCACCGATGCTTTGTCTTCAGTCGTTCAGAGTCTCACTAAGAAGGGATCAGAGGTTCAAAATCTCCATATAGAATTTGTTTTTTGTAAAAATGTCTGAATGTTTTAATATTTGTGCTTTAGCAGAAGACTTTGAGGGGGTTACAATTTACGTGGCATCAGCTAAAGTTTTTATCTCCAAAATGCCTACTTTAAAGATGGTTCGCCTGCAAACTCATGGGTTCCCTCAACTTAAAAGTATGAAAATAAGACAAGAATAAAACATAACACGATTTCATTCCATCTCAGATTAAGAAATCACGAGGGAACTGCTTGAGATTCAAGAAAAAAATGCAGATGTTTTAGCTTGTTGGTGCTAAGCCAAGATGATTCAGTAAAGTATGGTGACATTTGTAGAAGCCATAAGTAAAAAAACAAAAAACAAAACAGGTCCCTCAATAAGTGCAATTTATTACTTCACACAGTGACTTTTTAGTTTTAATCTAAATGACAACAGCATCCAATATGTTGTTGTTCCAAGCTACATGCAGTTTGTATTCAAGAGCATACAGTCCAGAAGTATCGTTCCCAGGGGGATTGGGGGGGGGTTTACAGCTCGAGAGCATTTGACCACTTTTGCCAGCAGGTGGCAGTAAAGGCTGCATTTCTACCACAGCGAGGAAGAGGTGAAGCAGAGTTCACCTGCGACTCAGTGCTTCTTTTTAAAATCATTTATTGCCACATAAGTACGTGAGTCGAGTTTTATTGGGTTTCTTTAGTTTAAAAAAAAAAAAAAAACAGCTGTGTGTTTTATAAACACACTCAAATGCACTTTACTTCTGTGGAGGATAAAATGGAAACACGTGATTGACTTGGAAGTAAGGTTTGTTTTTAAACGGTCCTCATTTTGTGGAGAAAGCAAAACGTTCATCGATAAGTCAGTGTGCATCTGCCGAAATGAATACTTTTATTATAAAGTTTTGTTTTTATTACAACTGATAAATGAGTGTAAACTATTTTTTCATCATCGTATTAAATCGATGGCTGTATGAAGAACTGCAGTAGCAAGTCAGATGATTAAAATGCAATTGTGAAAAACATTCAAGCTTAAATTGAATTTACAAGCCTGACACATGAAGATGAATTTCTCCCTGCAGTCAGCTGTCAAAGAGAAAATTGCAGCAACGCACAGAAGATTCATTATTTGTTTTATTAATATTATTTTTAGATTGATTTCTCTGGTTTTAGTACATTTCTATGAAAATCAACCTGCAGAGACCTGGGAGCTTTGTTGGTACCCTGTACCCAGATGGGGCTGCAGGTCGACCTCCACCAGATTCCAGGCAAATATCTGTCACTTCCCTGCACATAGACTCCACTGCCCTCAGAGGACAAGCAGTGACAGTGTTTTACATCTCTAAAATCAGCGGTAAAGACTCTTGATGCTACAGTTTTAAAAAGACATAATCAGCGTTTTGAGAATCAAAAATCACTTTCAGGAGCGGCCGTTTCTTGTTTCTGTTTGTGGACGATCCCGGTGCCTTCCAGCTTTTGCCACTGAAGTTCTGAGGCTTAATCTGAGACAAATAAAAAATAAAAATCAGCGTCTAGTAAAACAGTAAGAAAAAAAGTACAAATGGATTATAAATATAAGCAACAGACTGTTTTTCTATGTTGTTTGCAGTAATATAAGTTTGTCACTTAGTGAAAGAACTCAGTTCAAAATCTAATAAATGTACAAACTAATGTATTGTTAAATTACGTTACACTGTTGTACATAAAGTAGATTCACAAGCTGCAACATAAATAATGGACGTCAATAATTATAACAATGATAATACATGCATGGTTTTGAAATGGGCCATTCTCCATATTGAGTCCTTTTTACTTTTCAGTACTGAAAGAATATTTTGATGCTTTGTTCTGCTACCTAATTGATGGATTTTACTCAACAGCACTTTTTTCACTGTGGTATTGAACCAGAACTCACAGGGGTTTAAATTTAGCTGTGTCTAAAATAAACCTACATCTGAGGTACATGTACAATGTTTACATTCAGTATTTAAAAGGTTAAGTAGAGAACGAGACAGGGTCGGTTTTCTAAATGTCACTTTTAGCTGTTTTCTGGACTCATTGCTGGCATTGTTGTATTGACACATGCCCCCCCCCAAGCCGCTGATTGTCACTTCTCTGAAGATGTGATCTCTGAATGAGACATTGCTACACTATCTCCCTCCCAACAGGAAATGAATGGGTTCTCCATCGAATGCGACCAGGTGTCAGACGTCTTCAGTATCCTGTGTGTGTGTGTGTGTGTGTGTGTGTCTTTACAGTCCACTAGACTTGCTCCCACAGCAGGGGATTATTTTTTTTGAGTTGTTGGTTCGAGAAGATATTTTATTATTTTTTGACATTTACCTTTGATTCATATTTACACAGGAGCAGTGATAAGCTGTTACTGATGATTGATCTGATTGATTTATGTTCATAAGTAAGTGGCGACATAAATGTCCTTACTTAATCTGGATAAAAGTTAAAAGATGCTGCTCCCAGTGTTAAGAACGTAAAGTTTCAGGTTTTTCTTAGTTATTTCAGGTCAAATAATGAAAAAATCTCTCTTTTTTTCAAAACATCTGTAGAGAAAAAGGTTGACATTTTGTGAAATACACTCATTCACTTCATTGCTGGGAGTGATTACGATACAAGCCTCTTGTGTCTGCATTAAATACGAAGCTAAACCCGGCAGGCCGGTTAGCTTAGCTTAGCATAAAGACTGGAAACGGGGGGAAACTGCTAGCGTGGCCCTGTCCAATGGTGGACACCTACCAGCACTTCAGAGTCTCACTAACTGACACGTTACATCTTGTATGTTTAATCTGTGTGAAAATGACAACTCTCTTTTCAGAAGTGCGTTCTTCACAGCGGGTGGGGGAGGGGCTCCTTTCTCCCTCTGCGTGTACAGGTACGCTCACCTGGAGCCTGATATTCTGATTATAAAAACTGTTTAAAAATCTGAAACAATAAAAATCTGTATTCAAAAACCCCAAAACATGTCTTTCTGAATAAACAGACTTAAACGAACTGATATTCCAACCAGCTGCTTAGGGGGTAGTTGAACTGAAAATATTTACTGTTAAAAAATGAAACTTATCATTTTCTTGCCGCTGTCTGCCTCTCTCTCCTCCATCTTTGAGCTCAGGACACAAGTTTCTCTACTTCCTAAAAGTGGCAGCTTGGATTTCTAATACTAACTGAACATTATTGGGCACTTAGACGGCAGGAAAATACCAAAATAGGAGCCAGAGAGATGCAATACCTGCTAAAGACGACGCATTCGTCGGCTGTTCCGATTTTAATGCATCAGCTCATGTAAAAACAGACTCGTATCATAGCTGATCGCAGGCAAATGGTCGACCTGAAATCCTTAATCTGAGGTCAGGAAACTCTACTCTAAATAACATTATGTTTTGTTAGACTACATTATTTTATTTAAAGAATACAGGATTAGCAACAAATGGGCTTATAACATGTAAAAACATGGATTGTGGGTTGAAAACGCTGATGATGATGATGATGATTACTGTCTTCAGGCTGAGTTCTGCTGTGGACATTCATCCTCTCTCTCTCTCCCCACTAAAGGGACATCTTACATTAAAAAAAAAAAAAAACAAAACAGTTGAAGTCTCTTTTCTTGATCCAGGACAGAAAACACTGGGTATTGCTGCCAAACTTCTCCAGCTTTGGTTTCTTCGGTCGGCAGATCAACTGGTGGAGACGACCGAAGAAACCACCGACCGACCGACCGACCGACCGACCGACCGACCGACCGAACCACCCACTCAGCTGACATCATTTTGGAAACATCTCGTCCTTTACTGGCGCCCCCGTCGCCTCCTATATATGCCACATCTCAACCACGATCCTGGCGTGATGACTTCATTTACCCCCGCCCCTGCCCCACCCTCCACCACCACCACCACCAGGCAGGCGGTGGGAGGAAGAGGAGGGGCCTGGAGGTCAGCCTAGAGGCCTCTTCAGCCTTGCTGCTGTATCGTCATCTCCGTCCTCCTGGACACACACATATATATAAAGTAATGCCAGGATGACCACCACAGACACACCTCTAATGACCTCAAGCCTCTTTTCACACGCTCCCTGAGAGCGACGGGAGATCCAGCTGTCTACTCCAACCACTTTCTTCCTCTTCCTCCTCCTCTCACTTCCTCCTTTCCTTCAGCTCTCACCTCCTCTGCCGCCTCCTCCTCCTTCCTGCCTTTGGCTCCTCCATCACAAATCGGGTGTAAAAAGCCACTTTCACCTCCTACTTTCCCTACTTTACCTCCTCACCCCTTCACACCCCTCCCTTCTTCCTCCTCCTCCCCGTGGGGTTGGGGGGCAACAATGGGACGCTGCTCCTTCCTCCCCACCGTCCCCACCCACCCACCTCCACATCTGTGAGTGCCCCTCTGTCTCCTCATTCTTCTCCCTAACCGCTCCATTATTGGGCCTCTTTCACTTGTAAATGTGGCCAGCGATACTTCTGATGGGTCTTTTATGCACGCGGCCGGGGTCAGAGGAGGGGACAGTTTGAGGGGTCAGGCTGAGAGGCATGAGAGGGGGGTGGGGGGTTGGTTTAAGGAGTCTTGTGCTGTTTTCTCCTTGCGTCAGAGGACAGACAGACAGAATCCTGCAGTCATTTCAGATTATGTCAGATTGTCCATAGTCTCGTCTTCAAAAATTCGTAGCTGGCTGTTTCAGAGGACAGAGAGCAACAGACGGCTCAGTGTAGAGGGGCAACACCAGATCGGCAGTAATATGTCGATCGACTTCTGTACGTTTTACCATAATCTGAATGTTCTGCCAGTGCAGCTCTGTCTCCTAAACAAGAGCGTGAGTCCATAGTCATGTTAGAGGCATCAGATCATTTGCTCAAATACTCACTTACAAAATCTCAAAATCTCAAAATCTGAAGTATTAGCAACGAAAATGAAATTATCATGCAGAATGGTGCCTGTCAGCTGCCTGAACATTATCGTTGACGGATTAATATGCAAGTGGTATTTTAATGCTGTGGCTGGTAAAGGTAGAACTCATCTTAGTTATTTTATATACTGGTGGATAGTTTAAGTTATAACATTAAAAGCATATTTTATAAGTTGATCATATATATTTTGTAGAATGTAAAATCTTGGTCTTTAAGTGACTTGTAACTAAAGCACTATGGTTGATAAGTAACCTCTGAAATGTCGAAGATTAGAAGCATAAAGTAATACTCAAAGCAAAATGGCTTCAAAACTGTCCTGAAGTACAGTACTTGAGTAAATGTACTTAGTTACTTTGCCATCACTGCTCTATGATGTTTAGCAGAGTTTTGACTTAAACTCTTACTTGCATGTTTAGCAGGTCAATATATTTACCACATACACCATCTTAGTTTGGCCTGATAAGATGCTAAAATCTGCTAATTAGCACTGAACCTAAAGCAAAGCTAAAGTTTGATGGGAACGTCATTAGTTTTTTTCCAGGTGTTTGGTCATAAAACCAAAATACCGGACTTGGTTTTGGTGAAAATTAATGGTGATACAAAACCAACGTCTGTAGGATTCATCCTCTTGGGACCATGATTTGTCCCATAGCTGTTGTCAGCAGCACTGAGCTGTTAGCATCTGATGCTATCAGACGTTATCTCAGGGCAATTTTCACATAGAGCAGGTCTAGACCAGACTCTTTATAGTTATTATTACAGAGATACAACGTTCACATGAGCAAGAAAAACTCCCTTTAATAGATAGAAATGTGGAACAGATCCTGGCTCTTGGTGGTGGTGGTGTGTGTGTGTGTGGGGGGGGGGGTAGAGTGAAAGAGAGAGGGAGAGAGACAAAGGTGAGGCACAGGAGGGAGGAGAGTGAGCATAGCATAATAATGGGACTATATCAAAACTAATATTATATATATATAATAATTATAATATAATAATATTACTAATAGGACTAAATGGAATGGTAACAGTAGTAATCGTGATAATTAAAGCAGTGGGTGTTGATCAGGCTCATGGGGCTGTAGGTGGTTCTACAGTCCTGGATCCAGACTCTGATCCAGACTCTGATCCAGACTCAGGAGCATCAGAGGCAAAAAACGTGCAGAAAATGACGACAGGAGGAAGAGGAGAGAGACGAGGAAGAACAAAACTACAGGAGAGAGAAGTAGTAGAGTCAGTGACGATCATCGAACGGATATTAATGCACACAGGGAGAGAGGAGGAGGAGAGGGGGGAGCTCAGTGCATCATGGGAAGTCCCCCGTCAGTCTGGGCCTATAGCAGTATAGTGAGGGGAAGGCTCGAGCTAATGCTGAGCCAGTTCTAACCATAAGCTTTATCAAAGAGGAAGGATTTAAGCCTCCTCTGCCTCCTGGACCCAAACTGGAAGATGGTTCCAGAGCAGAGGAGCCTGAGAACACAAAAATCTGCCCCCGTTCTGCTTGTGGAGACTCTAGGAACCAATAGCAGGCCTGTGTTGTCGGAGCAAAGTGTTTCCTGGGGTACTAAGATACTATGAGCTCTTTATGATAGGAATCTAACACAGGAGATTTATGGTCTCTCTTTCTGGTTCTGGATGAAACCTCAGAGTATCACCAAAATCAGAAGGATTCATCCTCTGGGAACCATGAATGTCTGAACCAAGTTTTGTGGTGGACACATTCACATCATCCAGCACATTGACTTAAAACTAGTTTGACTGGGTCAGGAGCTAAACAGCAGGTCAGTTCAAACAGGAAAACAAAATGAAGGACTAGAGGCTGCAGGCAAGCAAAAGTATCGACAAAAAAACTAAAGTCATAACAGGCAGAAAAACAGGACACTGGGGGACTGGATGCTCAGGTGGACAACCAAACAACCCTACCGGTGGCAGGAATATAAAGTGTGGTGGCTGATTAGTGGAACGAGGAGCAGGTGTGCAGGCAGGTGGTTAAATCAGGTGGCAGGAAAAGCTGAGGAGCAACAGGAAGAATAATGCAGGTGCTTTTACTACTGACATGACGATTATAGGGACAAAAAAAAGAAAATGTTGCCACTGATCGTTCTGCAGATACGTTGAGTAACTCTGCATCTTTGCTGATACGCTCAACTATAAAATTGTTTCTTTATTATGTTGATAAAACCCTGGCGGCATAATATTTCCTTTCAAAATGTACGTGTTGTTCAAATTAGTAATTTATAAGCCTAAATGTTCAAAGACATGGTCGAGGGAATTAATGCGGTGTTATGGTGAATGTTAAACTCTTTCTATGGCCTTTTTCTGACATGAACTGAGCAACTAAATCACCAGTGCAAACTAAGTGGTAAACACAGGCAGAGAGGAGAAAAGATGGTTATTATTTATTGATGAACGTCCGTCCAGTGCCTCTGGTTGGTCAGTTGGTTCACCTCTTTGGTCCAGGCGGAAATATGTCAAAAACTATTCGATGGCTCACCACAAAACTTGGTTCAGATATTTATGGTTCCCAGAGGATGAACTGCAAAGATCAACATCTTAATTCAAACTTTAATCAATAGAAATAATGACATTCCCATCAGCGTCAGCTTTGCTTTGACTTTGGTGCCAGTTAGCAAATGCTAGCGAGCTAATGTGCCAAGCTAAGATGGTGAACATGGTAAATTACTATCATACCTACTTAAGTTCAGCATGTTAGCATTGTTATTGCGGGCTTATTAGCATGGTGACATTGGCATTAAGTCAAACCACTGCTTTGGAAATGTTTCCTTTATCCATGATTATGGAGGTGGTTACATTTGCTTTGTTGAAATTATTACTATTGACTCCAGGTGAATTTTCATGAAAAAGTTCCTCCTTTTAAACTTGTTTATTTATGACTGGAAATCTTATACTTCATTTTTGCTGAATTGTACTTATGTCTGTAGACACATCACACAATTAGCATGTGCAGCTCATCTCAAGGTTGGGTTAGCTTAGCATTTAAAAACAGTTGAAAATGTTCTAACCAATCCCTTTCTGTTTTACCTGTGATTAACAGCAAATCAAATGGTTCTTATCAGCAAACCTATAAAGGGAATCAGCTGGAAATAAACTGGAAAGCTTGAACACTGCTTCAAATGTCACATCCAAAGTTACCTCGCATTGTGTGTCTGTGTGTGTTGTGTTATTATGTTGTGAGTGTGTACTGTTCAGGACTGTGGCGTTAGCTTAGGTTTGTCGCTCGTGTTATCGCTAAACTGGCCTCCATAGTGTCATGGTCTGACCAGAGTTCTGTGGGATTATCTGTTATTTTAGCTCCTGTTCTGACCTCTGCCACACACACACACACCCACCCACACACACACACACACACACACACACACACACACACACACACACACACACACACACACACACACACACACACACACATGCAGAGGGGTGGTCTCAGTGGCAATCGAGTCTCCAGGACAACAGGTGAACAAAGGGGACGCGGCGGGGGGAATGTGAGGCGAGGAGGGAGGTTGGGGGGGGGGCTGATGGGAGATGATATGGTGGAAGGGGGTGAGTGTGGGGGGGGTCAGGTTGACCTTGGCCTCTGTGCAGTGGTCAGATGGGGTGCGAAGGCCACCGGCCGTGAAGGACGAGGAGGAGGAGGAGGAGGATGACGAGCGGGGACGGGTAGAGACTGTGATGCCTCCTCTCACTCCCTTCAAACTTGGAGTGATTAATGACAAAACACACACACACACACCCATAGAGAGCCCCTCCCGGTGACCCCCGCGAGCCCGCTGCTCAAACAGCGGGCCCCGGGGTCCCTGGCGTGGTCACTTTCCCAACACTTCTGATTGATGAGTGATTCCTTTCCCACCACAAATTATGGTAATAACGTCGAGAGAGACGAGCGGCCGCGACTGCAGCTGCTCCAAAACGGCTCTTTGAAGGCGCCGGACCTCGACCTCGGCTCTCACGTCTCAAAAGCTTTTTCCAAGAAACTTTGTCGTGTTTTTGTTTGGTCTTTCTCATTTATCCTTACTGGGGGAAATTTGATTGATGCAGGTGGAGTAATTCGAGTTTTTCACTCAAAAAAACACATTTTTGCTCAGGTTTTCACCCGAGTTTTAACTCATACGGATGAATTTGACCTCGCCTTCACCTCACCTGCTGCACGGCGCGAATCTTTAACTTTAAACGTGTGCTTCTGCCTCTGAATGAACTTTTCATGCAGTCGTGCTGCCTGTAAAATTCCCTTTGTGTCCGGCCTGAACACACAAATACAACTGCAGAGAATTTGAAATCTCCTGCAAAAATCCATTTATTAATGTAATCTCTCTGTTTTGTTATCTTCGAAGATATTTCTGGGTTTTCGAAGCCTCCTATGCATCAGCCTGCCAGGTAATCATCATATATTTTGGTCAACTTTTCACTAAAACAAGTCGGACTGTAAAATATTTCGTTGAAGAAGATCACGATAAACACATGCAGTATGTGTCTTGAATTACTGAACGTAAATTCTACCTGCAGTCAGAGAATCACCCAAATTCCCACTAATATCATGAAAGACACAACTACAGTGTTCTCAGTGATAAATGTTCCTGTTTATTGTATCATGTCTGCACAAAAAAATTTAAATAAAAACCAACTTGTTCGCATTGCTGTTTTGATTCTTTCTGTTATTTTGTAGAAATGAGCGTAGATGCAACACCTGACGCTTGCTGCACCCGTATCGAGAGTGTGGAGCCTCCGTCTTGGTACAGTTTGTTGTGGTTCTGATCTCTGAGCCTCTTCAGGTATAATAATGGGTCAAAAGTTGTCACGTGCAGTTAGAAGAGAAGAATTTCTGTTGACCCGTCGGCAATGTGCAGATGTCATTTTGTCTTTTCGAAAATAAAAAAGATAAACACTGGATAACAGACTAAATGACAGAACCAGGTTTCTATGAGATTCCTCCTGAGACCTTTTGGTCTTTTATTTTTCTTCTCTACACACACTGTGGAGACCCAGTGTGTTAATTATTATACATGAACTGTTTCCTCTGTATAATGCTGCTACGCGTGATTCACATCATCACAGACACTGAGAATAGACAAGCACAAAGTTTGGTTTATGGTTTTTTGGAGGAAAACTGAGTCATTTATTAGGCTTTTTTCAAACTCAGGTCCTCTTTTCTGGTCTCTTCTCTATAGATTAACACTTAAAAGTCTGGAGGGGTAAAAAGCAACAGGTGCTGGACTAAAAGAAAGAGTCTTCATGATTCCAGTCACTAATTTTCCTTGTGTGACTCAGAAAAAAACAGCACTGGTTTGAGGAATTGCAGTGAGCTGGCCTCAGTTTGCTCCCTCTGCTGTAAATGTGAATGTTTTTTTTAAAGCTGCAAAAAAAAATTAAAATTCTACATTTTAAGGTGCCTGTAAAAAGTATTGATATATTTCTTTTCCGTGTGATTATTAAAGCGTCTCTGCTCCACATTACATTTGTTGTGGAGACACCGAAAGTTCCTGCTCTTGCTCGACAGCAAGCGTCGCTTAAAATAAACAAAGCAGATGATTGGTCAGCAGGAGGCGGTGATGTCAGAAAAACCCACAGCTGGGCTTCTACAGCTGGAGCTGAACAGTGGTGCAGTGCGTGCGTGCGTGCATGTGTGCGTGCATGGAAGGTGGAGGTGGAGGTGGCGATGCCGTCTCGACCAGAGACGGTTGCAGACGTCCCGGGCGTCTCCGGTCGATGACGGAACAAGTGGCGACTGAAAAAGAGCATACACACTAACACACACACACACACACACACACGCACACACACACACACACAGACACGTGTTCCTCGTGCCCGTATTTTAATATCGCACGTGTGTCGGAAAGGAGCCATTCGTTCACTGTGGGGCTTCAAGGGCCAAACATGGCCGCCAGCCTGCGTCCTCCCCCCACAGCAGGGACACAACTGGCTGGTGAACAGAGCAGCGGTGACATTTCACAGGAGGTGACGGGCGGCGATGATGATGTTATTTGGGGAGCGTGATTGTTTGTGGAGGTGGGCAAACGGGTGGGGGTATAAGCAGGAGGATGGGTGGGTGGGGGTTGGGGTGCTACATCATATGGACATCTGCAGTCCCCTTCTTACACCCCCAACCCCAAAACATTAACCCATTTCCTCCACGCCAGCTCTGGTGGCGAGAGCGGATTCGTCTCCGGTTGTACCTGTGAGCACCAGACATGGCCGACTCTGGAGGGTGCACATACGTATGAGCACAGATGCAAACACACACGCATCAACACACACACACACACACACACACACACACACACACACACACACACATGCGTACACACACGCACACGCTTGCACATATCAACGGCCTCATTGCTCGCAACAATGAAAAGACGTCACGTGTCCTCGTGGACTCACAGGTCATTTCCAGCGACAGACAGTCAACACTCTTCCATGAGATGCTGCTGCTGCTGGTGTGTGTGTGTGTCAACGTGAGTGTGTGTGCGTGTGTTTGATGGGAAGGAGGGATGCTGGGAAGGAGGTCGTGATGTGACGTCACCCCTGCGATGCTCCCACTCCTCCTCCTCCTCCTCCTCCTCCTCCTCCTCTTCCTGTCCCCTCCCTTCATCTCCGTCCTCGCTGGCTTTTTACTCTGCGGTGATGTGTGTGTGTGTGTGTGTGTGTGTGTGTTTCCCAGTGATGACACAGCCTGGGTCACATGACTGTGGAGGTGGTGGTGTTGGTGGTGTGGTTGGGAGGAGGAGGAGGGTGGGGGGGGGGGGCATGAAGGATGAAGCGAGTGACCCGGAGCAGAACGCAGCAGGACCATGGTTGCTCGGCGCCGTGCATCCAACATGGAGGCCGTAACCGGAAGAGGAAGTCTTTCCCTTTTTTTTTTTTTGTTTTTTTTGAACGCTTTAATGCTGCGTCAATGTCCGTAATCACATTAATTCTCAGTGCCCCCCCCAACAGACACTTGAACCTCACATGGCAAAAACATGTGGAGATTCATCCTTTTTTTTTTTTTTACCTAATTTAACTCTGATCACAGGTTCACAGGTTCATTTTTCACCATTTTGGACCCGGAGGTTTTTTTTTTTTTTACAAAGTCTCAAAAAAACTGACATAATGAAAACAGAACAAGCAGGAGGAGACGTCACATCACATTGTAAAACGAACACAACAAAACACCCGGGGGGGGGTCGGGGGGCTGAAGACTCAAAAACCGCCTGGAAACGCCGCAGCCATCAGTCTGCGCCTCGGCGGCGGCGGGAGCCGGCGAGGTTAAACGGCCGTAATGATCCCCCCTGATCATTGTGCCGCCTGCCTAATTGTTTCCCCAAGATATCTCTGTCATCAATATCTCTGTCGATACTGATCAATCCCTTGCTGAGGCGCACTCGTCTGCGAGTGCGCCCGAAGCAGCCCTCGGCACCGCAGCCAGCGAAGCCTCGGCTGCATCAGCACATCTGCTGCCGAGGTTTGGTGATGCAGGGAAATAAAAGAGGAATAACAGGGTTTGGTTCTCTATCTGAATCCGGCTCCAAGGCACTGAAATAAACATTTTTTGTCTTATTCCATCTTTTATCACCGATGTTTTTTTTTCTGCTAAATAGTGAAGATCAGGAATGTTACATAAAATTTGGGTAAAACCTGAGTTTCAGTTCTATGACTGTCTTTTTTTTAGGTTTAATTTTTAAATATCAAGTTATTTCAAGCTTTCAGCACATACATTTTCAAAAACAAATGCGATAATAAAGTGGTTCTGATCCCAAGGGTCAGGACCCCAAGTGGGACGATTCCCTGGAAAGACACACAGATATTTATACCACACCAAATCCTGTCTATTTTTTTTAGGACTTTCCCTTTAACTGTTGCTTTTTTTTTCTAGTAAATTGCTTCATTATTTTATGTCCTCAGGCCTCAAACAATAAAGTAAAGAAATATTTGACTTTTTGGTTAATGAGAAGTTGCAATTAGTTTCTTTCTCAGGGGTCAAAAGCTAAAAAAAGGTAAAAAACAAAACAAAACAAAACCAGCAATAAGAGATAAAAGGAGGTAAAAGCTTTCAGATTGGATCAAATGCTACTGAACACAGATAAAACCAAAGAATTGAACCTTTTTATGTTGGATTCTACAGATGTGAATTTGGTCAAAGTCCCTTCACCTAAAACCTCTCAGGTGTTTTTAACAGTTAGTCTCCAGAGTTTCTGGACCCATTCACAGGTTCTGGTTCTATTACAAACCAATGTTTTTCATATTCTTCATCTGAGACTTGTTTGCAACGCCGAGTTTTACAAAACTGCCAAGAACCGAGAGTGGACCAGTCAGAGTCTCGTTGACTCGGTCTAGACTTCAGTTAAAAATCGGAGTCGTTCTAGACTCAGAGTTCTTGTAGCTGTTGAGACAAGAGTTTAACATTTGAAAACTCGGCTTCTTTTGCTAAATGAAAACTTGATTTTGTGGAACATATACAATTAGCTTAACTATCAAAAGAAAGATAAATATGGTTCCAGAGCTTAGATACCTGATATTAAAATTAATTAAAAATGATACTGAGCCCAACTCATGGTCTCAAAGGTCTGATTTCAACATGAGAGGAGTTTCCTCTTAGTTTTGACTCTGGCCCAGTCATTATGAGGCGTTCAGGGGCACTTGGTCAACAGACAAATTGTGCCTTTTTCTCTCCAACTTGGGTGGTGGTGGTTCATGGACTGAGCACACACACACACACACACACACACAAACACACGAATACATGCACACATACACCTCCCCGAGTTTTTTAATCCACTGCTCCAAGGCTGAGCTCCTTCCCACAGCTGCTCGGCTCCTCGGGCAACACGCTGAGAGCGGATTACAGCAGCAAATTAGTCTGAGGAGACCCGCCGCATCCAAGCCGGGCTGATGCTGTGGTGTGAAAATCAAACAGACCCCCCCCCCAAAAAAAACAAAAAAAACAAGGAGGCCAAAGTCAATCTGGGGGTTGGTTTACGCTGCTGCTGCTGCAGGTTCCTGTCATGTCACAGCTTTCACATGTTGGCAGGAGATTTTACTGTCAGTCCCAAACTGATTCTAAGAGAAAAGAGGAAACAAACAAAAACATCTAACATCCTCAGCAAACAGTTTCACTCCTAAAAAAAAGGGAAAAAATGCATTTCAATGTGACATGGTTCTTAAGTTTTTAAACTCTGGGCATGTTTAGTGACATTAATTGCTTTTTAAATATAGTTTTTTAAACAAACTTTTTTACTGAGATTCAATTTTTCTCAAACCTGACAAAATTCCAGAACCAGAAATTCCGCTTTTTGAGCAAATGTCCAAAATTCTGCCCCAAGTTAGAACAAAGATGCAAAAAAAAAAAGGATTTTTTTTTTTTTTAAATCCCCAATTTTCTTGCCATTATTATTTCCGACGAATATTGTCAGGATGCAGGAAGCCACAAGGCTTAATCCAAATAACGGAAAAAATGCGCTGAGGCCTGCTCAAAATTTCACATATCTTCTCCAGAAAAACAATAAAATCATTCACCTTTCAACCTGCTAAACTTCAGCTCTCACACATAAAGTGAATCAAATGATAAAAATGATCAAATGATGCATGAGATTTAAAAAAAAAAAATCAGGAGACATGATCAGAACAGGGAAATAAAAACAAAATAAAACAAAACAAAAAATCTGATGCTTCCAACGATCATTAATTCTTTATTATCATTCACCAACAGTAAGAATCAGTACAAAACGAATTCCGTCTTTATTGGCTTGTAATGGCACCTTTTATCAAAAGGATAAAGGGCTTGGAAAAGGTCACGGTTTGTTAAACAAAATTAAAATGATACATTCCTGAAGAATTATGCAAATCATAATCCCCCAAAAACGCCAACAAAAGGCGGCAACAAAAGCTCACCAGTGGAGCGACAATAAAAACCTTCCCTGCAAGGGTTTTTTTTCCAACAAGGGGGAAAAAAGTGGGTGAAATGAAGAGAGAGGAGCCGAGGAGCTGGGCCCTGCCGGAGGAATATTAGTTTCACTCCAACAACTTAGAAAAAACACCCAGCTTGTAAAATACTTAATTATCACTCTTTATTTCTTTTTTGTGCTTGGCCTCCTTCTCCATTAAAAAAAACCAAAACAAAAACTGAAGAATCTGCAGAAAAGTGAGAGTTTTGGTGCCTTTTTTCTGCTTGTTTCTGCCTCAGTTCATCAGTTAAAAGAAGTAGAAACTTCTGGAGAATTTAAGTTAATTAAAAAACAAATTAGAGTCATTAGGGATGGAGGTGGGGGTGGTGGAGGTGTGTGTGTGTGTGTGTGTGGGGGGGGGGGGGGTTGTGGCCCCGTGGAAAGGCCCCAGTAATAGGAGGAGCACAACACAAAAATGTATGGACTGAAAACTCTGGAGAGTTAAATAGCTATAATAATAATAATAATGATGATGATTATTATTATCATTATTATCATTATTATTATAAAGAAACTAAATGAGGAGAAGCCACATTTTATCCGGTTGGTGAAGGGTCAGAAGTGCAGGAGCGTCCAGCAACAGATGTCCAGGCACAATTCTCGGCTTGGATCAGAGATTTCACAAGAATTGCGTTTGGACAATCAGCAGCTAGGGCTCAAAAATAAAAACCAAAAGCAAAACCAAAAAGACAACCTCATGTAAATGAAGCTTTCAACACAACGCCGAGCAGACAACGGACATTTAGCGGAAGATTAAAGGTTTCAAATTCCTGCGTTAAACACGTGAATCTCCACGTTGAGTCTGAGCTCAGAGCGTCTCCACATCAGCCATATTATCCAATTACAGCCGCTAATTAGACGCCCTCCAATTTATCAGAAACGACCCCCCCGGAAAAACAGGAAAAGAGAAAAATCACCTTCCAAACATGAACATCGCGCACAGACAATAACTCTGAAGAGGGGGGGTTAAAAAGGACGAATCCGGGGAATCAGAGCAGTTTTTTGCCCCCCCCCAAAAAAAAAAACTCCTCTCCGCCATATCTGCACCTGTTAAGACGCATCCCTCTCCTCCTTCCATCCCTCCTTCCATCCATCCTTCCTTCCATCCTCCCTTCCCCTTGTAGTCTCCCTCCCCTCCAAAAAAGCTCCAAAAAAAGATGCAACTACCATCTGCCGCTCTTTTCGGCCGCACAGCTTTTCACCTTGTTCCTCGCACCAACCTGCAAAGAATTTAAAAAAAAGAAGAAAAGGAAAAATTTAAAAGGGAGAAGAGGAAGGAGAGAGGAGGGAACGTGCTGCAGGTTGCAGGATGCACCTGCTCCTCCGCGTGTAGTTTCCAGGAGAGGGATGCGAGGCAGGAGCTACTCCGGCGGCGGAGGACGGAGGCGGGGAGGCGGGGAGGCGGGCGGCCGGCGAGGCTGGGTGCTCCCCGCTCCCCAGGACGGTCGCGGGGAGGACGGGTGCGAGCGGAACGGTTCGCTGCCGCCAACAGCAGCGGCGGCGGCGGCGGCGGCGGCGGGAGCCCCGGTTCCTTCTGTCGCTCCTGCTCTCCCTCCTCGCTCTTCTCCTCCCTCCTCACTCCTCCTCCTCCCCTCCGTCCCCTGGCCGATCTCGGGGGCTTTTTCTGGGGCTCCTCCAACAATGAGACCCGGTGCGTCCGTGTCACCGGGAGAGAGCTCGGGAGTGGGGCCGCTCCGCTCTTGGTACAGGGATTTGAATAAACACACACATGCACACAACGCACCGCGGGGGTGTGATGATAAATGCCCATTGTGCCCGGAGGAGGAGAGGGAGGGAGGGGGGAGGAGGAGGAGGAGGAGGAGAAGTAATGAATCTGCACTGAGAGAGAGAGAGAGAGAGAGAGAGAGAGAGAGAGAGAGCAGCTGCGAATGGAGGAACCAGCAAAAACCTCTTAAAGACACAACGGTCTCATTTTCCCTTTTTTCTCCTTCTCTCTCTCTCGCTTTGTGCTTTTTTGCTTCTTCTTCATTTTCGATTACAATCAAAACACTGTTAACCCTCCTACATTAACACACACACACACACACACGCACACACTGGACAAACAGGCTGGACACACACTGGACGCATGACGTCTGCCTCCCCCGCTGCTGGTCTCACGGAGGCTTCCCTCGCTGGTGATGTGATGGTGTGACAGCGACAACAACAACAACAACGACAACAAAAACAACAACAACACACCGAGGCAACTGATCTTGATCTCGAGCGAACGAATTTCGTTGAAAAATGACGCCGCGTGCATCGAAAACAGTTTTAATTTGAGGAAAATACATTTAAATACGTTTTAATCCAGTATTTTTCGTTTATTTGCTTATTCATTTGTTTATTTGTTTCTCAAAAGATTTTTTCAAAAGATAATTTCAATCTAAATAAGTAATCTCATTTTAACTTTTTTTTTTAAATTGAACGTTTAAGAATTTAAACCTTAAATTTAAATTTGAGAATGAAAATTTAAACCGGACCCTCAACATGGAAGAGAAATCCTAAAAGTGCTCAGAAAAAAATTAATAATGAAGTTGTATGTTTAAAAATTAAAACTGGCCAATTCCATCTCATGAAGGTCATGATAAAATGATAAAAAGCTCCTGGTCAGTCACTAAATGGACCTTGATATGAATTGTTTTGTCATCTAAATTAAATTACTTAATCAGGATTAATACAATTCATTGAGGGGCTTTTAAGTTTAATGAGAAACATTTATAAATAAATAGATAAGACATTTTAAAAATATGTATTTTTTAAAGTCCTGGTAAAAAAAAATGATGAATAGCCCGAAAAGCCCCATTTTCTTCTTTATAAACATATTTATGATTAATATCAATATGATCATTATTATGAGCTTCTATAGATTATTGCTTCAACAGGTAACTGCAAACTTAACCAGTGTTTATTGAGCTTTTAACTAAGTGATGTGACTTTACTGTGATGAAACACATTAGTGCTGTTGTTGATGTTGACATTTTCTATTAAAGTTTTAAATATCTGCATTTCATGGGTGAAAAAGGCTCAAAACACCATTTACTGTTTTAAATCATCCTGAACATTGCAAGGCCATCGCTGATATGGAGTCAAACATTTGAGACTCAATTATGTCATGAAATTTATATATTAAAAAAATAGTCCGTAGTGGTTCAGACTCGTGCTTCTGACAACTGTAACAGCTGCAGTCTTTGCCTTCAGACCCTCACATGGCCGAACAGTGGCTGCAGTTGGCAGTGCGTCCCTCGATAGCGTCACACTGCTTTGTGCATTTTTATACATCGGAATTTTTCATGTGGTCGGTTGAACGAGACTCACAGGTTTGTCTGCGGACGGAAAGCCCGACTTCTGCTCTTGGGGCAACAACGGAGACTCTCTTCTATGGAAAGTAGCTATGGTTTTATTCAAAAATTTGCTATTGCTTTTGAGTACTTTTGGGGAGAAAAGTTGTTAAAAGGGTCTGAAAAGTCAGTAAATCTGGCAACAAAGGCGCCATTTTCGCAACACTGCCTGTAAATGACCCTGATTTCACAATAGAGTCTGTTTGTTCACATAAGCAACCAGTCAGACAGTCAGTCAGTCAGTCAGTCAGACAGTCAGTCAGTCAGTCAGTCAGTCAGACAGACAGTCAGTCAGTCAGACAGACAGTCAGTCAGTCACGAACACTTGCCTTTCCCAGCCTGGCCTCGCTGTTGCGGTCCGGACCCCTGGCACTGACATCACCATCCAGGATGGAGCCAATATCCTCTGCTGATTTCCTTCATCAAATCAATACCGATCACAGAGCAGCTGATGCAGATGCAGCGGAGACAGATGTTTGGGTGGCTAACTGCCATTTCAGGCGGGTTTTTGACAGAAAAATTGAAAGTGAATGAAAATTTAGGATCCTGAATGTATCTGTTTTTCTCTTCGGCTCCAGTCAAAATGCAGAACCAAAAACCTAAAACTCTGCAAATCCTCCTGCAGGTGTTTTGCATGGCATTTTTTAAAACTGAAATTTTTTTTAATAGAAAAATTATACATACATAAACCATATCCACTCTAATATGAACTTGATGTGGTCAGTGGTGCAGATTCCCTTCACTGTAAAGAAGAGAATCAACACATTTTATAGATCTACTAAAATTGGGTTTGGTGCAGAACTTCACTTTCAGTAATGACGGCGTCTGTCCCTATTGTTCTCTCTCCAATGGTCAACCTGAGGCCCAGGAACGGTTTGGGTTTTTTTTTTTTTTTAATTTCTTCCTAAAAGAGCTGTCAACAGTAAAATTAATTAATTAGTCTGGTGGCAGAGACAGTGGAGTGTGACAGCAAAGACAGAAACAAAGGGAAAGGGAAGAATTTGACAAGTTTCGAGAGCTGAAATAAAAAAAACAGGTAAAAAAGGTAAAAAATTTTTAAACCTTCAACGTTTAAAAGCTTTTTCAGGGCTTTTCTCCTTTCACTCTGATAGAAATATAAATTCTGTACAAATACTGAATATTTGTTTTTTGGGTCTTAAACCAGAGAAAAGATTAACTACATTTTTCCTAAATTTGCGAGATATGCCTGAAACTGCCCGATTGATGGCAGTGAAATTTTCACTTCGTGTTCACCTTCGTGTTCCCTTGTGGACGAATCTTCCTGACTTTACCTTTACTTGTAACCCCACATCTTATTTTTCCTTTTCTGCAAAATGGGGTCAACATTTGATGATTTGAGACAAAGGTCTCGACACCTCCTGGATGCATCTCCATTATTTTTGGTTCACATGCTCATGATCCCCAAAGGATGGACTGTCATAACTTTGGGTGATCCTCTCACTTTTCCTCTGGCATCATCGTCATGTCAAAATTTACATTTGTCCATTGGTCGGTTTATGACCAAACACCTGCTGAGCTAATGATATTCCCATCGGCCTCAGCCGCGCCTTGTGTTTGGTGCCAGTAAGCAGTGTTAGCATGTTAAGCTTAGCTGGTGAATACAGTAAATGTTACACCTGCATGACATCTGCATGTTAGCACTGTCCTCGTCAACGCAGATGTATTTAAGATTCTCACCTTCTGTGACTGTTTACACATGGAAACATTCATAATTATAATTATAACAAATTTTTTTTCTGTCAAAATGGACATTAATTGAAGTTCTGTGGTGAGATGCTAATTCCCAGGGTCAGATGTTCTAGCTGCCAATCCATCAGTCCAAGCTCCGGGCCCTTACTTCCCGCCTCACAATGAGAAGGGAACGCGACTTCCTGCGCTGGTCCCGGATCATTGGCCTCGGCCCATTTCAGTGAAACCCAGCGAGAGCTGCTGACCGGGCATGAAATTCACGGGTTTCAGTGGCGAGTTGTACCATCCCATGATGGTCCCAAAGCTTTTCCAGAAGCTTTGCAGCCTCATAATAAATTGGGTCAGGAAAAATTAGAATCTACAGATGAACCCAGAGTGGTTTTTGATTGAATCTTTTTTTCTTTTTAACCGTTGCACTGCTTGTGGGCCACTCAAGACAAAACCATCAGCTACAAAGCAAAATGTAAACGTTTAGACAACAGGCGAGAGGATAAATTACCCAGCAGGCTTTGCTGTCGGGGCGACGGCGGACCCTTCCTTCTCCTCTCGTCATACATGTCAGTGGATTCCCTCTGCCCTGCCCTGCTCTGTATGGCGAGTTAACATTTCCGTTGCTGGGAACATCTCCGCACGTTGGATGCTCATTTGCTTCTTAAAGGGCCCCGCTGCTGCCTTTTCATGGCCCTGTAAGAATAATTTAGTGCGGGAGGCCCGAGATCACTGGAGATTATGGCTATGAAAGGAGAAAAGGACGCGTTATTAATGCTTGCTCATCGGAAAGAGGCGGGTGAGAAAGGGATGCCCGACGGGGCCTGGATTCACTGTAGCGCACGGCTCTGCCATGGGAAACCAGGACGACCTCCGTCTATTATATGATGCTGGAAAGGAAAAAACAAAACAAAACAAAAACAAAAACAAAAACAAAAAACCCAGAAAGAAAAAAAAAGAAAGAAAACTGTAGTTATGCTGAAGAACACTCACTATACACACAACCACACACACACAACCACACACACACACCCACACACACACACACACACACACTACAGGTCCCTGCTGAAACATTACAGTAATACACCAGGACATAATACACATTAACGTCACTATAAACTTAGTGTTAAGCTCCACTATGGGTCCCTGCAGTAGTATTATAGGAACATTTAAAAAAAGGGGATCTTAACATCAAGGGGGATTAAAAACTATTCTGAGCCATAGACGTCAATATGTTCTTATATGTAATAAAAGACCCATTTTCAGCATTAGTTTTACTGTATTAATCTATATACTGAAAATAATAAATACACTGCAAAGCAGTATAAGATGAAAAATTGTGAAATTTTAAAAACACAAAGAAAAGAGGAATGATGGGAAAGTTACATTATAGTTACTATATCCTTGTCTGGATAAATAATTATAAGTATTTTATTATAATAAAATTATAATTCAGAAGTGTGGACTTAGGTCATATTCAATTTCTTTTACATGGATGATCTGTTTAGACAGTATGATAAAAACAAAATTTCACTGCAAAGCAGAAAAAAACCCCTACAACTAGAGAGACATTCAATCTCACAAACTTCAGATAAGAGATGAGGATAAATGGTAAAACGATCAGATCAAATCACATTTAAACCCAACAAGCCAAGTTTATTGTCAGAGCTCAGTCTGTTACCGTGAGATACCGAGACGTCCGAGCCAGGACTCGTCCAAACACCGTCTGAGTTTTCAGCTCAGAATCTGACCGGATCACTTCTCCGGTTTCCCTCGATAAACCAAACACACACATTACAGCATCATGGCAAACAAAACCTTTTACTACCAACAATAACGGGGACTCTCCCGCCCACGGCACCTACCTCAGCCCGGTGAACCCAAACATACGAAGAGAATGGCAGTGGCCCCAGAACAAGAACATGACGTTCTACCTGGATTCAGACTCAAGTCACGACTTTCAACTGAGTTGAAGTTCAAGTCACAATTGCCAAAGAAAAGATTTGACATTTTACCAAATACTTGTATTTGTTCTCTGGGTATAGATGAGAATATTGGCGTCACACTCATGTTGAGGTGATTTGTTTAGCTTAGCTTAAAGCCTGGAAACGGAGGGGAAGCAGGAAGTTAGTGAGCGGTGTCGTTACATTAGGTGAGGAGTTTGGCTTTAGTCCAGAGACTTTTAAACTCTGAGTGTGTGTGTGTGTGTGTGTGTGTGTGTGGGGGGGGGGGGGTTACAGGTGCAAGCAGGTGTTCAAAAATAACAACAGGTGATTGGTCAGTGTCGTTTGAAACCAGCTGCAGAGGCTGTGACACTCAGCTCGCGGACGACATTAAGCTTAGCCACTTTAAACCCGTCGCAGCTAAACTCGGTCAAGTCAAAGTCCATCACGAATAAACGTCAGTAAAACCACTTAGAAATGAGTGAGAAAACATGATGCTTATAACCGAGGAACTTGTTTTCCCCAGAGTCAAAGTAATCCATCAATACTTGTCTGCACATCTGATGGCGCCTAGCAACCAGGGTCCATTTAGCAGCAGTTCCTGAGCTTTCAGCTGTGTCTCGCACCCTGGAGGGAGTTCGCCTGGCTGTTGCAGAACTGTTGAGAGGTTGACATTTCCAGTTTTTCCGAGTGTTTTGCAGACTTCTCGTCTGGGTTTTCGATGCCTTGTTTAGGACCCGGACTTTCCTCGAGGCCCATCTCTGCTGTAACTGGTCCCAGAAGATGCAGACTTGCAGTCGCTCAGGTTTGAACTAAGATCAGTCTACTTTTTAATTCATATTAACAGGGTCTCACGATAACAAGACACGGGTGCTTGTTTTAATGTGAAATCAACATAAATACAATAAATTATCCCTCCACTGATGTAACATTTGGTGCTTTCTGACTGTTTTCAACAACACCTAAATGTTTCCAAATCAAAGTCCCTCAAAGTGGAGACGCATCATATCACAGACAAACATTAACTCTGAGACCTGCTGCCGTCTGAAGTGGTTTTAATGGCAGACATGACAGGATTTCATTATGTTAGGCTCAGGCTACAGGGTCAATACTGTCTTCTTCATACGGTTCATTCAAACTGCAGGAAATATTTCTTTGTCTGTTTACATTAACAATAGTAGTTTTAATAGCAACCTTTTTTCAATATTAGGTTTTTCCTTTTAAAAAGTTGCAAAAACTACAGCTTTAATGTTTCAGAGGCTTTTCTATAACAGTGAGAAAACAGTTGGGGAAAGACTCTGAGTCCAGTCAATGTTTTTTTTGAGAAGAATTGGAAATAAATAAATACATCGACACAAAATTATACTGTCTGCGAGTAGATATTTATATTAATTGCAAAACTCTGTCAGAGGGAAGAGGAACTAAACTATCACCTCATGGTAAATCTGCCTCTGTAGAAACGCAGATGCATCACAGTGGTGATGAGCCCCCGCTGACCCCCCCCCACCTCAGTTTGGACACCGCTGATGTCCACAGTGAGGACACGCAGTAGTGTAGATCATCTAACTTCAGAGACGCAGAGGAGAGTAAGAGTTTCTCTTGTTGTCATGGATGTGCCAACACCTCTAACACCACATGGTGCAACAGGGCCGGTAGCCGTGGTCGGGAACTGGTCCCCGGTGGCCAGCGCCATGTGGAACCAGTAAGACCAGCGAGGCAACAGACAGGACAGTCATGGCGGTCTGGGAAACTTGAATGTATGGGCGTTAATTCCAAAGATGCAGACGGGTTCGACCGTCTTTATCGCATGGACACCACAAAACCAGGACCAGGAAGTGAGACTGATGCTGGTGGCGCTGCCTGCAGGTGCCGGAGACCGGATCATTGGGTGATGTCTCTTAAAACCAGAATTACGAGCTGCAGAGTTGGTTGGAATTTTTTGTGAATTAACCTCTTTCACATTACTGTCGTCTGATTCAGCGTAAGAGTCCACGGCCATGCTAGCAGCTCTGGGAGGTCGTAAACACATGGTGTTAGCTCACAGTGCTAACGTACGCATGTTTAGCATTTGTTTGATATTGTTTCCCATCTTATTTTAGCATGTTAGCATGATCACATTAGGAGCAAATGCAAAATCCAACCGATAGTTCTTGAGATATTTCATTAAAAAAAAAAAAATACAGGCTCGTGGTAACATAGGCACATCATCTGGGAACCACGAATGTCTGCACAAAACGTCCTGCCTATCCATCAAGTAGCTATTGAGACATTTCACTGAGTAAGTGAAACCTTTGGGGGGGGGGGTCATTGAAGTCACTGGAATCCGTCCTCTAGGGGACTGGAATATCAATAGTAAATTTCGCGGCAATCCATCTTCTAGCTGCTGAGACATTTCACTCGAAAAAGACAAAACGTCAACCTCGCGGAGGAGCAAGAGGAAAAGTCGGAGGAAAAGTCGAAGGAATTTCATCCTGTAGTCGTTGAGATTTTTTTCAGTCTGGACCAAAGTGGTGCATCAGCAGACTCTGCAAAAAAAAAAGAACTAAAACCAGATTAGTCCTTTAAAAGAGTGTAAATGTGTTTATGTTCCAGTAATGTAGCTCTTTCTAATTACAGCCCCCAGTGTCAGTGGAGTCAGTGGGCTACTTCTGTGTTCCTTGCAGAGTTAGCACATCTGTGGGAAGACCCCCCACCGGGCTGCTGTTAGTCCTGCTACGCCCGGCAGTGGAGCAATGGGGGAGGTTGAGGAGAGGAGCAGAGGAGTGGGGAGGGGGCAGGTGTGTGTGGGGGGGTGTCCCATTCCATCCCTGAATAAATTTAGGGTCCCCTCTAAAGACCTGGCCCTGGATGTCCGACCCCTGATGCTGACCTCTGACCCCTGCAGAAGGAGAAAAAGTTATTGAAGCCACCGGTGGAGGCTCCCAAAGCTGACCGGCGAGGAGGGGCTGGGAAAGTGGCCTGATGGGGGCGAAGGGTGGCTCAACGGGGTCACGGCAGAGAAAGACTCCTGGGTGGGGGGTGGGGGGGTTCAGGAGGGTGAGGGGTGTTAAGGGTGTGTATGTATTTGTGTGTCTGTGTGTGTGGGTGTGTGGTGGGGGTTGTCATAGAGTGAAGAAGTTTCCTTTTGAGTTGAGCCCCCCCCCCTTCATGTCCACAAGTGTGTCCCTGCTGCTTTTGTGGCTCTGAGCTACGGCAGGACAGAGGCCTCAAACAAACCGGCTCCAAACAATGTTCGGCCCCTTTTGTTTCTCGCCGGCCTTTTCTTCCTCGGCCCTCCGTCGCAATCTACCGGCCTCCTTTGTATCGATTTCCCTCATTCAGCCGCTCGTCGGCCTCTTTCCGCTGTTTTATATGCTCTTTTCTGGCTTTTTTTGTCCGACCAAGCACCCACCCCCCACCATCCCTCCTCTGGCATTCTCCTCAGTGTGAGAACGCAAATGTCCCCCTCTTGACTGGATGCAACTCATTAAAGACAGCTAATTGATGAAGAGTGTAATTAGTGTGACAATCAGAAAGGGAAATCAATATGTTTTCCGGCCAGAGGAGCTGCATCAGGGAGGACAAGAAGGAGGAGAGCAGGGTGCGAGGAGCGCTGTATGTTTAAGGGGGGGGCACTTTCACTTTTAGATACAAAAGAGGAGAAATTTACTTCCTAGAAAAGAGGTTTAAACGTTTGGGTTTTTTTTGTCTGGTTTAATTCTTGACTCATATTTGGTCCCATCGTGCACTAAGCAAAGAAAGCGAACTTTTATTTTTATAGTATATTTAATTCAAGGGGAAATTCAGTTTGCATTATTTAAAAAAAAAAAAAACATGCACATATATACAGGCAAACACACACACATACTCGGGTATAAACACACAACTAGTAAAAAACAAAAACCAAAAACAAATGCTGCTTCATCAAATCTTGATGGAAAACCTGGTCCAGGAAGACCAGAGGGTCCTGACAGGTTCCTAATAACCAGACCAGAGAGATTCTGAGGAGCCAGGTGGTCGAAGGCTTTATAGACGAGGAGGGAAACGAACCCAGGATCCTCCAAAGATCTGGCACCGGATCTAAATGTCCATCTGTGTGAGGACAACTCGACAGGAATGTTCTCATCCAGGGGCTTTTAGAGAGTTCAGACCTGGTTTTATGGTTCCGGTTAGAATCAGGTTCAGGTCAGGGCTTGGGTTTGGCAGCCATTGGTGTTGATGTGGATGGGTTGGGGGGGTAATTATGTCAGTATGTCAGTTGGGGTCCTCACAAGCGTAGACGTAAAATCTATACTTGTTCTAGTATATCCCAGTGTCGTGGTTGTCGTTTTGATGATCAATATGTGTATTGATGAGTCAGTGTTGAAATGTTCAGTTCTCTCCATCATCAGTTCATCATTCTGACATCAGCTGACACATGAGATTAAACATCAGATCAAACATCAGATTAAATCTTTAAAATCCTCCTGACAAACACATTTTTAGTTCAGACTGAGGACGAACAGTGTCACACTTTCAGCGAGCGAAGACAGTTGACAACTGCTTCTCCATCGGCTGTTAAAAGTTACTCTTCCACGATAATGATGACTTTAATAATTCTTGTCATCTTTCGTGCTTCATTAATGGAAAAAAAATTGATCTTACTCAGTTTCACGTCATTTAATATCCAGTAAAACCTTCTGCAGATAAATCACCTGCTGTGAAACAGGAGCAGGTTTATTTTCACAAAATCAACTTTTTAAAATGTCCATAGTAGATGTTTGTCAGTTTGTTAACAGCCAAACTTATGGGATCCTTGTCAAAGATGTTCATTCATCAGATTTTTCTGACCCCACCTATCCTCTTAAACTTTTTTTTTTTTTTAATCCAGGATAAATGTTGAGGAATCTTTGATTTGCTTCACTGTCACTGTCACATCCAGTGATGTCAGAGAACCTTTGTTGATTCTTGGCTTAAAACCTACAACTTATCTATTTTCCTGCCAAACATTCCTGAAATCTGCTCATGGGGCTTTTTAATGCATTGGCAATCAACAATCAGACAAATATGAATTAAGGTTTTTTTATTTGCTTCCCCACTGTTGTGTTGATTTATGAAGGAACTGATTGGTTCTTTAACCAAATGACATGTTAAAAACAAAACAAACCAAGCTCGAGCTCTGGCATCCGTCCATAGCACACCTGCTCCTGTTGCATAATTTTGAGTCTTTTGATGCATTTTTACAGATATTTTGTCTCTTTGGGCTGTTTAAATTCACACCAGAGGAAAATTACAGTCTCATTGAAGAACTTTTCCCTCTGACGTTTTGTATAATGAGTTGAGTTCGGATTCAGCTTTGGCTGGAGAGGCTGAGCGCGCCCCCTTCATCCTCTTCTGTGCTGCTTGTCTGCCCCCTGCTGGTGAGGAGGGGGACTGGGGGTCTCGCTGGGAGAGCTGAGAGAGGAGGAGATCCACGCTCTGGACCAGAACAGAGTCCAGAACCTTCTGCTCCTCTGAGGAGAAGCGGCCCAGGACGTGACGCTCCACCGACGTTTTCCCTGTCGGCCGGCCGATCCCGACTCGGAGCCTGGGCATCACCTGGGGGGGGGGGGGGTCAGTCTATCAGTCTTATCTTTTCTACTTTGCAAAGACAGAAATGTTCTTTTCTTCTATTTCTCTTTTTTTCCAGTGTTTCACCTATTCTAAATGTTTCAACAGCAAAAAAAATCCAGCAGAAGGCAGAGAAATTTTCATTGGTAAGTTGAACCTCACCTTTCCTCTGCGCTGGAGCATTTTTAATTTCCATCTCACACTTTGTTCCACGTGTGGAGACTTTTTTTTTTTTTTTTGTATTTTACCATGTATTTATGTTCATGCTGCTATGTACACTGAGCATCCCTGGTTTAAAAGAAAATCCCTTCTGGCTAAAAAGACAAATCTTTTCTTATCAAGAAGAACAGTAAAAAGTAAGTGTTTAAATTAACATTCGTACCCTGAGGTCCAATGTTTCTGAGCTGTAACTTTCATTTCAAATTTAATTTTATCAAATCAAAGTAAATAAAATTCGGTGGATACTTGCATCAGTCTGAAGACAGTCCACACAGGAGCGGACTCCATTGTGACCCCTGTGAAAGAGAATTCAAATTCAGTTTAACAATCCTTGGTTTGATCGGCATCAAGGGAACCCGAGGGGGTGAAACCGACCTGGCGCTTCCTCCATGTTTGATGCCGATCTTCCCCAGGGGTTTGTCCAGCTCATCGTGGACTAGCAGGACGTCCTCGGGCTTGACACCGTATTTAGCAGCTGGTGGAGAGGAGACTCTGGGTCATGAAACACTCAACGTGGTGTGCCAATCCCCCCCCCACACACACACACACGAACACACCCCCAAAGCTACAATAAAAGCACATTGATGAGAAACTATTGTTTAGCTACTGATTGTAGAGTCATATGAAGACAAAACTTCAATTAATAATCTGAACATAATAAGGAAAAAAACCTGATTCTCTCCTCTCTCTCGCTCACACAACACACACACACACACACACACCCCAGCGACCCTACCTGCTTTGGCCACCGACACCCCGTTGACGTTCATCAGCAGCCTGGGACGGAGCAGCACCACGTGTGTGTGTTCGACCTCTGACACGATGACCTCACCGGACACGTGCTTGTCGCCGCGCCAACGATCGACCATGCCGAGCCGGGCCGCGAGCGCGCCGAGCACCGCCATGCCGACGCTGTGTCTGGTCCCCTCCATCCCCGAGTTACCCAGCCCCACCACCTGACACACACACACACACACACACACACACACACACACACACACACACACACACACACACACTCAGTCAGTCCTGTAATACAGCAGCTTTTCACTGTTTTATTGCTGCCGTGCAGAAGTTTTAAGGCTCTAAAAGTAAAGGGAGGATGTTTTAAATGATAAAATCATGAATACTTTTTATTTATCAATAAATATTTAAATATTTAAAATAGTATTTATCAATAAATATCCTGATTCAGAGTTGAGTTTGGACTTGTTCTCCTGCTGCAAGACGAATCTAGGATGGTTGATGGTTTCGTGTGATGGATCAGAATCTCAACATCTGAAGAGCCTAAAACTTTTGCACATCACTTTATATTTTGACAATTAATTTTTCAAATGGTTCTGACATGGAAAAAATTAATAACAGTGAAAATAATACTTTCAAATTAATATTAAGGTTTTGGCTGTTGACTGTCACCTATTAAAGGACAAGTCTGGAGACCTTCTATACTTTTCTTAATGTCAAAATTCTCATGAAACAACAAAAACCAACAATACATGTCTCCAGGATCAATGTGTGTGTATCCAAAGTACTCGCTAGAGCACTAAATGTGGATTAATCCACCGCTGAAAATAGTTCCTAAGAAATGCACTAATTCCTCCTTTTTATGTGATGTTTGCAAAAAATACTTAAAAAAAAAAAAAGTGTGACTTCACCTAAAATATTTACAGATATGATGAAATTTTGCCTGGTAAAATGAGTGTGGATGGCAACGATTCATAGAAACCTTATAAAACACTGATTTATAGGGTGTGAGGTACGTTTGTGTCTGAAACTGTAACAAGTCACATCACAATAGAGAGAATTAAAATTGTACACAAGGGCAAAAAAAAGCTCATTCTTCTTCACAGAAAACTCCAGAAAGAGCTTTATGTCAGCAGGGCAGAATGACACCGATGGTACTGATCCACTGGCAGCAGCAACACTATAGACTACATTGTACTAGATTCAGGCTCTATGGTCGGACCGCTGACACACTGCAGACATTGTGTGCTGCCTCTACACACTGAGCTTTTATTTATTTATTTTAACCAGAAAATTAAAGATGAAAAATACGACAAGTTCATAAAGAGAAAACAAAAAAACGCCACATAGTTGCCCAACGAAAATAAGACACATATCCATAGAATACCGCTTTTGTGTTTTTTGTCTCAGTAATTTTTGTGGTCATAATCAATGGAGAAAATGCCACTGAGGCACTCCAGGAACAAGCCGGACTCAGTTCCAAAATCTGTCAGTTTAACGTTGCCTTGTTTAGTTACAACCATATGACTAATAACACACGACACCTGCTCAGTAGCGATTTCAGTTTAGTGCCTAACACAAAGCAGTGTGTATTTGTATGACAACAATGCCGAATTAAAGGGGCTAAAACTGACTCAGAACATGTCCCCATCTTTAATCTATGAGATAGATACATTGGCCAATAAGCAAACCAACTCTCAGTTGTCAGATTTTTGAATGATGTTTGGTGGGATTTGACGATCCCCACTGGCTAAACTCATGGTAAGATGTGACCGATGGGAGCTTTCACACTCACCAGCCTTCGGCGTCCGTGTGTGTGTATCTCTGCATCGACGCCCATCGCGGGCGCCAACGTCTCCCTCAGCAGAACTCCATTTATGACTCTCGTGAGAAGTCGTCGCATTATGAAAAAGTTCAGCAGCTTCTTTAAAAAGTTCAACAAAGTACGAAAGAACTCACTCAAGGCTCTGCCTCTTTCCATTCGGCCTATAAAACAGACTGGCTGCTGTTGTCAACAAGCCAAATATCAGACGTGTTCATGATAGATGTCGGTGATGAAACGATATTCCCCCAAGAGAAAACAACGTATGCCGATTCTGTAAATTTGCTGATTTCTCAACGGGGTTCAATGTCTCTAAACCGACTCTTTAATCGTCTTTATCTGCATCTTCCTTTAGTTTATTATCTGCGTTATATGAGAAACTTCACTTTTACTCGAACCCTCTGACTTCCCAGTTCATTTGAGCCTGAACTGCGTGTAGGTAACTTTCAGTGATAACCGTTAGCTTGCTAAAGTTAGCTTACCGTACCTTATTGGCTAACTCAGACACGCACAGACAAACTTAGAGAAAAAACACAGGATGGGTTGAGAAGTTGGCGCCAGTGCGACGAGACGTGAAACCGGTTAAATCAAGAATTTATTCACTGAAAACGTTAATGTAAAGCGCCATGAGGCCCGTTAGCTCGTCCTGTCACCTTTCTCCATCGCACCGGTCAACGACAGCCAGAAAGACAACACGGGCCGACGGGCTCTCCGCGCCGCCGTGGGCTACAGCGCCATCTGGCGCGGTCATCGGGAACTGCACGACGAGCGCAACGCCGACCTGAAGTCTTCTCCGGGGAAAACGGTCGATGAGCGCGTGGGTTCCAGGAAGCCCCGCCCATCACCACACCTGTGAGGTTCCTGATTAACACACCGGACCGAGAGTCATGTGATCACCTGCTCTTGTTCGGATCACCTGAGACCTGAATACTGCAGCAGAGGAATTTAAACATCAAATATATTTTGGTCTGTGTGTGTGTGTTTAGAATATGTATTTACTGTCCCTAAGTTTTAGTTATCTTGTCACTTAGGTGATATTAAGCTTCTGAATATGTTTCTGAATATGAATAATGAACTTTGAGTGGACGAAATAAAATAGATATTACAGAATGTAATTAAATAGAAAACATGGATTTAACCATTGGTTTTCTATTTTTTCTATATTTGATAGTTCTGGTTTTGAAATGTTCTATAGAAGTAAAATGTACTTATAAAATTCCTTTGTAATTACAAAATATTTGTGTAAAGTTTTTAAAGCAAATGTACAAGATTCATGAAGAATACAGTTTGCATCCAGAAAAGTAGTAAGTGAAAATACCTAATTTTAACATGATCTCCAAGGTCTTGTTGGTGACCAAGAGCCCTGAAATATCTCAGTTAGAGGAATAAAAAAAGAAAGAAACTCATGATTTTTCTAGATTGTATTTTTATTTGGAAATTGGAGTTTTCACAGATTTTTCAGTATCCAGCAGACTGATCATCAGTCTTGATCTGGGGGGCAGGGAACGACGTCGGGCACCGGCTGACATCTCTCCACCACGGCGTTGATCTCGCCGACGCTCATGCCGTCGTAGGTGCCGGTGATGTGGGTCCAGTGGGTGTCTCCATTGTGGTTGGTCCTGCTGAGCCTGCCGGTGAAGGGGATGTCGGCCATCATCTTCCTGCCGTCCATCCTGACTGTGCAGGAGTGGTTGGGCGGGACCAGCAGCTCCACGGAGACGGAGTGGCTGATGGACTCCTCCGTGGTGGTCCCCTCCGAGAAGGTCACCAGCTGCTCTTTGGTGAAGTCCACGGTCCCCGGGCCGAGGATGGGCACTTTGGCCTTCATGGTGGAGATGGACCCGTTGCGGGTCTCCCTGCCGATGTCCCAGGTCTTCTCCACCGTGTTGGTCTTCTCTAGCTGCACCGTCTTCCTTACGTCCCTGCACTCCAGATTGGTGACCTTCGTTAGTTTCAGGGCCTCCGGAGGGTGGTGGAACAGCTCCATCTGGTCGATGCCGTACTCCACATGAGAGATGTGCTGGCTGTAGCTGTCTCTGTTGATAGCCAGGACCTGGTAGGACTTGTACCAGTACTCATCACCCTCCCAGGGGAGGAAGAAGGCCTCATGTCGGGTAACCACTTTGCCGAGACCGTACTTGTTTTTTCCCACGTAGATGTCGGAGTCGGGGCAGGTTTTGACGGCGTACTCTGGGACGGACCCGTACGAATCCTCCACCCACTGCAGGAACTCGAAGTGGTCAACGTTGACCAGCATTTCAAACCTGGAGGATGTGTACTCTTTGTCGGCGTAGGGGTACTGGCAGAAGCTCCCTTTACTGGGGGTGTAGAAGCCGGCCTCGCAGTTGACTTTGCACACGTAGTCGGTGCGTTCGCTGTAGCCGTTGAAGATGGCAACGGCGCCGTCGGGGAGGGAGCCGTTCCACGTGACCCACTTGAGGTTGATGTGTTCGCCAAACATGGGGAAGGAGTCTGAGGTCGTCTCAGCTCCTGAGATCTCCCGTATTATGGGAGGGTTGGCGACTTCCCGGGAGGGGACAACACCTTCCAGTGTGGGGTTAAGCCATGGCTCTATGTAACAAGACAGAAAGAATCTGGCACCGGGTTTTGATATGTAGATTATTCTTTTCATTAAAAGTATATTGACATGGAACATTTGGAGAGTTCAACGGGCAGATATATGAAATTTACCACACCAACATTTGCGGCTGCAACACGAGCATTGTTCATGTATTTAGCTTTGTACCCAGGTACGTGCTCTGTATATTAACAAGTATATCTACTCATGGGCAGGTCAGAAGGTTAATGCTCAAGCAGGCAGGCAACTTTTGAAGTGGTAAATAGCTAATTTTTGAATTCAGCTCTCCGTTAAGGACAGTTTATGTTTCTGCACTGAACCAATGCGTGGGCTACGGTGTAGCCACTACACGTGATGTACGCCATCATGAGCATTTATACTTCCGCGTAGGTGTCACTCTGCAGTTCCAGCACCAAACCACTAGTTGGCGGCAGCCTTTATGTGCTACTGCGTTGAGTTTCTTCACCGCTATTTTCCCGAGTTTTCTCAATACAGCTTCGAAACAACGGCGACTGAAACTGAGCTGATCTTGAAGAAGTTGGAGCTGATGAACAGCAGTTTTCAGTTTTCCTGAATTTACCACAACGCAGAAACGAAAGAAGACGTCGGAGGAGATGGTCTGAAGGACCCTCGAACTGATCGAGGCAACCCAGGGCATTGTGCCATGGCAGAACAACAGTGTCGCGGCCAAACCAGTCAGTAGATTGTACATTTGTAAGCTGTGTAAATAAATGAACCTATAAAACGACATGTAACCGTGTGAATAATAAAGAATGGTTGAACAATAACAATGGAGGTAGTGTTGTTTATTTGCTGGAACATGAAAAATGCTAAAGGTGCAAATGTTTCAAGTAGAAATATTTAAATAACAAACAATAAGTATTAGAAAATATATAAGCTTTCAAAAGCATACAAATTATTATAACAATATTAAGCAAATATAGCAAATACGCATTAGGAAATGCGATGCTACGAGCCGACCAACCACAGCTCTTGTAGTCTGCATCACAGCGACACGTAGCTACATTTTTTTCGGGAGGTGCACGTCAAGTTGCGGCGTAGCTTTGGCGCAGAAGCATAATTTGGTGTTTAGAGTGTCTGAGAAGATAAATCTTCCGTTTTACCGTGAGGTGACTCGCTGTGGGGTTTTTCCTGCCCGTCCTGCAGTTGGGAGACGTCGAGCAGCGGGTCGGACATCAGCGCCGGGCCGCAGAGCTGCAGCACTGCCAGGACAACGGCGACGCACCACCCCATCTGGACACGAGGGGGGAAAACACAACCAGCATGTCAGCATCAGTGGGAATTTACTCTGCAGGAAAAAAGCTTCAGGGATGAAGCTCTTCAAACGTCACCTGCTCACCCCGACCAAACACGACCACCGGCCTCTCGTAAGAGAGATTCTTAATCTCACTCATGTCCCTTCCTGGTGAAGTAAAGTTGCATGTTATTCCATGGGCCGACTTCACTGAGAGGATTACTTATTTATTTGTTTAGAGCAGGTTTCGAGCACAAAAACCCTGCAAAGTCAAATCCACCACACCCAGTTCTCTTTCAATTTCACATTTAAGTAGCTTTAAGGTAAAATAAAAACATTTTTTTTCCACAATTTGTGATACACAGTATATTCTTTTAAGCTATACAATGTTTACACTGAGTGAAAACCCAAGTTTCCTTGTTCTTTTTATGGCTACACCCTCGGGATTTAAGAGGTTGAGGGCTGTATTACCTAATAAATAACCTCTTACGTGTCTCTTTTTTTAATAAGTGCATTGTTTAACAAACTTGCTCCCTTGTGAAAATGTGATATTTCTGTTTATGTGAAGACAGGACATGGCGCCCTATAAATACGGCACAAAGCTACACCTGTTTAGATGTTGCAATTCCTCTAGTATTGTCTGCAGAGGCCAAAAAGGGTCAATTATTGTGTAATGGTCCTTTAAAGATAAGTTGGGTTTTTTTTCAGTATTTTGATCATGTTTTGTTCTTCAAAGCAGGAGGAAAAAAATAACACATTTTTGTGGGAAAACAAGAGTTTGTGTTGAAGAATCTGCATTTATAGCTGAGTAGTAGACTCCAATCACTCATTTATAATGTAAAGAAAGTTTCGTTGCTTCAAGTGAGTGAGCAGGAAAAAAACAAAAGAAAATCACCAGCGCCGTATAAAACAGCTTGTGTCATTGAGGCAGAAGTATAATTAATCAGATGGATGTTCTATTAAGATTTTAAAAACAGGAAAAACACAAGCATCATTTCCTGAATTAATAAAGATTCTTCAAATATTTTAGAAATATTTTAATCAAATTTGAATGAGTTACGAGTTTTAAATGGTGAAATGATGCAGAACATTGTTAATCAGGAAAAAATGAGCCCGCGCCAACAACCTCATTCAGACGCACAGAAGCAGTTGTTACCTGGACAGGTTCTTCCCGCAGTGACGCCGCTGGCAGCACGGGCCCGAGGTTTTAAAACCTCCCCTGCAGACTTATTGCCTCCAATAAAACGGGAGGGCGAGCCGGCGTTCACGCTGCCCTTCGGCTGCTCGGGTCAGATCTGATGTGTTAGTGCTGAAAAGAAAGACTCAACAAGTAAATAATTGAATAGATAACCACACACTAAGCCTCTGAAAGTTTAGATCTCATACCGGTTCCCTCTGAGACTATGGCTTAACATTAATATTCAGATGTGTTTAGTATTAGCACGTTTATCCATCTGAATACACCCCCATCATCTGTGTTGCAGTAGTTTCTCATTTTTACACATTTTCCAGCCACTGACGCTTCCTGTTGGGCCTCTTGTTGCTGCCCAGTGAAAATTGGCTGATTTGAAAGTTTTCAGATAATTTCGAAGGAATATTTGCTCTTTGGTGGGTTGAGAAAATGGTTCCTCTTCTTCAACTCATAATCAGTGGGCTATGTAAAGGAACTTAGAGAAGTTTAAAAAAAGGGGCTGCTGTTTTTAACTCCTGAAAAAGCTCAAGATTTTGGTTGTAAAACACCAGTTGTTGAGTGAAGAGTTAAGAGTTTCTGTTGTTTTCGGTGCTGTCCATACAACATCTATGGGCCAGTTAGTAGACCTGACCTGCTGATCTACAAGTCGTTGCCTCTCGAGCACACACAGCTTTGCTATGACTCTCCTGGCAATTGTTAATTTTTTAGGCATCAAGCTGAGAATCCGGACTCTGGGTTCTACCCTCTTTTTTACGCAGGTGTTCTACGTTCTTCTTGACTAGGAAACATTTACCTGCAGTTCTCCAGGATTGTAAAAAGAGTATTCATGGTGATAATAATAATAAAAAGAATTTTCATTGGTTCTTGCCTAGAAAACTACCCCCACACCCCCACCCCCAGCCCACCCCCTTTCTCTCTGTGAAGTTTTTCTTTGATGGGACTGTTTAAAAGTGCTCCATAAATAAAATTGGCCTGGTTTTAAAATCCCTGTGTATATCAGGGGACAGGGTCTCCTCGCTCGTTTTCCATCGATGACAAGATACCCTGTGTTCAGATAAGCTCGGGCCGGGAACAAAGCGCTTCGATCCGCCGTAATAGCCGGTCACTGATTAAGACGGTCCCCGTTGCGTAATGCCGGCGGCTGCCAAGATTAGGCCCGGAGGAGGAGCCGCTCATAGGGGACATTGTCCTCCAGGCACAGCCCTATCGTTGAAAAATCACTGATGTCATGGCCATCTGTGAGCGTCCTTGAGACAGAAACTTATTATCAACGTATTTATTTGGGCCTGAACGGGGACTCTGTGTGAAACGAGGCTGGGCAAAGGTCGTTCACGCAGACAGAACCGCACTGTCGCCACCTTCAGCTGCTTCAGCCTCCGGCCGAGCAACCGAGCCTGTAATGAAATTGTCATTCATGCAGCGCTGGATCCTTATGTATATGTTGTTAAGAATCCACAGAAGTGTATCACTCACATGTATACAATGAGCGTGATCATGGCCGAGGCTGATATGAAGGAAAACAGTGTTTCCTTTTCTTTATTATTTCTGCTGCTGAAGCATTTTGGGCAATGTGAAGCGAAGCCACAAAAACAAAAACTGTGGAAGATGCGAGACCTGCTGATGCCGTGAGACGAGGGGAACGTTAATGTCAGTGCCAGTTGATCATTCATCCTTCATGCTCAGAAAGATCAACAAAGGAAAAATTATCAGCAGATATATGTTTTCCAACGTAGGAAAGTGTGGGGAACAACCGGACTTTCAACTTTTGGAATTTTTTTTACTCTAATGGAGGTTTCCTTGCACATGGGTCCTGAGACGACAATAGGGACAACAGGGAGTGATTCCCGAAGATTCTACTACACGTTAGTACCTGCTGACTCTAGTCTTTGTTATGTATTCACATTAATGCAGGTTTGTGAGGATATAAAGTCCAAGGGAGAAAATACAAGTAGATTACAAGTAGGGTATGAAACTAGTACCTAGAGACATAAAGACATAAAAACAGAAACCAAGTGATCGCAAATATTTCATCTAATAGGTCTGTAATAAAATGAACAATGATTAACTAATCTTTACCTCTCTCTTCCGACTTTTCCATGTCTTTATTCTATCCCTGAAACTACTGTTGTAGAATTTTTTTTTTTCTTTTTCAAATCTGGGAAATTGCAACCTCCGGTCTGCTGCTGTTTGTCAGCAGAAAAAGTAATAACATTTTTACCTAATTTTAATAATTATTCTTTACCAAAGCCTTTCATTAACACAACTTCAACTTAAAGAAAAAGTAATAATTTGGAGTAAAGGTTCTTTTTAGAGCATTAAACTAATATGCACCTGCATCGCTCATTTTGAATGGAAAATATTAATCTGCAAAGTATCAAATGACTCCAGCTGTCAGATAAATGCAGTGGAGAAAATATTTTCCTCTTTTATTTTAGGAAAATTGAATAGATACCTGAAATGCTTTACGTTATTTGGCAGAAACTCCAAACTTGACTTAAACACAAGCCATAATGAATGCAGTTAATTGCTCTGTTGTTTGTGAACTGTATGTTGTGTTTGTAAAATAATAAATGTTAAAATTTCATCGGTTTGTGGTTATGAGGTCAAGACATTTTAAAGACAACAGACATGAAGAAAAAGTAAATTTTCCACATGATTTTATTTTGAGATATTTTTTCAACATGCATTTTATTTCCTTTCGGTGCAGCCAACACAGAAGATTGTTTTTCCGCTTAGCAAACAACTTGTGCATTTTATTATTTTCATCGTGACAGATCACTTGTTTTCGATATTACAGACACTGGATGTTTAGAAAATATCTTCCGATGGTTCTGCCCATCTGTCACGGACAGGGTTTGGCGTCGGCCACAGGTTCGCAGCGGTCCACCACAGCCCGGACCTCTCCGATCTGGACTCCGTCGTATGTCCCGGAAATGGACGTCCACTGGGTCTCTCCGTTGCGGTAGGTGCGGCTGAGGCGGGCCATGTAGGGGATGTCGGCTTTGATTTTGCGCCCCTCCATGTGGACTGTGCAGGAATGGTTTGGCGGGACGCTGAGCTCCACGGACACGGAATGGCTGAGTGACTCCACCACCGTGGTGCCCCTTGAGAACTGCAGCGTCTTCTCGCCGCCCAGCTCGATGCCCCCGGAGCCGATGAGGGGGATTTTAGCTGTGATGCTGCCCGTGATGCCCAGCATCGTGGCTCGGCCAATGTTCCACGTGGTCTCCACCTCCGTTTCCTTTGAGATGGTGACTGTCTGCACCACTGTCTGGCATTCATTGTTGGTGATCCTAGAGATACGCATCGTCTCGGGAGGATACTGGAAGATGGCGACCTCATCAATGGCGTACTTGACGTCGGTGATGTGCTGGGTGTAGGCGTCCCTGTTGATGGTCAAGACCTGGTAGTTCTTGTACCAATACTCATCGCCTTCCCAAGGCAGGAAGAAGGCCTCAAACTGGGTGACGACCTTCCCAAGGCCATACTTGTTCTTCCCAACATAGATGCCAACGCCTGGGCAGGTCCTGACCGAATGTTGTGGCACGGAACCATAGGAGCCTTCCTTCCACTCCAGGAACTCAAAGTTGTCTTTGTTGGCCAGGATCTCGAACTCAGGCGCATAGTACTCACGGTCTCCGTAGGGGTAGCGGCAGTAGGGGCCCAGTTTGGGGTTGTAAAAGCCGGCCTCACACTTGTATTTGCAGACGTAGTCGGTACGCTCGGTGTAGCCGTTGTAGATGGCAACGGCTCCGTTGGGCAGAGCGCCTTCCCAGGTCAGCCACTCCAGGTTCACATTGTCACCGAACATGAAGGATGAAGGCAGATCCTGCTGCTGCTCCAGGTCGGCAGGAGTCAGGGGACCTGTAACCACGTTGTTACCGGTTGGTTCAGGCACCAGACCCTCCAGCTCTGGGTTCAGTAAGGAAACTGTGTAGAGACAGAGAGTTTACATATTAAACCATGCAAACCCCGAAAATTAGCAAGACCAGACACCAGGGTCCAGAATGTCTTGAATGTCTGGAAAACACCTGCTTCAGGGCTGAGCCCATGTGGTTTGGTGATGCACAACATGTGCGCGACGAAGCTCCAATCTATATCTGTTTATATCATAAAAACATGAAATATATGAAACATTCACCTTTTCTGAGCTGTGAGCTCTTCTTCACAATGTCCTGCAGACTGGCTGAGGACTGAGCCAGCAGGGCTGGCAGCAGCAACACCCACAGCTTCATCTTGGGACGACACACATGTTTAAAAACCATTAAACTCCTAAGTTCTTGTCATGAGGATCCAAACACATCTTCCGTTTTGTCCTGAATTCCAGACATTAGCGTGGATTATTCAATCATTTCCTTGGGGCTGAACACTGGACACCAACCAACCTTCATCCCCACACCAAATGGGACCAGTTTTTTTGGGACACCACAAATTCCGTATTTCTTAGTTTGTAAGTACGATCTCTGTCTTTTCAACATATTACGCTGTAACAAAATGTTGCAGCCTTTGTCTCTTTTGCAACACACATTAGTGGAAATGAGTGATAAATAACACAGTGTTCTGAAATGTTACCAACTGTGTAAATCGAATATGTTAAAGGAGACACACAGTCTGTGTCTATCTGGAATTTCAAATTGTTTATCTACTTTGTTTTGTAAAAATAGATGAATAAATACATTTTAAAAAAAGGTTTCACATATTTTTTTTATACTTGTTTTACACTGTAATCTTTCAGCACCACATCATAGTGACACATTATGTATCACCACAGATATTACTTGTGTATGTGAGAAATAAACCTCTGAATCCTTTGAATATAATAGGAATAATATGATATATATTGCTATTTTATCATATACTGATGATAATAAGTGAAGCAAAACTTTATTTTTCTCTTACGTTTTTGGCAAAAACGTATTTCTCATTTATATTTTAATACTATATATGACTATTTGAAATATTATCTATGTTGAACTCAATTAAAATAGATAACTTCATTTATTGCTAGTGGGTCAAGTAGGAAATGTGCAGAAGAGCACACATTTAACCGCACTAGAGACACAGATAGGAGACATTTGATAAAGCCAAGTCTTTACCTGACGCATCTTTACAAAACAAACCTGAAAATCATACACAAACAGCACTATGACCAATTAATGCAAACCGATTAGCAGAGATCATCGTGGCCTGATCGTGATCATCACTGATCTGTCCTGAGTCTGACTGACTGGAGGTGAAAAGAGACGGAGCAGCACTCACCCTTACAGTCGCTCCCCCACTGAGTCCACGTCCAGTCACCTCCTGGTTTATATACACTGGTTTATGGCCGAATCATAAAGCAGACTGTGCACTGTCACTGTGTCTGGGATCCGACTTTGACCAATACACACAAACTGGTGCGAGGGATTTGTTAACAGCTGGTGAGGACTGATGGTTTTTTTCCTTGTCAGTGCACTCTGAGACCTGTCCATCACGGTTGACGGTACCAAGGTGATGCCAACTCCTTTTTTTTTTTGGAATGGATGCTCTGGACTTTTTTGACAACATTTACCTTATTCCAATGGAGTTCAGACATACCTATTGCTCCTTCTTGAACAAATGTATTTGCTGAATTATTTAGTTGAAATGAATCAAGTATTTAAGTTTAATAGGATCAGTAAAAGACACAGGCAATAATTGTGCGTTGACAGAAATCATTGATCCGCCAATGTTTCCTCAAATCCATGGATAAAATAAATAAATAAAAAAAAACAACAACAACAACAAAAATAATCTAAAACCTTTTTAAGGTGAGAAAAGTGACACCACCACCTGAAGCGGAAGAGGATGGAAATAGACGAATAGCCAGGTGTCGTCAGCAAAGAAGTGATAGGAGAAGCACAAAATGTATGTGGGCATGTTTCTGTGGTCAAGTGATCACTTACAATTCAAATTTAAAAGAGAAGGAATTTTGTCTTAAGCTGTGTCAGTAAATTGGAGTTTGGGTTTTCTGTGTCTTAATATAAACCTTTGGAACGAATATCTGACCATTTTTTACAGAGTGTCGTTCATATTGACTTCATACTGAATTAGCAGGCAGGAATTTAAAAAACAAAAATAAAAACTTATTGCCTAAACTTATAAAACTTTGATCGTTTAAGGGGCAGTTTCCAGCTTCAAGCTGAAATAATCCGACTTCGACCGGTTTCCACTTTTAAACACTCCCTCCCCAAGTCACCTCACAGCGCCAACATTCTGTCTAAGTTGGAAACGTCTGGACTCCCACGCCGCAGCACTGGAAAGCTGCCACGCTCACAATGTGATGTCACAGCCTGATCCTCAGCCGATGCAAAATGCCTCCCGCGATGTTACTGATCAGGAAACGACAGAGTCGAATCTTAACCAGTGAAGACACATACATACATTTTAGTATTGTTCTCAACAATGCCAGAGAATCCCATGATGATAACTATTAGCTATAATATGTTAAGAATGAACCAGGATATATGGACTCGTGGCTGGAGATCTGCTAATTTTTTTCCCAAACAAGATCAAGACACGAGGGCAGTTACCAAGGATCAAGAGACTTTAACCGGCAACTGCTTCTGTTGAACTGCCAGTAGGAAGACCACACCATAATAAGGTGATGAAAGATAAACAACCCTGCTGTTGTGATCATGCTGGTCTCTCGAACCATTATAAAAGGAGTCGTGATAAATCCAGGATAAGATTCAGGATTATTAACATGTAAAAGACAATAAGACTGATAAAAAAGGGGTTTATCAGTTGGCCCCTGTCCTCCAAACTATCACACTGTTTCAACGACCTTTGGTGTATCAGACATGCCAAGAGAACAATTAAGTCAGTTATGTAAAGCTGAGTGAGACAACTCTTTACCATCATCAAGCATCATATTTAGAAGTCAAAAATAGTCATTAGTAATATGTAATATAGGCAATTTGTAATTTCTGTGATATAGAGTTGATAATGAGTTGGAGACATTCAGGCTGTCTTCAGTGTCTGGTGAGCAATAAGTGATCTTTTAATGCCACCTCCTGGATTTATGAGATATTTCAGGTCTGGGCTGAGCTGTGCACAGTATACCGACTTTTCAATCTATACATTTGCTGGACAAAGAGAAAAATCTGGCTGATGATGGCGCTAGATAAAAAGTCAGAGGATCACCAAGGTTATTATATTTCTATGTTTCTTCCTGACAGGGACATGAATATCTGAGCTAAATCTCATGGTATTCCATCCACTACCATCTAGTCTAATTCCTGCAGGAAAATATAAACAAATAATTTAAAAACTATTGACTGAATAGAAATCAACAAGTGAAATTAATGACCAATAATTACTTTTTTTGGAGGGTGTATTTTTTTTTGTTCACTTTTCATGGAGTTACGCTAAAAGTTCCCTCTGTCACAGAGATGCACAGAGATGAAACAAGTCCTCCAACCTAAACTGCCACCAACCAAGAAAGCAATGAATAAACAAAATCACATTTACTTCACTTTAATTAGGATTACATTCACATTTTAAAACATTTGGTGCACCTGTTAGTTGCCTGCATTACCATATACTGGAAATACTTCTCTAACACATGCAATGGTAAGTAGATGTCAACACTGTCCAAACGAGAAATCTAATCACATTAATTAAAAAACACCTGTGTTGCCTGACCAATGGCATGTTTGGATTTTACAGGTGCAAGATGTCATGGTCAAAATGTGATTTCACAGTTCCATAGAAGACATGGAGACTATTCATAATTTCATCTCCTTTTTGCAACTGTGTCTCCCAGAAATTACACTTATTTACTTCTAAATTGCAACAGTAATATGTTTTGAAGGAAAAATTTAATCTAGCACCATCATCAGGTCAAAATTTGATTTTTTTCCTATACTTTGGGTTGTAATAATGTTGACACAGGTGAGGAGGTTGTTTTTACTATTCAAATTTTTAAAAAACATGACCAAATCCTATTTTTTTTAGTTTCAGTTATCTGTGCATTACATCAGCTGGACTCAGCAGACAACCACCAAACCAAAGCAGGAATCAGGCTCAAACAAAGGCCCAAAGTCTGATTAGACACACCTGCCAATAAAGGGGCAGAATTGGCTCCAAAATTAAATGACTTGCAAGGCAAAGACTTACCTGGCCTCATTTCATAAAGGAAAGGGAAACCATAGTGTTATGATCTGTATGAAAGAGTGTGTGTGTTGCAAAGTGCATAAAAGCATCTAATCTAAAGCCACATAACAAACCCAAAACCAAACAAAGATGAGGGGCCTATAGGGAGAAGCAGACCTGTTTTTTAACACCTTCTGTGCACTGAGTGGTAATCAAGACACCTGCGTGGGAGGGACAAGTGAGAAGCGCCAAGCAGATACACTCCTGGATGACAACACAGACAACTCCATTTTGAACAGCTTTTGTAGGATCACACTACGAGAACCAGAGCAGAATACAGCAGAGTTTTCACATTTTCAAACTCCAAGCGACCACGGTTGAGTGGTCTTTCCAGAAGGGTCGGTAGTAACCTTCCACACCCAGGGACCGTGTAAGTTCCTTTTTAGTAATGGACACAGGACACTGCACAATGGCCTGGGCCATTGCCTACATGACAGTCGCCCCAGCTACCTCACATTTAGCCAGGACGGCAGTGAGATGCGCCTCGGCCAAGCGACCGGACAGAAGACCAATTTGCTGGATATGGTCGTCCCAGGTGTCACAAAAGTGAAGCCATCAGGCCCCGCCCCGACAGGTTCATGAGGCGCTTGAACGTTGCTGGTTCATGTGCCGTCAGAGCAACTTGCCAGTACCCCTTTAATAGGTTGAGTTAGCTGAGCCCACGGAATGAATGCATCCACCTTAGTTACCTTATAAACCTTATGGTAGTCAATTGCAAAACCAATCTGATTAACTACAGGCCAGCAGGCTAGCCCCCCCCCACTGGAGGATGAAGGAACTGCAATCTACTTGTCAAGCATGTATTTCACCTCAGACTCCAATACCCAACAACTGTCTGCCAGACAACGATAAAATCGCTGCTTAATTGGAGGAGTGTCTCTCAAATCAGTGTCATGCTTGTTGAGGTTCATTTGTGATGGTGCATCGCACAGCAGAACCAAAAACTTCCCTACAAACCCAAACAACTCAGCTCTCTGTGACGCAGGTAAATGACTTGAAATCACTCAGCGACTCTGAATTTTTTTAGCCAACAGCTTGATACGGGATCAGTCTGTTGCTTTTGCATCCCTTTCACCGTCCAACCCTGCCTCTGGGACATCAGGATCTGGGAGCACAGAATCAACCATCAATGTGGGACTAATGTTCCCTCTCTGAGCCATGGAGCTACGAGCATAGGAGGGCTTAAGCAAGTTGACCTGGCATGGATGAGGAAATTTCCTCTGATGTGGAATAGAAATCAAGTAGTTTTGATCTGATGCTGGACTCAACAGTATTGGCCAGCTGACTTCTCCGGTTCCTGATTCCTTTAGTAATTAATTAAACTAATGCAACCAGGGCCCAGATAAGTGTCAGAAAAATGGATGGACGGTTCAGTCAGTTTAAAATGAATCGACTGACAGTGTTGTTGTTGGCGCCTGTTGCATGCCTGGAATTCCTCTGTTCAGAGTGAGTAAAGATTTTTAAAGGTCTAAAAATCATATGTAAGAAAAACACACCCTGCAAGTACAAAAGCCAAAAAGTTAAAATTGTATTCATTTATATAAAAATTGTATTTTTTTTAAATTTTTACTGTATTTGAATGAGTTGATTAAACTAATTGATGTGATTACAAAATATTGACTCAACTGGACCTATGTTATATACTTTGTTGGGTTTTGTACCTACACCGTCCCAAATTATTCCAGCAGTTTTCAGACCTAGAGGAATCTCTAATTTCAATTGAGGTAATGGCCGATTTCATTTGGTCGCCTGCCAGAGCCCGACATTAATTAGCCTCTTCTGCAGTTTTCAGCCACATGTATATGATGCACTTTTTTGATCTCGGCCATTTTTAACTGTATATTAGAACCAGCTGAAGGATTGTAGGTCCGGGCGTTTGGATCCTTAGGCCCAGATGTTCGGATCAGATGAGCAAGCTGAGCAAAGGTTAGCGGGAGCTCAGCTCATGGCCCCATCAGAGTATTGACCCATCATTAGGAGAAGAGTGCTGAGGTTCATGTGCTATAACAGTGTGATAGCAGTAGGCCCATCACTTACTGAAAAAGTAACAACACCAGTTTACTAATCCCACAATAATAAAAGAACTGGTTTCATAGCTGTTACATACCTCCATCATTTTATTTTATTCATTTATCTGAGAAAAAACAAGAAAAATTTGGTCTCTGTCTTAAATTTTTATGCAACCTTAAAGATGTCCAAGTCCATTATTTATTACTTTTAGTTTTTTGTTTTGTTGGGGAGAATTTTTCATTATTTTTTTAAAAATGTTTTCTTTGTCTATATTTCTAAACTGCTTTTGAATCAAATATTTTCAGGGAACTTTTCCGCTTTTACAAATAACGCATTTAACGTAAAAGATTCCTAAACCATCACAGAGTCACACAGGACGTAAAGAGAAACGAACTGAATTAATTAATGTGTCTTCCTTAATGTGGTTTGACTTTGACGTTGAAAGTGAAAGTGACACACTGAGCATTTTTTACCTGTGACTATTCTATTTATAAAAGGACTGAAGTTTAAATATAAAGTTGCCCCAGGCACCTTATCTGTAGTTTTTTATACCCTTGTCATGCTGCTGTTCCTGACTGTGTGTAACACACACTGATCACATCTGGGTAGCTGCAATACAAATTTATCTCTTAGTTTGCATGAGCGATCATTTCAAACAGTATGTCACTGTAAAATAATAAATGCTAAAATACAAATTTCATCTATTGCTTTGGAAAAAGATGATTTGAAAAACTGAAGAAATAGTTGAATGCAAGGTAGGTTTATTGTCACATACAGAAAATTAAAGCATACGAGAATCAAAAACCATGTCTACATTTAGATTGTTAGGAGAGTTTCGAAAGGCTCCAGCAATATATCAGAAGAACCTCATTCTGGTCTGATTCAGGCAGGACAGAGCTGGGCGTCAGGTAGAGGTTCACAGCGGTCCACAACCGCCTGAACATCCCCAATATGTACACCCCTGTATACCCCCGTGATATATGTCCATCTGGTCTCTCCATTGCGATAGGTGCGGCTGAGGCGTGCTGTGTAAGGGATGTCTGACCCATACTTGTGTCCCACCAAAGAGACACTGCAGGAGTGGTTTGGTGGGACATTGTGTTCAACACTAACAGTGTGGACATACGACTGGGAATGAGTCATCCCCTTACTGACCTCAAAGGACACCTCTGCATTTATCTCAATACCAAGGGAGTTAATCAAGGGGACTCCGACAGTCATGGTAGTCCTGACTCCTAATGTGAAGGTGTAGGTGGTGTCCCACCTCTGCTCCTCCGTTTCCGTCTTTGAGAGGGTCACTGACTCCTTCACTGTGTGGCACGCATGGTTGATAATCTTTGTCTTACGCATGGTCTCCGGTGGGTATTTGGTGATCTCGAGGTCGTCAGTTTTGTACCTGACATTAGAAATATGCTCGCTCTCTATGTCCTCGCTGACGGTCAGGACCTGGTAGGTCTTGTACCAGTACTCTTTGCCTTCCCAGGGAATGAAAATTGCCTCATGCCGAGCGTGCACTTTCCCTAGACCATAATTGTTCTTCGCAACATATTTGTCTGTGTAGGAACAGCTCTTGACTGAGTCCTTAGGGACTGAACCGTAGGAGCCTTCCTTCCATTCCAGTAACTGAAAGTTGTCCTTGTTCACCAAGATCTGAAATGAGTTAGACCTATGCTCTTTCCCTCCATAGGGGTAGTAGCAAATACTGCCCTTTGAAGGGGTATAGAAGCCGGTTTCACACCCTACTTTGCAAACATAGTCGGTGCGTCTAACATATCCGTTGTAGATTGAAACTGCTCCGTTGGGGAGAACGTGCTTCCATGTCTGCCATTCTATGCTGCTTCTTTCAGCTGTGTTAGGGATAGAGCCTACAGGAGCTGCCTGCAGAAGTCTGAATGAGAATACTTCCGTCAATACACTGATGTTCTGTTCTGCCTCTGTATAAAGGGAAGAAAAAGAGAAAAGGAACAATGACAAGCTGCCAAATGGTAACTTTACCATCGCAGTTTACATCTAATACATGCAACTATCACCTATGTCACTTCTCAAAAGAAATGACCTTTTTTTGGATATTGCAAAAACAAATTCTCTGTGATAAATATAGTGTTAAGTGGCATTGAATTGAATTTGTTTAAATTGTCACACAGGTCCTGCTCGGAACCCCCTTGATTACATTATTGTTAGTGTCACTTCATTAGGAAATACATATCAATTTAAATAAACAAACAAACAAATAAAAAAAACAGTAATTGAGGTCTGCAGATATTAAAAGTAACGAGGACAAAGATCTGTTGCTACTGAGTTTTCAAATGTGATTTAGTGATGCTTTAAGCAACACAGTTTCACTCACCATAGTGATTTTAGTGGCAGAGCAGGGAAAATAGGAAAATATGCTTACAGTGATTTCTCTGGAAGGATCTTCCGAACCAAGAAGCACTGATGTAACACTAGCAACACTAGCAACTTGAAACATTTTAAATTTTATCATCTTAAAATAGTTTTATTTACTTTCTCACAATATTTAGAGTGAATTATCCTTTCCCCGCTCTACTCTACACATTTCTGCTCTCTCCACATTTTGTGTGAAAGCGATGTCTATTATCATCCAGCGCTAGGTGAAACAAAATGAGGACACGACATGGAAAGCTCATTTTTATCAAACATATCTAAGGCAGTCTAAGCTTCTATAATGTCCTAGAGGACAGAAGACCTGGAACTGTTGGCGTTGATACATTCCCAGGGATTTCAGGAACAACGTCCTCTAGACTTGGGTCAAGTTGAAACTCTGTATAAGTGGAAAAAAAGGGAACAGGAACAACGATATCAGTAATCAAGCAATGCCTCCCTCAAGAAAACTTTGTAATTAATGCTTTACTGGGAAAAACAAAAATGGGCAATGGGAGAGCGAAAAGCAAAATGTTGGAGGAGGGTATTATCCAATGTAGTTCTCATCTTAATGGACATCCCCCCATTTTTGTCAAAAAACCCACTGTAAGACAACCTTTGGACAATATCCTCTTGAACCGTCTAACTCATTTTAATGTTGGCCGAACTTTAGATTCTTTTTTTTTTTTTTTTTACAGAGGGAGGACTGTGGATTTTATCCAGCATCACTTAAACTCAAATTGCTTTCAGAACTGATTGCGGTAAAGGTTTCAGAGGTCCGTCCCCTAGCTTTCAGAGCTCTCAACCACATTTCCCAGTCGTCATAGATACTTGCTCACGTGTTATCATGTGTCCAAGTGGGATCTCTGACTAAGCAGCCATCTTGAATCAAAAATATCAAATATCAAGTCGCAGTTTACGCGACTGATTTTACCGGCTGATCCGGTGCTCCCGGGGAGGACACAGCCAGGAAAGACCCACAGTGACAGTTTTTCGGTTACCTGGTTCGGTCTCGTTCTGGCACAGACAAGGCCCAGCGGAGAGCAGAGCCAGCAGGGCCAGCAGGGCCGGCAGCCTCAACACCGACGGCTCCATCTGCGAAGGAAACACAGAAACACAAAGTCCATGTCAGTCACCTCCGGTTTGAGGCATTAAAACCACCCTGGACTTAAAAATTCTAGCAGTGTAGAAATGGCGGTTTTTGATTAGGTGAGTGGCAGTAGCGCAAATGAACCTTCCAATACTGACCTACTGCTACGAGGACTGTTGAACTACTAATTCCCAAATTTAAACAGAACCTGGCACATCACGAGAAGTACTCCCCATCAGAATAACGGATCAGTTCCGCTGCCCAGGCTCATATATCAGCTGCCGCTGCCATATCGATAGGTCAAAGCAAATATTTTGTCTGTGCCCAGACTTTGAATGATAAATATTGCGATAGAAATTAAATGAAGAGGAGACCTTGCGTTTTTTGCCCTTTGTACTTAAAGTTGTTGTACCATAAAATTTCTATTTTCTTTCATCTTCTACTCCGCTACATCTCAGAGGGAAATACCACAAATGTGGTACAGTCAAAACTAATTACTTTCAGGGTAACATTGCACATTAAAAAACAGATCAATTCACTTTAATTCAGATTTATTTATAAATCATAACAGATGTGATCTCAAGGCACTTTTCATATAGATCAGGTCTAGACTAGACTCTTTAGTTATTATTTACAGAGAAACAACATTTCCCCCATGAGCAAGCTCCTGGATCCAGACTCAGGAGCATCGGAGGCAGAAAAACCTGCAGAAAGCGACAGAAGGAGAGAGGAAGAGGAGGAGAGAGGAGAGGAGAGGAAGCACAGAACTACGGGTGACAGAAGTAAAGTTAGTGACGAGCATTGATGAATGTGAACAGTTGGAGAGAAGGAGGAAGGAGGAGCAGCTTGGTGCATAACGGCCTATAGCAGCATAGCAACATAGCGAGGGAATGGTTCCAGCTGATCCAGAGCCAGTTCTAACTCCAAACTTTATCAAAGAGGAAACTTTTAGGCCTCTGTTACACATGGAGAGGGCGTCTGCCTCCCGGATGGTTCCACAGCAGAGGAGCCTGAGAACTGAAGGCTCTGCCCCCGTTCTGCTTGTGGAGACTCTAGGAACCACAAGTAGACCTGTGTTCTGGGAGCGAAGTGTTCTACTGGGACAGTAAGGTACTAAGAGCTCTTTAAGTTAGGATGGTGCCTGGCCATTAAGGGCTTTGTAGGTGAGGAGGAGGATTTTAATTTTTATTCTGGATTTTACAGGGAGCCAGTGAAGAGGAGCAAACACAGGAGAGATACGATTTCTTTTTCTAGTTCCTGTCATTTCTCACGCTGCAGCATCTTGGATCAGATTGAGACTATTTAGAGACTTGTTGGGACAGCCTGAAAATATGGATTCACTGTAATCCTACCCAGAAGTAACAAAAGCATGTACTAGGTTTTCTGTGCCATTTTGAGAAAAGATGTGTCTGATTTTTGTGAGATTACGAAGGAGAAAAAAGTCAGTCCTTGAAGTTTGTTTGATGTGGGAGATAAAGGACATGTCCTGATCGAAGACAACTCCAGGGTTCCTAGCGGTGGTGCTAGAGGCCAGAGCACTGCCATCTAGAGTAAGTATGTCATTACATTATGTGTTTCTGAGATGTTGCTTAGAAGGGCTCACGTGAGCCAGAGGGATTTTGGGAATCCTGTCCTGGCTTCAGTGCAGATGCTGTTTTTAAAGAAAAAAAATGGGAAGAGGGACAGAGAGAAAATTCCCTCAAATTTACTCACACTGTTATTTTTATTGAAAGAAGTTTTTCAATCGTGACAACATGCCTGGCCATCGCAACAAGAATGGTTTGGATGTGTTGATGTAACGTATGTAACTATTGTGTAACCGTTGGACGAGAGTGTTCCTGCATGAGGGCTCTCGGGCCCTATTTGGTTATGTTTGTGCTTGTATGTTTGCCAGATGGTGGGTTGAATGTATAAACGAGCAGGCTGCCTGTGACTTTGTACTCTGTGTGCACATAAAAGATCTCCTTGACATATTTGGCACTGTGAGCAGAGCAGACGAGGACAAGGCCTCCTCCGAAGGGTCATCTGCCCAAAGGCCATTCCACCCAAAAGGGGCCGCGGCTGCCCTGGGGAAGGGCTCTCAGGATTCTGCCGTCTCCTTCCTCTCCTCCTAGTGTCTCACGCCCCCCCCCCACCCTCTGTTTGTCATGTTTGTCTTTCCTTGTCTGATAGTCCTCATCTCCCTTCAGGGTTTGGTGGGCCGGCGTTCCGATGGTTTTGTCTCCACTTCACCTGCACAGCCGCCACTTATCCCCTCGTCACGCACGGCAATTTGACATCACCTACCCACAGCGTAAAAGATCCAGATCGCCAGCATTTGTCGAACCGTCCAATGGTCTAGGCGGTAACACGCCCGACCCGTTGGCTGAAGATTTTGTCCTTGACGATATGCTTGCAGACAGAATAATCTGTCTGCGGTTTGCCACCGGTCTCGCCCAGTAACCTGACCTGTGCCCCTCGACTATTTGACTTCCTTTCCACGAGTATATCTACTCCCTTCACTGTTCACCTGTCCGCTATCCGTCGTTCAAATCAAACACTGTTTTATTCATCTGCCTGCCAGATTCAGGACCCTGTTTGAAAACCAAGCTTATTAAAATCGCTGTATTTTTCACCCGTGCCCTCGTCTCTTTCTCTGAGTTTCCGCATTCGGGTTCCATCCGTCTCGGTAAATCGCAACACGGACTTGGACTCTGTTTCCCACCAGTTAATGTAGGTAAAAATGAGCCTGATTCAAATGGTCTACCGAGCGAGAGATGGACCCTTGAACTCGCCTGCGAGCTGTTCTGGGTGAGAAGACCAAGCAACATTTGAAAAAGAGATTAAAGGGGGGGGGGCACCAAGAAAAACGCAGAGTTCTGGGAACTTAGTTACCTTAATTAGCCATGCCTCGCTTGCTCGGGGAGCAACTACCAGAGGTCGACAGTGTCTAGATGCGCTTGAAAGGTATTTAAATTAAAAAAGGTAACGCCAAGTTCCGGGAACTTCCAGACATAGCTCGGCTCTGCTCGGGGAGCAATAAAAGTGTCGACGTGCCTGCGGTGAAAGGGGAAAAGGGAAAATGTTTTTTCTTTTGAAACGTCGTAAAGGCTTTCCAACCGAAAAAATCGAGTAGAGGGAGAGAGAGAAAGAGAGGAGGTCGAGCTGGGGGAGTCCCGCCCCGTCCCCCGTCTTTCTTTAAGTTTAAGATTTGAATGTGTGTCCAATCTGCGTCCACAAAAAAAATTAAAGGCTTGCAGAAGGGGAATAGAAGGGAAGTTAGAGATATCAAAAATAACTAGAAATATACATTTTAAACAGATGAAAAATTGCACGAGGCAAAAAGCGGAAATCGATTGTTTATTAAAAAAAAGTGAGAAAGGGTGTAGCTATAAAAGACAAAAAAAAGAAGAGAACCTCATGCTTGTACTTAAGGTCGTAGAACCTCTGTCCAACCCCACCCTCATCCTTTTTTACCGGCCAGATCAGCATCCTGGAAATCGTGACACAGGTGAGAACCACAAGTTCAAGTGGTCTGGGTCCTGGTTGTAGAAAATTCTAGAGTTGCCTTCCTGCACTGGCAGCTGAGCCGTTTGCATCAGAGCATTTTATCATTAGGGCCAAGGACAGAACGTCCCCGTGTACACTGGTTCTCCGTAGGCCTTTGGGGGGGCTTAGGGATGTCAGCGCCCTCAGTGCTGTACTTGACACCGGAGATGTGACCGCGCTGAATCAGCTCGTAAAGCATGTAGCTGCCCCACAGCTGAGTCACACAGTAAATACGTGGGCTGCTCTAATTCGATCTGGAGTCTGAACAAACCTCGTGGGGGCCAAGATCGAAGACACCTGAGGGCTAGTGTGCCTTTGTGTCTGTGCATGTGTCTATGTGCGCGTGTGATTCATTAAGGTTGGATCCATCACCTTTTCACAAACGTTCTTCCATCACATATGATGTTTTTCCATCGACTGAACATGAACAGAGGGCGACAGAAAAAACAGTAGGAAAAAAGCAACAGAAAAAAAACAGCAGAAAGAAAATTAATTACTTTCTGCTTTTTCTCCTTCATGGTTTAAGAAATCTGATTTCTTGAGAATATAAATCCTTAATCAAAGTTTTTCCCTCTTTTTTTTAGATGGATAAAAAAGGGGCAAAGGGGGAAATTTCTCAAGTACTTTATGATTTGTAGTAATAATATATGAGTGGGATACTATGAAACAGGACTGTGGGTTGTGGACAGATAATTGCAACTTATTACAAGATTGATCATTTTTTGACTGAATTTTCCAAACTTAACAATAACATAACAATGACAATGACAATGCCAATAACAATAACATTAATAACATTAGAATAATGAAGATAATGAACTTTATTTATATAGCACCTATCATACCCGAAATGAAGCACAGAGTTATTTACAATAAAGAAATTACATTACTCAGAACAGACATAAAGTGAACATAAGAAACAAGGATAGATGCAAGTGATAATAATAAAAATGAATAAAAATAAAGTCAAGAAAATAATAAGAAATAAAGGATAAAATGTCAGAGCTAGGAAAAACAATGGGAATGTAACATAAAAATAGGCAGGAGTCAAAGTTATGGAAAGTAAATCAGAAACACGATGCAAAAGCTATTAAAATGTCAAGTAGTATGTTCAGACTTAAACCTTGAATTTCAGATGGTGTAATAGTAGATGGCCTCTAATGACCCTTTAAAGTAAACGACAGCGGCACAAAGTGGCCTGTTGCCCTCTGGCTGTAAGCAGGCCGCGACTTGGCCAGTTGTACATTTACACCGGTGAGGCAGCAGGGGGCAGCAAGGGAGCGGCGGAGGCCACCAATGATCATGAGGTTTTAAAGTCTCCTGCTGGAAGCACTTTCCTTGTGTGTTGTTTATCTCCTCTGTTTCCTTGACGGATGAAGTGATGCGTCGACGTGACGCTGCTCAAAACGTGAAAACCAGTTTGAACCTTCAGCCTGCGACAGGTTCATTTGAATCAAAGAGATTTCTCTGGTGGGGCTGATGAAATATTATGTGATAATGGTTCGATCCTTGCTCATGGGCACTCTGACCCGGGGCCGGGGGGGTGAATGGACCCGTCTGCCGGGGTGAGAGACATGGTCTCATCCTGCAGTTTCTCCTGCAGCTCTTTACTGCCACTTTACCAGAGATGAGTAAATCATAGACCCCCCCCCCCCCATATCTTTCTCTCTTTCCATCTATCTACATCCCTCTATCTCTTTTATCTCACACACACACACACACACACACACACACAGCTCTGATGTTTTTATGGGCATCGCCCTTCACTCTTTTTCCCTCCGCCTCCACCGTCATCACACTCGGCATCGAGTGGCGCTGCCACTTTACACGGCAGCAGAGTGATGGTCATGGTAACACAGGCCTCACTCGCTCTCCTCAACCTCCTCCTCCTCCTCCTCCTCCTCCTCCTCCTCCGCCTCTGCCTCCTCCTCCTCCTCCTCCTCCTCCTCCTCGATGTGATTGGATTACAATGCACAGCATCTGTCGGCTGCTGCATCAGGGCAACATAAAGCAAAAAACAAAACACAAAACATGAACATAAAGATTGGCACAGGTTTCACGATAACACGTTTCAACATGTCGGTTGTTTACATACGAGGTGACATCTCTGAACACTCGTGCGGTTTGTTCACAGGCAGCATTCACAACCACGGGGGCACAAAGGATCGGTCTCGTGATGCGGTGGTGAGCAGGTACGGGTAGATCTGGGTGAAGCGTGAAGTTATTGGCCGTACTCGTATTTTCACTACTAAAGAAAATGACTTCAAAAGAAAGTGCATCGCTTGAATATCCAGCAGTAATGATAAATTTTGAGTCTGACAATACATCCGAGTTCTTGTTTCAGAGAAATTTTGCACGAATTATTTTTAGGTTTTTAGTTTTTACTGATAGTTTTAGCTGTGTCTTTTTTCTTTTGACCAATGCACTGAAAACAGTTCATAAGGAGAGGTCAGAAGGTCACAGGTCACCCGCCCTCTGTTCTCCTGCAGCATCGCAGGCTGAGTCAACAGCGTGTCTGATGGAAGGTGAGGCTGAGGAAGGCTGGCCTGCGTTTTTAGGCGAGCCTGCACTTTGCTGTGCCCTTGGAAGCTCCTGTCAGGCTTCGTTTCAGCTGAGCGAGCTGTTCCGTTTGGGGGGGGGTGTCGGATGGATGGCCGCCTGCGCTCAGGGTGACGGCCATCGGGCAGAAACAGCTCAGTAAATGCAGCTCGGCTGCCGGGCCCCGCCCGCCTAACGAGATCCTGACATTAATGAGCGGCTCGCTGCCCGGAGCCACTTCTCTCCGAGGTGAGTTATCGTCTGTCGCTCACACACAAACGGAGACCCGCAGCAGAAGGGAAACGCTTCCTACATTTACATACAGGCCCAGGAACCTTTAGAACCTATACAAATAAATATTTTAAATTCTAGTTATATTTTTTAAAAGTATGTCTTATATTTTTGATTTACAGTATGAACAATTTATTAAATATATATATATAATACATATTAAGATCTGATATTGATTGCTAGGAGTTATATATCATTTTCCATGCATTTTTCTATTCTTTCATTTCTACTTTTTTATCTATATATAAATATTTTTTAAATTATTCTATTATTTATGCATAAAAAATACATCATTATCTTTCTATTCTCTTTTTATTTATATTTTAATTTCTTATTTTTTTATTTTACATTAATTTCTTACTTATTTTATTATTCTTTTTTTATATATACATTTCTTCTTTATATTCTTCTTCATCTTTTATTTCTTTATACATTTCTTATTTATGTGAAATCTTTTTTATTTACATATAAATTTCTTATTTATATTAATTTTATATTTTATTTATTGATTAATTTATTTTATTTTTCTATTTTTTTGCTTTAATCCATTTCATTATTTATTTATTTTATTCTCACTGTCAACACTTGTCATTGTTGTTGATGTAGTTGTCGTCTAATATCATGGTTTTCTTTATTATACCAACATTTTATTCATCTCAACATTCATTATTTCACAACCTTGCATGTCGTAATCGATATGGTTGGTCCAGTGATGCATGATGGGAGAAGGCTGCTGGGGGGGTCCCACGGCCTGAGAGGCTAAACTCGAGGCTACAAACTCCCTATAAGTCCTGCATCCATGAGGATCCTTCTCCGGGATCATCCCGTGTTGTTCCTGCGCTGGCATGCGATGATTTGTTAGTCATGCGGAGCTCATGTCTCCTCCGACATTTAGATGCTAATTTAACATGTTAACAATTGGCCTCAGGCACTGTGCTGTCTAGTTTGCGTGTGTGTGTGTGTGTGTGTGTGTGTGTGTGTGTGTGTGTGTGTGTGTGTGTGTGTGTGTGTGTGTGTGTGTGTGTGTGTGTGTGTGTGTGTGTGTGTGTGTGTGTGTGTGTATGTGGTTGTGTGAGATAAACACGCCACAGCTTGTTCAGCCAGTTGCTGAGGATGGTAGCTGTAACAGGCACAGGGAACCACATGACATTCCCATAGTTTAATATATATATAACATAATACATTATTAAAATGGCACAAAGTAGATTTCCGTGCTAGGCAGAGGTCAGAGGTCGGGCACAGAGCCGGCAGTGGACTCAGGATTTATTAATTCCTGGAACAGCTTTACTTTTTGTGGTGTGAAGAGTACAGGCTGAGTGTGAACTGGGGGTCGGACCTGAGAGGGCGGTGTGTATTTTCAGACTTTGCCCGGTTGGCGTGGACGTGGTCTCGGCAGCGGTGGGACGGGTTCTCACATTCTTTACTAAAGGAAAAGACTATAAGCGTCCGAAGTAAAGGTACAAGTTCTGCTGTAAAAAGGCTTCTGAGACCGATGTGTTATCATAATGACAGAAGATTGTTAATACTGACACATCAGAGGCTAGGCAGCAGGTTACTGTTCCCCAGTTTACTGGGGGTCAGGAACCTACAAAAGGGTCACAGGATAAATCTGAGGGGTCCTGAGAAGAAAATAAACAAAGTGCTGCTTCACAAATTTAATTCTCTTTTTCTGACTTTTCTATGATGTTTGAGAGTAATGTCAACAAAAGGAAAAATTCTTTGGAGGTATTTTGCATCAAAACCACTGGTTTAATGCAAAATACTGGGATGAAATTCGCAAGACTCAAACACATTTTGATGAAAAACTTCTAACCTGTAAAGCCGACCGCAAGCGCAGCTGTCAGATAAATCTAGTACAGTAAAAAGAAATGGGGCAGAACTAGCAGTAGTAGTATGAAGTAGCATAAAACTGAATTACACGTACTGTGACTCAGTACTGTACTTAAGTGCAGTACATGGGTTAATGGCACTTAGCTGCTTACCACCACTGCATATCCCCACTCAGTTTTAGAGGGATATCACACAGTATATTATATATCTCTGTCTCACACTCACACTGTATAACAGTAACCCTGTGTGTCCTGCGGCGCGGAGCTGAATCTGCGGCTGACGGTTGCTTCCACGCCCACGGTCACACGCACCACTGAGAGCGCCGGGACCATGAGAGCTCATTGTCATGTCAGGGGGAGCCGGGTTTGTCGTGTCCGCAATGAAAAATGCAGCGGCCTCGTCCTCGGGCGCATTTGCATTTCAGAGCCTCATCTCACCTGGCGTCCTGTGGCAGCATGTGACAGCAGTTGCCTCCTTGGGTTTGCGTGTGTGTGTGTGTGGGGGGGGGGGGCACATGGTAGCTGTAGCTCTGGGGGGTAACAAGTGCCTCCCACACAGTTACCAATGTGTCCATTTGGTGCCATTAATTACTTAAGTCCTGTCAAAGTGATAAAGACGCACCTCTCCATCTCTGGCTCTCCCCCTTTTTTTCTTGGTCTACATACAAGGACAGAGCTGATCTTGACTGGTTGAAGAGGATCGCAGGGATGTGGCCAGTCGTCATTAATCCTTTAAATAAAAACTATGATACTATGGATAACTTTTTTTTTTGCATTCAACCTAATACTAACCCGAAATACCTTCTCAAGAGGTCTGGTTGTCCCGATGTAGAGATTTTCTCCAGACCCTCATGAGCTCGACGAGGTTAACATCAGGAGATCGAGCTTTGATTAAAACTCAGTAGGAAGAGCCGAGTCACTTAAGTTTAACCCAGAGTAGGTTAGCTAATATTGGCAAATTTCAAGTATATCTAATTAGAAATATAAAGACCATTAGCCTAAAAAAAGTAAAAAGGAAACTAGCATGCTCTTGCTGCTCCTTAAGGAGGATTTATGCTTCTGGGTCAAACCTACGCGACAACCTGACGCACACATCGAGGTTCAAGTCGCCATTGTTTCGAAGTGTCCAACACACTCGTGGAAAAACAGCGGCACAGAGACCCAATGCAGTGGCATATAAACGCCGCAGCCAACTAGGGGTGTGGCGGTGTAATTGCAGGGCGACGCCAATGCTGCATTGACGCCATTTCACCATCAACACCATCTTTGGTTGATGGCTGAAATACAGTTTGCAAAGTGTCTCTGCTATAGTTAAATATGCTAATGCTATATCCCTACAACTTGGAACATTTGAATAATTTCTTCAATTTTAATTTCATCATAACACGTGATATATTTTGCCCATTTACACACACAAACACACACAAAAGCAGAAAAGACATTCAGTCTGACACAATACAATCAATACTGGCTGATAAGCACTTGTTCGTCTGTCAGGCTCCAATTTTGCAGCAACAAAAGTCAATTACAGGTTATTACGCTTTTGTACACAATTCAAGAAAAAAACAGGATCTTTAGGGATTTTGGTCTGTAAATCTGAACCTCACAGCTGGAAATGATCAAAGTCTAGTATTATGCTACTAACAGAAAACTGAAATGATACTGATTATAAAAGGTCTGGAAACTGTCCAGGAAAACTCTGGTTGCTCGGCTGCACCCACTGAAGTTTCCCTGTTAACCGCTGCGGTTGTGTCTGCCTCCAGACCTGCCTGGACTCAAACCCTCTGTTGTTAATCGTCTCCTCTGCCGTGTCCTCGTCCCTGTCGGACCCTCTTGCGTCTTCTGTGGCCCGTCCGGCATAATGAATGCTGACCAGCTGTCCCCTCTGGGCCCAATCTGCCCACTCTTTCTCTGCGTGATTCATCTGTTCCCCACACACTGATGTTTATGTCACTGGCTATGCTAATATCCTGAACGAATATGCTAATGTGGGCGGATGAATATTCATTAACCGACTGGAATACATTCGGGATGACAGTTTGGAGTCGAGACTCAATGTGACTTCGAAGGAAAAGAGGGGGACAAAAAAGTATGACTGAACTTTGGGTCTATTGTGTCTAAACATCCGCTCATGACTCACCAGGTGACCTGAGGCAGTTAGTGAGGTTGCGAGTTTGATTCCCAGAGAGACTTTTGTACAAGCATTCATGTTCCCCAGAGCATGACCCCTAATGACTTTGGGGACTGCTCTATTTTTTCCTATTGCACAAGCAGCAGGTCAAACTTTTCACTCATCCTGTGAACCAGCTCAACATCTGCCAATCGGATCACACCAAATTTGGTACAAACAATCATGGTTCCCAGTGGATGAATCCTATCGACTCCTATGACTTTTTAGTGCTACTACGTTACTACATGTGCTTTTGATTGAAACTCTTCACTTTTTATATGGCATCATTAGGGCGAAATGCGCAAAGAGATATCATTTTTCTACTTAGCAGTGAGGCAGCGCAAGAAAATATATTATCACTACAGTTATAGTGGCAGCTTCTGTTGTGTCCTCCAAGTAAGTCCTTCAGGGAACTGGTCTGGTGCAGGTCTGTCCTCCAAGTGAGTCCTTCAGGGAACTGGTCTGGTGCAGGTCTGTCCTCCAAGTGAGTCCTTCAGGGAACTGGCCTGCTGGAAGTCTCGTGTTTTTTTTCTTGCGCCATTCTGTTAAACTCCTATCGCAGGTGCATCTTTTCTATCAACTGGTTAATACTTAGATTTAAAGTCATCACATCTGAATAAAATATAAAATCTACATTAGTGCCATTTTTTTCGTTGTTGTCTGTCCCACAAGTAAACTGCACTTATTTCACTCACCTACCAAGGCATCATAAAAAGCAGCTTATCAGTGGCTTGTATCTGAAACGTTCTGGTTTGTAAAACACAATAGAAACAAGGCAGAACCCAGACCACAGAGGTTCTTAGAGGTCACAGTTATAGGAAGCTCCAGGTTACAGGTTGTCAAATTCCTGTAGTTACACAATCAGCGCCGCTACCATGGCTGCGGCAAGATGTCCTTTCACCGCTGCACATCAACGGGGAGGGGGTGGAGAGGGTGTCCAGCTTTAAACTCCTGGGCAAAGACATCAGAGGACGTCTAATGGACGACAAACACCACGGCGCTGGTCAGGAAGGCGCCAAGGCTGTGCTTCCTGAGAACGCTCAGGGACGTAAACCTGTCGAAACAGCTCCTGGCGTCGTTCTGCCACCGCAGAACATCATACACCGACAGCTACTTGCCCAGGACAACATAGTCCCCCCCCCCCCCCCCCCCACCCACCCACCCCACCACCACCACCACCACCACCCTGCCCTGCCCGTCACATGTTCAAACCGTCGCCCCCCAGAGCAAACGCTACAGGTCCATCAAAAACAGATACCACAAGATTTATGAAACAGTTTCTATCCCAAAGCTGTTACCATACTGAACTCTGAACTGAAAGCAACCCCCCCCCCCGAAAGAAAATACTATACAACAATAATGTGCATTTATTTATTCATTAATTTATCTGCATACATTGGTAATGAGTGTATGGCATATGTTGTAATGTTTTAATGTATAGAATATGAGTAGCATTTATTATCTACTTTTTAAATTTATGTTTGGGACTGGTTCTTGAATGCACCTGAATTTCGTTGTATGTTTTTATTCAATGACAATAGAGAATCTTATCTTAGTTTTTTTTTTTAACCCTTCTGAATAATTTGATTTTTTTTTTGATTAATAGATTTTAATTAATTGAAGTGTCTGACAGGGTAAAAATATCCATTATTTTACAAGGAAAACACAGAAAACAAGAGAATGTCTATTTCCTCAGATTCACTCTTGTGAGAACCTCCAAGTGTCAGTCAAGCCGAGTGAGAACACGCCCATGGCCCTGAGAATTACTCTGGTCAGAACTAGATTAGAATCACCTGTGTGGGTTCACCATGGCTGCAGTATATAATCAGTTAGACGGTGCTTAGTTTCAAACATTTTTCATTTGTATCGAATGAATAAAGACTGGTTTAAATTAAATGCAAATGATCTTCTGTAGTTTACTTTGTCTTTCCCATTCACAAATACCAACGCTAGCTCCCTCTTATGTTCTGAAAGTAAATGACTTAAAGCTTAAAAACAGAAAAAACTTGAGAAACATAGACAAAGCATTCAATGATTGATATAATCATTCAATGACTGATATATTCAGCTGATCTGACAGTTGCCCCATCAACAGCAGTAGTTTCCTCTTCTTACTGATCTGACCTGCAAAAAAGCCTGGATTTAAAAAAAACAAAACAAAATGAGCAAATCAGTTTAAACTCATTGTCGTCTAAAGTTTATGACCTTCCAACAAGTTGTTGTGTCTCCGGCTGCAACACGACATTGTTGCCTGCAGGTGACTGTAAAAGGACGAGGCTACGTTTAGATTCTCACCTGTTTTTTTATGTTAAATAAAGGGAAATTTCCTTTTTTTTAACTCGATGTGAAACAGAGCGTGGCTGATAAAGCGCAGAAAGTGGCAGTCACCTCTTCGACCTTCACTTTCATGCAGAGTTTGTCACAGTGATCACACACTTGATTTTTTTCTTTTTTCCCCTCCTCATCGACACGTTTTCGCTGTCACCAGGCCAGAAGAGGAGGCTGCAAATCTCTTAACCTTTGTTGATTTCTATCGTCTCATTCAGTTAAAATTCAGCTGTCACACACTCTGAAAAACTGCTGTTACTGGGACCAAACAATAGGGTCTACAGGCGGCACAGGCTCTATACACACACACACAAACACACACACACGCTTGGGCTTGACATAGAAATGCAGCATCATAGAAATATTAAACGGAAAAACTGTAAAACACGTGGAAAAATCTGAAATACACAGAACGGGACCAGACAGAGGAGGATTATTAAAACTAAATATAAAACATTCACAGTAAAGAGCTAGTTTTCATTATAAGAGGAGAAAAGGCTACAAAGGATTTAAACAAATATATAAACCACCAGTTGTTGTGGCTCTTTTCCTGAGAATTGCTACCATTGTTGTTGAAAGTTCTGGGAAAATGTAAAATCTAGCTGTAATATTATTTTTTCATCAAATTATAATCATTCATTTCATTTGATCTGTTTCCTACTGATGGTTATAGTCAGCTCTCTGTTGTCCTGAAGTATTTATAATCTCATATTCACAAGTTTGTTTAATTCAAATCTTTTTTTTAATTTTTATTTTCTATTGTTTGTCCGTAGCTTGTTATAATTGCCGGGACATTTTAGAGAAAAAGAGGTTTTTAATCCCATTTAGGCTCATTTTCCTAAACAAGTATCAAAAATACGTATATATTTGGAAAAAACTGGGGGTTTGCAGCCTCTCATCTCATAAATTCTCTAAATAAATTCTCTATTAATCCCGTTGCTGAGATTTTTTTTACCACTTACAGACTGAGGCTGTTGGTTGCACTCTAGGAAAGGTTTTTTTTTTCCTCTACGACTCCTTGTCTTTGCTGCGATTCCAGGGGCGGAGCTTCAACCCTGATGACTCCAGCGGCCTCACCTGGTTCCCTGCAGTGCCGCGCAAATTTCATCCTGGCAAACCAGGTGAGCTCTCGCCTCACTCTTCCAGTCCAAAAAACAGTCTGTGGAGATTCGTTCTGAGTGGAACAAGGACCCCCCCCCAGCCCCACCCCTACATTTTTCTGAAAGTTTGAGCCATCCCACAGTGTTAGTGGCTCAGAAAAGGCTGAGATGGCACAAGGAGACGAGGGCGGTCAGGTGCTCTCGGGCTACATTTCCAATAAAAGCCTCCCCGGCTCGAGAGGAGATGCATCTCGGCTCGCTTCACTGGAGACGCGCTGGAAGGTTCCCTGAAAAAAGCCTTTTCTCTATCTTCTAAAAGTGGGGTCATCGCGGCGGGGAGGGGGCCAAGCCATCAAATAGAAACCTTAGCGTTCCATTATTAATAACGCTGTTGGTTCTCCTCTCTGGGCAGGGGCTGGGGGGTGGTGGTAACAAGCAGTAATATGTTGTCCAGACTCAGAGAAACTCTAGAAAACTGCAGTATATACTTCTACTGTACGTTAGCACCGATAAATCTGGTGATTAAAGGATTTGCTTTATGAAACATCAAATCACAGCCATTAAAAGTTTTCAGTGCCCTGGGCTTCGATAGGACACAGAGAGAACAAGCAAATCGCCATCTTTTAAAAGCAAATCGCAGGAGTTTTAGATGTTTTTATTTTTTATTTGACAAATGAGTGATAATCAGATATGCCTGTGGCTCAATCAAATTGCGGTTCTCAGCACAAATTTCTAGGTCGAGTAACATTTTAAGACACAGATACACATATGTGCAAATGGCACGACAAGAAAAAGACAGAAAAAACCCTGCTTTTCTGTAAAGGTGTCTGTAGTCGGCAAATGAACCCCAGCAACGACCTGTTGTCAGTTGTGTTTTCGTCTCAGCAGTCGATTCTTGGAGAAGTTTTGTCGCTGTTTAAAAGTTGCTCGTCTTATTTTTTATAATTCAGCTGTTTGTAAAGTACATGCTGGAGCAATAACTGTCCTCTCACACCTGCATTTTGTTTGTGCACAAACGGTTCATTCTACAAAAAGAAGATCAGATTTTTTTTTAATATCACAAATGAAGAGATGTGAGTTTGTGTCTGTGTGTGTGTGTGTGAACTGTGGGGAATTTCTCAGATGTAACACCAGCCCACCTGACCACAGAAGCCCGTTTGAGCCAGAGAGTGGCTCCATAAAGCTCCGCCGGGCCGCCGGGCCGCCGGGCCGCCGGGAGCGGGAGGTGGCTGGCAAGAGTCATCGACAAGTAGCCGTCCGGGCCGTGCGGCCTGGTCGCCGACCAGATGGCGGGTTGACACGGGCCTTTTAAACCGGGCTCACACTGTGATAAACAGCTTCCTCCGTTCGATTCATCACAATGCATTCAGCGGTTTGTGGTGATTTCTCGCGTTGGGTCGTTAAAAACCAGAGACGGAGCAGAGTCAAGCTAACATTCGAGGGCACGGTATCAATTCAAGGACACGTCCTGGATGAAGTTTCTTTTTTTTCTAATGCTGTCTCATGATATTTGGAGTGAAGGGTAAAAAACTGCAAACATAACTTTTAATCCTTTGTCATTTTATGGACAACAAGGCATCATTAGTTGTGCTCTGATCTAAAGGATAGAAAATCTAATTGAACCAGAGATTAATAGCAGTTTATTGAAGAACTTATTTTTGAAGAAAGGAGGGAATATAAGTTGCTTATTAAATAAAATTGCTTTGCTCAGGATAAATTGGAACAATGGAAAGATCCCAGAAAATTTTATGTGTGAGAAAAAGTGTAAAAGAAAAAAAAAGGAGTCAAACTACAGTAGAAAAACAACAGATCTAAAAGATTATTAAAAGATTCTGAGACATTCTAAAACTATAAATGTCTGAAAAATTTGTTGGGTTTTGTTTACGAAGAGAAAATAATGTAGAAGTTACTAATTGTGGTGAAGAACTGTGTCCTCAGAAGTGCTGTAAAACGCAACAGGAGCGGGAACCGACATTTTAATGGACTAAAAAAAAATGAGCGAGACTCAAAAATTGGCCAAAAAGCAAAAAAAGAAGATGGAATTGCTGAGACGCTGCCGGCGAACGGCCTCAGGGGTTTATGTGTCTTTTTAAAAGGATATTACACACAGTCAACCGCTGGAAACAAGTCAAACAAAGTACCGTGGCTCGAGGCTGGAGACAAGAGGAACACCGGCTCCCTTCCTCTGTTCGGTCTGAAGGCGAGAGCCGCCCCCCCCCGGGGTGTCGATGACGCAGGGAGGGACGCCACGCGCCGTAACACGAGGACAGCTCTATGTATTTTGTAAACACCGGGGTGTGGCAGGAGAAGCCGGTGAGGGCTGGCACAGGCGGCTCACGCCCACCCCCCCAGCTCCGCCACAACAATGTGGGGCCCTTGCGCCCCAGCAGGTCGCCGTCCGGGATTCGGCTGATGGAATGATGACAAAGCTGCCGGGTGCCAGCCCCCCCCCCCAAAAAAAATCCCCTGCCTCTCCCCGCAGACAGGTTGGAGACACCTCCTGTGCCGAATCCCCAGACTAAATAAGGGTGGAAGCAGGAGACACCGGGTAGCCGACGGGCCTGGATCGGGGGGAGGAGGTCTGCTCTGACGTCACACACGCCTGCTTGGCTTCGTCAGATCTGGACTTCGATGGCTTCGTGGCGTCGACTCGAAAGCGTTTCAAACACCTGCCACAGTGGCGCAAACACTGGAAACGGGGTAAACTGTGAGCCTTCTTCATTCGTTTAATTAGTGTGATCTCACGGGTTTGCGCTGAAATAGCACGCCACTTTTTCAGGAACATTTCACATGTCAATGTCAGACTTTTCCTCTGAGACACGTCTAAACGCACAAGGTATCTAAAAAGTCAACTTCCTCAGACACTTCTGTGTAACGTCAGGCCTTAAACGTCCAATCAAATAGATGCATTTCCTTTAATTAGACGTAAGCATAAGTGCTGACCACATTGCATTTCCTGTGACGACCACGCCCTCTAACAATACACTGTGCGAGGGTGAGAGGCCGAACCTCACTGGAAAACGTATTCTCTCCAGAATAAATCAGGGTTAAGAGGAGTAAACTTTTCTCAGGAGCATTGTAAAGGCCTGTGACTCTGACGACATTTAGCCGCTCAACCTGTTTCTTCCCCCGATGCCGGATCTCACGCAGGAAGTGAAGCGCTTCATTAACATGATACGAGCGGCGCCGACATTACAGTGACCTTCTGTGGCATTTCTCTGTCTCCAGGCAGCAACCAGAGGAGAGTGACCGGGGGTTGGGGGTTGATAAAAAGTCATGGCATGACATGTGACACAAACTGGGCCGACGACGCCGAACTGAGGCCGGTTCCGATGCTGCAGAGTCTGTCTCGCTTTTTCGCCGTTGTTCATCACAGGGAGGAGCAGGAGACTTAGATTGACGTGGTGGATTTATGGTTTCTAGAATTGTCGAGTCTGCTTTCATACGTTTCTATCTGTTAAAGGGAGTTTTTCTTTCTCATGTGAACGTGTCTCTGTAAATAATAACTATAAACAGTCTGGTCTGGACCTGCTCTATATGAAAAGTGCCCTGAGATAACCTCTGTATTGATATGGAGCTATAGAAATAAAACTGCACTGAAGTGAATTGAATCCGGCGTGACCTTTCTTGCTGCGGTCTGCCGGGACAGAAGGTGTCGCCGACGGTTCATCGCCACGTCTCAGACCTCTGGGGCCTGGTTTGTCAGACCTGACTTCACTGGGACTGGAAGCCAGAAGTCAGAGGAGTCATCTCTGCTAATAAATGAATTAAAACATATAAAAACAGCTTTAATGAGGATCTGTCAGACTAGATGTGACTATTCTGTTCCTCACATTGCTACCGAAAGCTCTGTCACGTTTAGTCTGCAGTCATGTTCTTTATCCTCTGTCCGAGTGATTGGCATGCAAAGCGCCGCCGGCGTTTTCCCCTGACCGCCACGCACTCATCTCTGCTTCTTGATGGTCCTGCTCGGGGAGCGTGACTGCCAATATCATAAATCGAACTATTTAAAGTACATTTTGTGAATGAATAAAAGCATGCACGGACACGCAGGGTAGGGGAGGAGCAGCAGCAGCAGCGAGGGTCTTTGGGTCTTTAACGGGGTCCTGGCAGCTCGTCCGAGGCAGCAGCTCATCTTTCTGATTGAAGTGAAGCCTCCTGTTGGAGATTTGAACCCTAAGAAAAAAAAAAAGGAAAGAAGCTTTATGGCTCCCGGGCGACGGGACCTTGGCCCTGCAGCGCCACAAATCAATAGCTATTCTCTCCCGCTATTCTCTTTTCTCTCCCGCTATCTCCCCTTGATGGGTCATGCATAAAACGAGTATTGCTATAATTATGGGAGAAGACCCCCCCCCCTCGCAGGAGAACAAACGTCTGACAGTCTCACATTTGGGGAGTTGTGAGAACTAAATAATCACGGATCAACCACCACACCAATTGATTTGCAGCCATTTGTGTTGATTCAACAGTTTATTTTAGATTTATATTTTGTCACACATGGGTCACTGCAACAAAAAACAACAAAAAAGTGACCTTAAACATCTGTAAGACAACAGAGCAAGTCAAAATTAATCAGGACTTCAAATTATGGTCCTTGAGATTCGGGTCCTGATTGATCTGGCAACGCTTACGTCAAGCGGTGGTGAAGGCAGATGAATTTTAAAGCTGACCTCAGGGGTGGAACAGAGGAGGAGACACTCATGTAAACATGAAAATGCACCTGAGATGATCCACTGGATCGAGTTTTATTTCCTGTACACAAATGTATTGGATCATTTCAATCCCTCCTGCAGCGGTTTGCTCTTTTAATTCCAACAGTACCAAGGATAACAATGCCGATACATCATAACTTTCACTTGTAGAAAAAACGCTGAATGTCATGGAAAGAGTCAAAAATGGGATGTGATCAAAGAAAAATACGTCTTTTATCTTGATTTATTTTGCCTGTTCTTCGTATTCTTTGAATGATCATTGACCAAATTTTTAAATGTTGATTTAAAAGTTGGGTTTGATCCAGTGAAAATCTGATTATTATAACTCGATACAATAGTAGAAGTTGATCCAGCTTGTTGTTGAGACACTGCAGTGAACAGACTGTGTTCACTGAAAGCCTGAGGGAGCAGGAAACATCCCGTCGTCCCGCCGCCTGGCTCGGTCGCATCCGTGTTCTCGATGATGTTCTGACTAAGAGAACAAGATCTAAGATCCGTCAGAGCGGGGCGAAGGGGTGGGGGGAACACGGGGGCTTGTCAGGATGTGAGAGATACAAAGGAGGCCAACAGCATCTGGCGGGTATCATGATGTTGTGTCACATTAAGGATTCGGCGGTTCCTCGGTGCCGGAGCCGGAGGTGAACAAACCCCCTCAAGATCCACGTCCCAAAGAAGCAAAAGCAGAAGAGGAGAAGAAGAAGGAGACAGATGAATGGACGTCACTGACAGTGTGACTGAAACTGGGCTCTGTACATCAACAGTAGTCTCAAACCTGGCAACTTGCATTGACAACAATCTGTTTGTCACCAGGAAATACCCCCCCCCCAAAAAAAAAAACCCCACAAGCTGCTGTTTTTACATTTCTGTTTCTGCACAGGTGTAAACGAGAATTTGCCCAATGGATTAAAGCACCAAAACTTTACTGGACTGAGAGAAATGGCAAAATTTCTATCCTAACGCCAGCATGCTAACATGCAGTAAAGTTTACGGTGTTCACCATCTTAGTTTAGCATGGTAGCTGGCTAACATTTGGTGACTATTGTCTGCCCCATCAGAGCCAACCCGTTACCTGACCTCGCCAGATGTGGAGCGAATCCGTTGGCCTGATGTCGGAATCAATGCTAAGTGAACGACTCATGCCAGGACCCCGTTTGTCTTATCGAGCAATGCCCTCGGAAAAGAACCCAGAGCTGTGTTTTAAAGCGGCATTAAGTTATGTGTCTGTCCAGTGAGGGGACATTTAAACCTTTTAACAGATTTGTGGACCAAACCTTATGCCCGTTAAAAGCATCATGTTTTATACCACAAGAAGGAAAAATCTCAGCTTTTAACATCCTTCCTACAAATGTCTATAACCATTATATACATATAAAACAATTTTGTAGAAGTTGGTATCATTTAGAAATGTACTGTACCGTTGTGAATACGGTTCCCGAGTTTTGGTAACAGAACCAGCACAATGATTTTTTTAAGATGAAAGACTTTGGGGAGTAGTTTTTAAAAGCTGCTGTAAGAGATCAGAAAACTGGAAAAATTACAATGTAAATCAGGAATTTTTCTGTTTCTGTTTCTGTTTCAGTCTGGGACCACATGAAGAGAGAGAATACACTTAGACAGACTAGATCAACAGTAGAACAGTGGAAGGTTCTCCTGGATCCTTAGGACAACCTACCTACCTAGAACCTTGATAAACTATGAGCAGGTGAACCGAGGAGACCTTGTTCTGGTTTAAAAGCAAAGGGGGGTCACAGCAAATAGTTTTTTTTTCTCTTTATTGAAGTATGCACGAATTTAAATGATTTAAAAAATATTCATAGCTTTACTTTTGAAAGTACCCTCACTTAAAGTGCCAGTGCCCTCTACTGGCTTTACAAATGGTGACAGAAGTCAGGTGACGTAATAAAACAGCCACAAAATATCAGACCTGAACACAGGAGACTGTTGTTTGTTTCCTGTTTCCAGCTGAAAGGTCAAAGTATCTTTAACCAAAATTATTTGCTGACCTTAACCCCGTTTATTATCTTCACCATGACAACACAGCTCTGGCTGTTGTTTTTAACCCAAACCGTGACCTTTCCCTTGACCTAGATAACAACAGGTTCTTTGTTCACTCTTTGTTTCTCTCCTTCAAAGTCTGCTCATGTTCTACTTTTTATAAATCATTTTTTATAGTTAATCAACCAAAACAGACAACCTCCTCCAACTTCTCAGACTTTCTTTAATCAAATGAATCTGATTTTTTATTTTAAATGATAAAGCCTAATAAAAGTCAGTGGTTTTCTTTGAAGATCTGCCACGAGTCTAGGTTTGGTGAGAAATTCTTTGGGTTTTTGCCGCTCAGAGCGGCGGGTTCCTCTGGGAGCCGCCAGACACCAGAGTGTTGAAACACAGCAAGAACTGAAAAAGGGGAGAAATAGCCTCTAATGTCTCCGCTCATTAATATTACAGGCTCTTGTCTGTGGAATCTCAGCCTGCTTCAGCCTCTGAATAATTCATAAAATAAAATCTTTTCTTTTTCTGCCTCCCTTACACTTGTCTTTTCATGATGCTGCCCTAAGTGGAGCGATGGAGTAGAGAGAGAGGAGACGGAAAGAGGTTGACTGTGAACAGAGAGAAAAACAAAACCGGCAGCCAATGTTCATTTTATTGAGTTTCAGAGTTCATCCAGTTAGACGACTCTTCTTAGCAACAGCTACTGAGAAAACTCCTTTGTAAATGTGCTCATCGATTTCAGGACATTTAACAGCCAGGAATCGGTGGCCATTTGTCAGTAGCTAGTTGTCAGTAGCCAGTTGTTAGTGGCCAAGTATTAGTGACCAGGTTTCAGTGGCGACTTGTCAGTTACCATGTTTTGGTAGCCAGGTGTCGAGCCCAGGTGTCATTGGCCATGTGTCAGTAGCAGAGTTGGCGACCTGGTGTCAGTGGTCAGGTGACAGTGGCCAAGGGTCAGGGGTCAGATGTTGGTAGCCAGGTGTCAGTGGCCAAGGGTCAGGGGCCAGGTGTCACTGGCCATGTGTCAGTAGCCAGGTTTGGTGACCTGGTGCCAGTGGCCTGGTGTCAGTGGCCAGGTGTTGGTGGCCAGGTGTCAGTGGCCAAGGGTCAGGGGCCAGGTGTCATTGGCCATGTGTCAGTAGCCAGGTTTGGTGACCTGGTGCCAGTGGCCTGGTGCCAGTGGCCTGGTGTCAGTGGCCAGGTGTTGGTGGCCAGGTGTTGGTGGCCAGGTGTCAGTGGCCAGGTGTCATTGGCCAGGTGTCAGTGGCCAAGGGTCAGGGGCCAGGTGTCAGTGGCCAGGTATCAGTAGTCAGGTGTCAGTGGCCAAGGGTCAGGGGCCAGGTGTCAGTGGCCAGGTATCAGTAGTCAGGTTTGGTGACCTGGTGCCAGTGGCCTGGTGTCAGTGGCCAGGTGTTGGTGGCCAGGTGTTGGTGACCAGGTGTTGGTGACCAGGTGTCAGTGGCCAGGTGTCATTGGCCATGTGTCAGTGGCCAAGGGTCAGGGGACAGGTGTCAGTGGCCAGGGGTCAGGGGCCAGGTGTTGATGGCCAGGTGTCAGTGGCCACGTGTCACTAGCAGAGTTGGTGACCTGGTGTCAGTGGCCAAGGGTCAGGGGACAGGTGTCAGTGGCCAGGAGTCAGGGGCCAGGTGTTAGTGGCCAGGTGTCAGTGGCCAAGGTTCAGGGGCCAGGTGTCAGTGGCCAAGGGTCAGTGGCCAGGTGTCAGTGGCCAGGTGTTGGTGGCCAGGTGTCAGTGGCCAAGGGTCAGGGGACAGGTGTCAGTGGCCAGGAGTCAGGGGCCAGGTGTTAGTGGCCAGGTGTCAGTGGCCAAGGTTCAGGGGCCAGGTGTCAGTGGCCAGGTGTCAGTGGCCAAGGGTCAGGGGCCAGGTGTCTGTAGCAGAGTTGGTGACCTGGTGTCAGTGGCCATGTGTCAGTAGCCAGGTTTGGTGACCTGGTGCCAGTGGCCTGGTGTCAGTGGCCAGGTGTTGGTGGCCAAGGGTCAGTGGCCAAGGGTCGGGGGCCAGGTGTCAGTGGCCAGGTATCAGTAGTCAGGTGTCAGTGGCCAAGGGTCAGGGGCCAGGTGTCTGTAGCAGAGTTGGTGACCAAGTGTCAGTGGCCAGGTAATGGTGGCCAGATGTTGGTGGCAAAGTGTTGTTGGCCAGGTGTCAGTGGTCAGGTGTTGGTAGATAGGTGTCAGGGGCCAGGTGTCAGTGGCCAGGTGTCAGTGGCCAGATGTCAGTAGCAGTGTTTGTGACCAGGTGTTGGTGACCAGGTGTCAGTGGCCAAGTGTTGTTTTTAATGTGTCAGTGGTCAGGTGTTGGTAGCCAGGTCACAGGGGCCAGATGTCAGTATCCAGATGTCAGTAGCCAGATGTCAGTAGCCAGATGTCAGTGGCCAGGTGTCAGCAGCCAGATGTTGGTTAGTATGACCAGCAACGTTTCTCAGGCTAAACCAAGCTTTGTGCCCAGACCAAACCAACCCACAGTGGTCACAGATCAGCTAAGGTAGTTCATTTTTGGACAATTTATTTATGTACTTGTCATTCAGTCTTTAGGACTCTATGATGAGGAAACAACAGAATAAATGGCTTGATTGTTTTTCATGTGCTTCAATTAATTTTTTTAAAGATAATTATGACCCCCCCACACACACAAACAGTACAGCCAGGTGGTTGAGTCTGCAGGTGGGAAGCCAGTGAGGGATCGTACCCCCATTTTTGCTGCAGTGAGTTCAGATATTTTTAATTCATTTGTTTTCTTTTTCACATTTTATTTTAGAGCGATTTTTAAGATACTCAGAAAGTTTAAATGATAAAAAAAAATACTAAAATAAAAAGAGGTTCTGGAAAACCTATAAAACACACTGAAGTCTTTGGGAGCACAGTACAAAATACATATAATCAGATACAATTAGAGAAAAAAAACAACACAGAGCTGCTCAGTCAAGTTAAATCTAAAGCTACAACAGACCAGATCAAATCCTTCACTGAGCAGATCCTATTGAATATCAATAAATAACTTGATAAATGTTCATATTGACGAAAAGTTACCAAAGCAACTTCTTGAAATTGCCTGTAATTCACAATAAGGTTCATAAAACTCCTGATTCTGAATGTTTACTTCCCTGAAAACAAGGCGTCGCGCGCGTCGCTCCACCAGCAGCGGCAGCAGCCGCAACCGCAGGAGGAAGATGACGTCACCGTCATCGCTGTAACCTGGACTCATCCGTCCAGGTATCTCTCTCTCTCTCTCTCTCTCTCTCTCTCTCTCCATCTCTCTCTCCAGCGCGCGCTGTGACGCACGGGCAGCATCGGAAACGGGCGCAGCCGCGGTGAAGACGGGACGAGTACGGATCCGGTTCGCCGCGCATACACATCCGCGATTACCTGGAGGACCCAGGACCCCGGACCCGGGACCCAGGACCCGGGCTCTCCCGCGTGTGTGTCAACACGCCCGCGCCTGGTTCCGCTCGGGTCTGTTCTCACAGTTCTCCGGGTTCCGTTCGGGGGCTTACGTCCGGGGGGAGAACATGAGAACTTGGGCACCTGGAGCGCGGAGAGGAGACGTCTCCAATGAGATCTGTGGATTTTAGTGAACTAGAACGAGAGCTGCGCTGAAATGAATGAATGGGAAAATTAATTAGGAGAAACTGTGGGAAAACAAAAGCTCGTCGCGGGGAAAGTTTGGTCCGATTTTCTCCACAGAATCCGCGAGTTTGAACCAACTGCGTTTCACGTCCCTGCAGCCGCGGTTTTGAAATCACAGCAGAGATTTTCCACCGCAGCCATGGACCGAGACGGGCCAGACCAGACGCGTATGAGGATGTAAAACCGCCGCTGTGGGTCAAGAAGCTCCAGGTCTCTGGTTCCGAGTCTCCGAGCTGTAACTCAACCCCCACCCCCCACCCACCCATCCCTTGCCCGTCACCTTTCCCCCGCAGGACCGGGGCGCCCGAACCGGAGGTACCGCGCTTGAGACGCCATGGGAGGATCCAAATACTGATGTGATGGGTAAGATCACGACCTGTTTTTGGGGGTGTCTGAGGTTCCTGTCTGTGGTTCCTTTCTGCGGTTCCTTTCTGCGGTTCCTGCAGCGGACTGAGGAGCCGGGTCGGTGCCAGAAAACGGTTCCTAAGAGGTCTGTGCCGTGGAAAACCCCCTGGTGCTGGAAAACACTTTAAAATGTGGTTAAATGCGTCAAAATGGTGACATTTTACTCAATAAACAGCCTTTCTGGAGCCAACACGGGGCTTTGAAAAATAATTTTCATGTCAGTTATTATCAATAGAGCTATGGTCGATTGAATCATTTAAAAAAATCTCCCGCGTCTTTCGTTGAAACTTTGGTTTCTGTCACTTTTACGCACGTAAATCGGGAGGCATAGTTAAAAATTTCTCGGGCAGGGACGGAGAGGACGCGCCTGTCCACACGGAGACACATGAGACAATTAACGTGGCCTCAGTGTGTGTGTCCCAGCTGCTGCTGCTGATGTGAGTCCACCGAGGGATGGAGAGGGAGTCGAGTGAACCGGATCGGTTTCACGCCGCCGCCTTGTTTGCGGAGATCTGCCCAAAAAGTGGCACCACGGACTCCGCGGCAAATACGCAGTTATGGCCACGTTTATTCTCCGAAAAACAGGAAAATCAGTCACATGTTGCTTTATGGTTTTATATTAATGTTACATATAAAAACCTGCTTTGATGCCTATAACTTTTTCTGTAAGTTCCAGTGTCAGGCGGCTGCAAAACACTGAGTATAAATGAATTTCCTTTAGGAATCTGTAACATTTCTACGTATTCTGAACATAGATGCTCCAGGTTTTAATAAAAACCCTGAGGTGATGAATCCAAGTCCTTCAAAGTTTCATCCGCCTCGGAAAAGAAACCGAATCCTTTAAATTATCTGGTGGTTAAATTTAAAGATGAGCCTAAAAATACAAGAATATAGAGTTAAAATAATCCACTTTGTTCCTGAGGGTAGAGACGCAGCTCTGAGCCAGAGCAGAGTTTATAACCAGCTCATCAGGCATCGATAATAAACTACTAATATAGTGGATATTCAGAGATAGACTGATATATTATAAATACAGTTTCCGTTATTGTGTTATTAAGCTCTTATATATATTTTATATACATATATATCATATTTTATTTATTTTTGTAATGTTTAATCCTGAAAAATTTTAAAAATCAACATGTTAAAGAATTTTCTAGACTCATTTTTTAGCTGATTCTGTTGTAGTCTGTCTAAATACTCTGATGCTCCTTTATGAAGATTTCTTACACAGATATTATATCGATCCCTATTGGAAATACACTTGCAACCAACATACAAAAAAATTCTCGACAAGATGGAGATCTTATCGCAGAATATTTAGCTTCTTTATTGCTTGTATCATATTCATTTGCTATTTTCTATTGCTTGGATTATAGATAATGTTAATCCTATAATATAATGTTCATTGCGTTATTTATAGATTAATGTTGGTCCCACATGAGGAGAAGGTTTGTTTGCTCAGACCGAAGGTCTCAGTCGGTTGGACGTTGACTTTTGAGTGTGTGTCTCGTCCTGTGATCAGTGTGGAGATGTAAATGACCCCCCCCCCCCGGTCCACAGGAACGCCGATGTCCGGGGCTCCCTTGCTATAGAAACCCAGCTCAGAAGCTGGAGATGAGCTGATCGTGATGATGAGAGGAGGAAAAGCTGAGAGGCTCTAAGTTCTTGCATCCACTCCTTCAATGTGTCCATTATCTAAACCCACTTATCCTTTTTGGAGGGGGGGTGGCCTATCCCTGCTGACAGTGGGCAGTAAGGGGGGGGGGGCACCCCGGACAGGTTCCTGGTCTCATGCAAATATACAAGAGTAGAACTTTACTCCCATGTTTTAAAATCATACTTACAGCTGCATTCAACTTTTTTTTAACTTAGTTTGGTGCATCAAGCAGAAAAGCAAAATAGAAACCCTGATTTCAAGTGTTTACCGGATGAATTTAAGCCCAATATTTCGACTCGGACAGTTTTACCCAAACTGTGGACCAGAAGAATTTTTAACCTGTTCCCCAGCAGCAGGTTGTGTCTTCAAAGCCTATTTTTGTGACATTTGCCAGAAGAATTTTAAGGAAACATTGAATTTAAACAGTGACACATTTTATATATATTTGATGTCAGTGTTATTTTTCAACCTAAGTATTAAAAAAAAAAACAACAACCCAGAAATGTCTATTCCCAGAATGCGAGCACTGTTATCTGCTTTATCAACACAGTTTCCATTTAAAGTGTTTTATATATTTAAAGATATTAAAGGATAATTCTGTTATTTTTAAACCTGGGCCCTATTTTCCAGTCAATAAGCACAACGTCCCTGTGTCCCTAGTTTTTTCTTTAGTTCTTTAGTTTTCATTTTTTTCACGACAGCATTATCTTATCAACCCTCTCCTCTAATTCTCCATCAGTAAATGATATAGAGGGTTTTCCAAAATGTTGAACTATTCCTTTAAACAACAAAGAGCTTTTTTACCTAAACCTCATCTCGAGGGTCATTTCCAATGGAAACACTGACAAGCTTTATTTTCTCGTATAGTGCAGAGGATCTATTGACCTTGTCCTGACCAGTTAATATCTGAGATTATGAGGATGACTGGCGGCGTTCCAGATGTGCCCAGTGTCAGATTGGGTCAATAAAGTGGTTTCATCTGGATAAACTGATGGTTCGCCTCCCACCTGTCTGACCTCTTGGTTCCTCGACCTGTCGCCTTGTTCCCAGAATCCCAAATATTATTTCGAAGGACAAGATGGGGAGAGAAAAAAGTTAATGATGCCAGTTGTAGACTTTTCTGGTTTGTCAGGCTCCCGGCAGCTTTGCCTGGAAGGCTTTGTTCGGGGGGCAAAGGTCAGCGGCGTCTAACTCGCGGTCGTTGCTGAGAACCTGCGTCAGTCGGATTTGTCGTCATCAGAATCGGACCTGCTCATATTCACACTATATTTTTAGTATCAAACACTGGCAGGAGAAGTCACTTTAAATGTTTCTGAGCTGAATGATAAAATTTTATAGCAGGATGATTATGGCTCTTGTAACCTCCTCCCTTCTCCATCCTCTACTCTCCCTCCTCATCCTCTCATCTTCTCCCTCCTCCCCCTCCTCTCACTATCATCCTATCCATCTCTCTATATCTCCTCCCTTTCTCTCTTCCTCATCCACTCCCTCACTCATTCTTTATTCTCCCCTTCCTCCTCTACCTCATGTCTCCTCTTGGTCCATTTCCCTCTCATCTCTTCTCCTACAACCCCTCCCTTGTTTCCTCCTTCTCCTCTTATTGTCCTCCTCTTGCACACTTCTCTTTCCACTTTTCTTTCATCCCACTGCCCCCCTCCTCCTCCTCTTCCTCCTACTTCTCTTCTTCCTCCTCCTCCTCCTCCTCCTCCTTTACCTCATTTCTCGTCTTGGTCTATTTCTCCTCCTCTTATTATCCTCCTCCACAATTCCCATTCCTCTTTTCTCTCATGTCATCCCCTTCCTCCTCCTTCTCCTCTTCTTCCACATCTCTTTCCACTTTTCTCCCATCTCACTACCCCCCTCCCTCCGCCTCCTCCTTCCCCCCTCCCAGGCTGTTGATGGAGAGCTTTTCGAATGTCAGCCGGGACAGTGGTCATCGCAGGAGGAATTCTGGCTACAGTCATCTTACTGACCATCGTCGCTGTACTGTGTTTATGTAGGTTGCAGGTACGAATGTTTTACTCTCGGCTGCACTTGCAATGCTTGACAGAAGAAGAACCATTGCTGGTTCTCAAGCCGAAACCAGAGCTGGTTCCACTCCCTTTGACTGTAGAACCAAGGAACATTCATAGACTACTGGTAGTGTGAATTTAAATGTATTTGTAAATGTTTAAATCGATTATTGATCAGTGATAGAAATGAGAAATGTTAACATGAAGAACAAACCAAACAAATAATTAGACAAAAATAAAAATTTGACCAGAAGATATGTAATTGAAAACAACATAATTACAGGGAGACAGAGTTTCCTCTGGGGACCATGAATGTCTGAACCAAATTTTATGACAATTCACCCAATAGCAGTTGATGTATTTAAGAGACATGATATGATATTGTTGAAAACTTCAAACACATCACAGAATACATGCAGTAGTATGGCTGAAGTCCACAAAGGCTCAGTCCACAAGGACTCAAGTCCACAAGGACTCAAGTCCACAAGGGCTCAAGTCCACAAGGGCTCACAAGGACTCAGTCGACAAGGACTCAATCCACAAGGGCTCAGTCCCGAAAGACTCTGTCCACAAGGATTTAGTTCACAAGGGCTCAATCCACAAGGCTCAGTCCACAAGGCCTCAGTCCACAAGGACTCAGTCCACAAGGATTTAGTTCACAAGGGCTCAGTCCACAAGGTCTCAGTCCACAAGGCTCAGTCCACAAGTCAAGAGATGTTTAGATTCTCAGACCTGTATTTCTCTCTTCTCATGTTCATCTGCACCAGTATTACTGCTGTAAGAGGGAGGAGTCCGAGAAGGGGGAAGAGGAGGAACCAGAGCTCGCCACCATGTCGCCGTCCCGCCCCCTGGCTCTGTCCGCTCCTCCTACGCCCCCGACGCCGAAGCACTACAGCGACGAGCCCGAGACCTACCCGCCCACCTTCATCACCGAGGCCAACGGCCCCGCCAGCTACTCCCCAACCCCGCAGCCACGCAGGTGCCAGCGCTCGCACGCCTTCTGCCCGTCCTGCGCCCGCTGCTCGCTGCCCTTCTACCTGCAGCACCCGGAGAGGCTGTGCAATGGCGGGCGCAGGATTAGCTACAGGACTGTGCAGCAGCAGGACCTGGAGCTTCCCGTGGACCTGGCCAGCTTCTACCAGAAGCTCAACCTGATCCGCTCCGTCACCATGAGGGAGGTGGTCACCCACAGCGTCAGCACCGACGTCTAGAGGCAGGAAGGTCGGAGGAGGAGGGGAGGAGGTGGTGCACACAGCTCTGCCTGCCGACATCGCCAAGTTAATCAGTTATACGAGTATTGCGCTGTGGTCGCAGCATTAATACGACACTGGGCTGATACATGATGACACCGAGGGCTTTTACCTGACGGCCATGTTGGACGTCTACATCTTTAAAACCAACCGCAAACGGCTGAATGCAATTTGCAACCTGAAATGTTTCCAACAGGCTTGAAAAGAAGAATATGTGTAAGTTAGGACTCAAAACTGATTTTTGTGTTTTAGCTAGTTAAGTAACTAACCGGTATACACAACGGAATACAGTATGTGTCAGAGTATAAACAAGGCAACAATTAATCTGAGCTTTTTTGAGTCTGTAATTTGAACACCAATTTTTTTTGTTTGAATGCACCACACCTAAGACAGAAATTGTCCTTACGTAGCTGAGGCTGAGGGCTAGTCAGCTAGCTAGCAGCCAAGAGTTTGTTCAGGTTTAACCAAGTCTCTTTTAAAGGAGAAGTCATGTCGTATCGTCAAAGAATACCATGTGCGAAAACCAGAACCAGAAACTTAATGTATCCATACCCTGATACATCTTGCTCCACTGCTGTCATTGTTATTTTGACTCAGTGTCACACAAACACACACACACACACACACACACACACACACACACACACACTGTCCTGCTGCCCCAAATACTCACTACAGCAATTAATATGGATTCATCCGCCACTGAAAATAGTCCCCAACAAATGCACCGTTTCCTCCAGCTTGAGTAAAGTTTGTGAAAACTTACATTGTCCAGCTGTTTTAGGAACATTACTAAATCTTTTTTATTCTCGAGGCCGACACCTGTGTCTTCAGTGGGAACCCGCCGGCTCGGAGCCGAGGGACGAACCAACACCTCGTTGGTTTTGATTCTTTCCGCGAGATCCGCTGACAGTAAGAACATCGAATGACGCCAACCTGATCATTTGGGTTCCGAATCCAGAGCGTTTGGAGAGGAAAAGAAGCAAAAGACAGAGTCTGTCACTTCCACTCGGAGACGCAGTCGATCACGTTGACTCATCCTGTCACTCACATTCACCTGCAGTCACGAAAAGCTGCTTCAGTTTAATCTGTTCTGAAAAATATCATGTGTGAGAAGCCAAATCTCCAACAGACCAGTACTGAAAATATAGTTTATATATATATTATATGTGTGTGTTTGTGTGTGTGTGTGTGTGTGTGTGTGTGTGTGTGGGTGCTGCTACAGTAACTTACTATACCACCTCACTGCGCTTCATTCATGCAGTGGAAAACTACACTGATATGCAGATGAAGGGGTTTTTTTCTATTTTGTGTGTTTGTCAGTGTAGCAGCAACTGTACAGTGTCCAACAACATTTGTTTATATCACGATGGAATTCCTTCATGTAACACAACCTAAAAACAAAATCATATTTTATCATCTCTCTATGTAGACTGAAGCCTCTGCTGGTGGTTTCACTTATTCTGCCTGATTGCACCTCTTCTCAAGAGGAGTCCAGGTCTTATCAGCCAAACTAACTGAAAACACCTGTGCAGGTGAGCAGAGCCCCTAAGGATCAACACCAGAGCCCACTGGAGCTTTTTCATCATTTTACTTTACCTCAACAATTTGATTTTTCTGAGCCATAAGGAGATAAAAAAAAATATATATAAAGATTTGTTTCTGGTTTTGAGAGAACTAATTATTATTAAATTATTTTCCCTCATGATTCCTTTTAAATGATTTTGAGATAAAATCTGAATTTTTCAGGGGCATTTTTTGCTCCTCTCATTGATTATGCAGCGACATTAGAAAGCAGATAAAATGAAGGAGGGTGACAAAAATGTTTTCAGTAGTAAAGAAAAGTAATTTCTTTATGTCTAAAGAGTTTTACGTGGTCGTTTCTAACTTTCTATAAGAAGAAATTAATAATTGACAAAGAGCTGAATTATAATAAATTCTTGATGTTAAAATCACTCATATGATCTCAAGTTATCATCTGATAGCAAATAAATCAAATGATTGTTTTGGATGTATTTTTCATTCATATATTTATTCTAATAATTTTTTTATTATTTTTTTTTTTACAGAAATTCAGTTCTTGATTTTTAGGAAAAACTTAAAAATGTGAACTTTGAACTTTTTCCCTCATAAATTTCATCACACGATTTGAACATTTGATAACAAAACCAGAGCTGTTGACATCCAGAACTGAACCAATGAGACCTGATTTTATTCTGTGTTGTAAGCGAATCTGCATAAAAGCCAGAGCGTTCTCCCATGGAACCCCCACAGAGAACATCTGGGTCAAACCACATCTGTGTTCCCTTGTCCAGAGTTGTTGTTTCTGTTTATTGATTGTGATCGAGACAGGGAAGAGCTACGCGTTGTTAGTGTCAGGTTGTGACCGTTTCAGCGTGCGAATCCTGGTGCAGGAAGAAAAGAAAAAAAATTTAAAGGGCTTTTTCTGAAGCGTTTCTTCAATGTGACGATTGTGATTTCTGAGAGACAACATTCGTTCCCTGCTGTAAACAGATGCTGAGCTGGGAGCCAACGTCACTGGAATATCCCTGTAGTTCTACTCCGACACGAGACCAGAGCATTTAAGAGAAAAACTGACAATAACCGATATAGTCCCATATTTTAATATTTCTTAATGACGGTACAGTAGATGAGTGTTTTGGTATATTTTACAAACCTCACATCAGTAAAAGTAACAGCTCTGCTCCAGGACATGCAGTGTTTTCCTTTTCTCACAAAATAGAGAAAAACAGGAGAAGTTTTGGAATAAAACGCAAACTTATACTGCAACTTTATCATAATGTGTGATAAAACAGCAGCTGCTGGAAAAAATAAAAGGACACAAGCTCTGTTTGCTCAAAGAAAATGAGTCTCAGTGAGGTTTTTTTGGTCCATGTTTGTGTGTTGTTGTTTTTTTTAAATCAAAGTGTGTTACGCCTCAGGTAGAGAGAGACGTCGCGACGACCTGAGTGTGTTAGACGGACGAACGAGTGCACGACCTGCGATTTGTGTCGCTTCCACTTTGTCATGTTTGTAAAATAGTAACCGAATGAAAATTCTTAACGTTTTGTCGCTATGTCGCATCGATAATAAAGAAAAAAAAAAAAAGGACATCAGTTCATGTGGTCAATGTCGATGCATCTCGTTACCTGCAACATGTAGGCCATGTTCACCCATTCACGCACACACACACACACACACACACCACCAGGGGTGATCTGCAGTTCAGCATCCTGCCTGAGGAAACTTTGACACGTGGCCTGGGGGAGCTCAGAGTCGAACCGACAACCCTCTCATTGGTTGACGGCCTGTCGCACCTCCTGAGCCACGTCCGCCCAGGCCCAGAATCCAAAGCTCCCTCCGAGCTTCTTAAGTGAAGAACACTCCACAACAAGCTGCAGCTACGAAACGTTTTAGGCTGTAGATAATAGAGACTTGTTATGGTTGGGGTCAGAGGTTGCCTGCAGCCACAGAGGAAAGGGGTCCTGGGAGTCTAAACCCAGTGAAAATGAGTGTTTTCATTAGGAGCATCAATCCTGTTGATTAATAAATCCTCAGATATGAACCTGCTCTGGATGTTTTGGGAGTTCTTCACCTTTTTGGTTTTTTTTGAGAGGACTGAACCGGCTGCCTCTGCTGCTCTTCAGTGGTTGAGATGATCCTGTGGTTCAGTGCACGAGGGGGTTTTGATGGTGTCACACCAACCAGCAGGGGGCGTCATCCGCTGCTCCTCCTGCTGCTGCTGCTCTGCTGTGTGCGTGGACCTGCCTGATAAGGTGCTAAGCTGTTCGGCTTGTGATGGTGGAGTCCTCACAGTGTTTTCTCTGCGGTCACGGCTGTGATGCGCCGCCACAGTCATCATGGCGATTTCAGCATCAGCACATTTCAGTCTATAAAAACAGCAGCTGAAACAGTCACCCCTCCCCACAGACACACACACACACACACACACACACACACACACACACACACACACACACAACAACAAATCATCTGAAATTACAGAGGAAACACAAACGTTCCTTCTGCTGAGAATGACCAAAAATAAATAAAATAAATAAAAGTCACTGGCCACCGAAATTTCAAGGTGTGGTTTACGTTTTTACTGAGGTGCTGTGATAAAGGGGGGTCCCGGTGCCTGGGGGGGGTCTCCATACTTCCTGTCCTCTCTCTTCTGTCCTAACCTTTTAATAAATGGTGTAATTCCTTTTTATGATTTTCCCTCTCTTTTTGTTTTGTATGTGCTTTAGTTCCTCTTCCCCTTTTCTCCTTCCTCCCCGGACAAAGAGATGTAAACTCTTGAGATCATCCGAGTTAAAATGAATCTTCTGCCTGGCGGCTACTGCCGAGCCTCCTTTGAGCAAGGCACCGAACCGGGGGCTTTATACTGTGCGGTTCCCAGCTGTGGTTTGTTTTTCTATTTACAATCTTTTCTATTTACAATCAGTGGTTCCCTCAAAAAACACGAGATATCATAAATTAAAAAATGATGCCAGAGATGACAGCTCTGTTTGTTTGAACTGTTGTTTAATTGAAATACAAGTCAGTACCATGAGCTCTTCAGTTTATTATCAACAGTACACAATCTCCATACATCTGTTTTGTACAAAGAGGTATCAGTTATATAAAAACACAGTACACAATAGTTAAAAAGGAGACATACAACGTACACGTCTGAGTAATTTTCAACCATACTTCAAGTGTCAGGAATCTCTCTGTCTGTGTTTTTAGTATCTTTCCTCCTCCTCTTCCTCCTCTTCCTCCACCTACTCCACCTCCTCCACCTCCTCCACCTCCCCCATCTCTCACACACACACACACACACACAGACCAGAACTGGCATCAACCGATGAACGACCACCGGCCGACATCAGAAGCGTCGCGATATATGAAAAATGTGCTATGACTAATAAATATGCTTCCATATCCTGCTGGCGTGCCGGCACGGCGCCAAGAAATGGGGTGGGGGTGGCGGAGATACACATGACTCTACTTCCTGTTGGGCCGCGCCAGACGCCAGACCTAGACACAATTAAATAAGACCTCATAGACAGTATCTGTATTAAATATTCTAGCCATGCAGTATATTCGGTTGAGAAATAACTTAATAGATCTTTTTCGCTGACGACCAGAGCGAGGCCACTGACGACGGGGGCCCATGAGGCCCATTCCAACCGGCGACTCCACCCTGCCTCCAACTCCACCGGTGGGGGGGGTCCAGCTGAGCTCAGTCAGGACATAAAACAGTAACAGGAAAAGACTGAAGGACGAGAATGAGACAAGGCCGAGATGAATGTCTCCTTAGTCACGCTTCATTTTATGGGTTCGTCAATTTCAAAATAACTGAATATAATCATTTCTAGTTTCGGTAATTATGGACGTATCTAATTAATTAATCTCATTTAAATGATGTGGTTTACCTTAAGCTTTGAGTCAGTTCACATCACGCCAGCTAAACATATAAAAATGAGAAATAAACCTTCAGCTTTCAAACAATAAAACAGAAGATATAAAGTTACTCAGAATAAATGAACTATGAAAATTTGGTGACGCTTTATTTTTACGGGTCCGTAAATTCCACTTTATTTTCAAATTATCTCCCCTTAGAAGTTTCTTGGAAACAACCTTTTAATTTGCTGCTAATTACAGGTTAAACAGAGAGTTATTGGTTGGTAAATTTTCAGCTATTTATAAATGCTAAGCTAACACAACTTTGAGATGAGCTGCACACGCAAATTGTGTGGTGTGTCCACAAACATACGTACAATTCAGCAAAAATGAAAAATAAACTTTGAGATTCAAAATAAATGAGTTAGAAGGAGAAATTTATCACGTGGAGTCATAATAGACTCTCATAATTTTGTCTGTGTTTTTCTGTATTTTTAAAAAAAACGTGAAACTTTCAAGAAATTATTATAAGGAAACGACAGACGTGTAGAAATATAGTGTAACAGAATATTTATGTGTGAGCTTTTCTTTGTAATTTGAACAGAAGGACGTTGTTCTTTTCAGGAAACTTCCGTGGAAACATTTTCTCATCTCTCATCTCTTCTATCTGAGTTTTAATATATATTTCCTTCTGTGGGTTTTTAGATTTTTTCTCCCCTTCTCTTTCTTTTGACTCGTCGGTTCAGCCACCGTCTGGTCTCGCTCTGAAACTCCCTGCAGGTGATTTTAAGTTTCAGTCGGCTCGTCCCACCTCTGCCTTTTTTTTTTTTTCCACTGGATATGTTTACAGGCACATTAGTAAAAGGCCCCTATGCCACTCACAGGTGCTTTCACTTATTCTGACTGACTACACCTTTACCAAGGACTGTGTTGGCCTGCTTGATTGACATCTCCCCCCTCACCTTGGTCCAGATCAGTTACATAAATTCATATCTAATCACTTAAGTCGGGCTGAATCTATCCAGTCGGGAAGTTTTGGTTTTATTGTCAAGGTTTTTGAGATTTCTGCCTAAAAAACTAAAAAACTAGAAACTTCTCTTTCCACAAACATGTTACTGTGGAAAACCCAGAGAACAAGCTGTGCTTCAGTAGAGTGTTACACCTCAGTTGCTCTAGCAGGTTGAATTTAGTATCCGTGCGTCCATCCAGGCCAAACCTGGGGAGGGGTCTAATCAGCCAAAGAAACTGGAAACACCTGTGTGGCTGTGCCAGCTCTTTAAAGCCAAACCATCCACCTGTCATCTGTAATCACACAGTGGCGCTGTGACTGCAGGAAAGTCTGGCACATCGTCAATTGCTGTTTAAAATTTTGGAGTTAGGATGACAATTCAAATTTAGATCATTTAAACTGCCTGACTGACAAACGGACCAAGGAGGACGTTCTGCTTTTTTAAAAAAAACAAAAAATGATGAGCGTTTCCAACCTTTTCCCTTCCTCTTGTCCTTCACAGTAACCCCTGTACAAGTAAACATACCCATGAAATTTCCGCATGCTGGAGTTTAGAGTCGGGGTGGCGGTGGGGGGGGGGCTGCGGTGGGTCCTGGACTAGGAGGGTGGGGGCCGCACAGCGCGGCAGGAGTGGCAGCAGGCCTTGCTGTAGTACCAGTGGCTGCACAGGTTCACCTTAAGCGCCAGCAGGCAGTTGGTGGAAGGCCGATCCTGGCAGCTCTCATCTGGGGAAACAATGAGAATCAGAGTCGGTCACTGTGCCGGAGTTTCAACAGAGTTAACACTGAACCCCGAACCGGGTTACATTGGCCCCGGGCCCTTTCTGATACCGGTACCACCCCCCTTTTTGTTCCTGATAGCTCACGTTGAGAAACATAAAATGTTTTTTTTTTCTACAAAACTCTGATTTAATTTAGCAAAAGAAACTAAATTACACAATGGCAGAAACTCCATCGCATAAATTCACATGTAAACACGGAAAGGGGCAAGATCAAGAATTAAATCAGTCCAACTTCAGAGTCCAAAAGAAACCGGAGGCCTTTCAGATCCAAATGTCAAAATATGCTCTGAGGCTTCTCATTTGAATCCAATAATGAATCAGTTGAGTCCTCCAGCTATATCATGGACGGACATGAAGAGTAACATCATAGCGCCGGTTCCCCTCCAGGAGACTGTGTACACAGACCTAATGCTCAAACCATGCAAACACAGATTTGATTTAATAATAGCTTGGATTTGGGAAACTGGCAAAACGATATAGGTTGTGGCAAAGGAGCGCTAGGCTCCCGAAGTTTTCCAAAACCATGACCTTTTCATAGACCCCCGAGTCTAGCAGGGAGGTGGGCCACCTGGGTCGGCGGTGGCTGCTAACGGTACCTGGGAGGGTTCTCCTGGGTCGGCCCGCCGTCCAACAGAACCGCCGTTTGACTACACATGACCGACGCGGACGGGCTGTGGAGTTTTGATCTTGATTTGTGGCGAGAATGGATCTGTCTTATTCTCTTAAACTGACGACAGTGTTATGGAACAAGCCCCCCAGCGAGCCGAGTGTCAGTGTGTGTGTGTGTGTGTGTGTGTGTGTGTGTGTGGGTACCTGGCGGCTCAGTAGGGCAGGCTTGCAGGGTGCAGGTCTGCTTGGCCACCGGCTTGGTGAGGGGGTCGCATCCCCGGACCAGCTCTCTGCCCTGGTAACATTTCACGTCCCTCATCCGCACCCCGACGCCGCACGTCTTGGTGCACTGAGCATGTGCAGGAGCAGAGACACAGTCGTTACACTTCCTGGTCTCACATTCAGACTGAACAAGACCAATGAAGATTTATGGAAACTTAGTAGAAGGGGGGAATAAAACAGGACAGAGGAAGAATCACTTTCTAATGCAAAGTATCATAAATAGAATTTTCTGTTGATTTTCATTTTACTTACCAGAAACTGACACGACAAACTGAGAACCAACCAGGTTTTTCACTACGTACCGACGACAGCACAAAGCTAAACTGATCAATAATGACACTAAATGCTGATTAATATCATATGTCAGTCAAAGAACACTTTTATGTGTTTATCCCTGTTTTCTGATATAAGAGATTAAAACAATGGCGTTTCTTTGTTATTTTCAAACACACGCTTCTTCTTCTTCTTCATCTGCTTCCACTCCCTCTTCATGCTCTTCTTCTTCCTCTTTTTTAGACATATTTCCAATTAAAAGCTTTTTGTAAATATTTCTGAATCATAAAATATAATTTTTCTTGGATGAAAAGATCCAAGACACAACTTTAAGCCTAAGATTATTGCTTCGCTTTTCAGTAAGAGAAAATGTCATTTTCTGCTCTGTCTGCTCCTGTCAGTGAGCAGGAATATGAAGCGAAAATGTAAATTACATAAACTTAGTATTAATCTCTTGTTTCAACACAAAAACACGTGGCCACAGTTCAAAACTTCAGGATGAAGATCTGGTGCAGCTTTCAAGCACCAAACAACAAAAGCATGAATCTTGTGAATCTTGTGCTTGCTGAGAGGGAAACACATTCTCTGGGTCTGAGGCTTAAGAGGTGGATTGTACGACCTCTGCGTTGACCTCACCTCGGACCAGGGGGTGGTGTACCACTTGAAGCATGGCCTCTCGAAGCAAGTGTTTTCTTCCTCGGGCTTCTCGCCGCCCCCACATGCCTCGTTGTCGAAGATCTGGAACTTTCCCCCGGTGATGCCGACGCAGAGGACGATCCTTCGCTTCACGCCACGGCCGCAGGTCGTGTTGCACTGGAGACGAGAGAGAGAAAAAAGAGGTAAGTGGACTCCTCACTGAACAGCTGGAGCTAAATATTCTGAGCCACAAATTAGCTTTTATCAACAATGTTTTCTCAGAATTTTATGTTCTTGCTGATTTTGAAACACCCGCGTTAACAGTATTTAATTAGATTTATCCTCTAATGGGTGGTTAAATTAAAAATATGAGCCCTTTTTAACAGCATTTTGTTTTCATCACAACCAAAACCAAACCTACCACTAAACCGCAAGAGGAAGACTTCCCCTTCTCAGCTCGGTTACCCTGCTGCCGTGACACGAATTTATCCAACTAAAAAGAAAACAAGCTGCTCTGTGATGCATTATCTGTCTCAAGCAGGTCTCATGTATCTGCCAGTTGATTTTTCTTTATGGGGCGCTGAAATTAAACGAAGCAAAAACCTGCCTGGAAGATGCAAAAATGTTTTAATCGTGTCGGCACAGTTTGCCTGGAATAATAAAAAAAAAAAACCAAAAACGCTCCATTTAAACCTTAGATGTTTGGGGCTGGATTCACTAAACTCTTTTGCCTAATATTGTATCCTGAGTTGAATGGATCATGCAACTGAGCATCATCCGGCACAATTAGTTCAACATGGGTCGATCGATTTTTTTCCATTAAACGTCAGAAAAAAACGGGGAAAGTCGCAAAAAAAGAGACAAAGGCGACATCTTGGAAACTTCTTTTGTCTGACCCACAGTCGGAGGGGAAAAAAAGATGTTTAGTTTATGGAGACATAAAACTGAGAGAGAGAGCAAATATTCACATCTGAGAAGCTGGAACCAGCGAGTTACTGATAAGTGACACTTAAATATCAAACCTGATCAACGAATTAACTCATTAAACACATAAAGAGCAGGATTTCAGAACGGTGATGAGGCCTCACCCTCTCCCAGTCCTGGTTCAGCCAGTGTGGGGCACAGTCCTTCTCCCCACAGGGGTGGATGGCCAATGGCTTGTCCTCCGCCGAGCACTGGTTCTCCGGGACCACGCGACCGTCCGGGGCCTTGCAGTACACGTGACGCACCATCTTCCCCTGGCCGCACGACCCCGAGCACTGCAGCGACAAGGGTCAGAGGTCAGAAATGCCCGACTCGCAGGAAAGAACAAAACAAAAAAGACAAAAAGATGGCAGCGTCCCGAGTTCCCATCATCGTCTCCTCTGGACCAACATTTGTCTTGGAGGCACGGGGTCAGACGAGGTCAGATGAGGTCACCTTGCATCATAGCGGATAAAAAAGGGAGGTGTGGCCAGGCATCATGGGATATGACAACGCAACACAGGAGAGAGAAAAGTCACTTGGTATGAGGTCACATTATTTTTACATATCAGTATATCAAATCTACCTCCTCACGATGGAGGTTTTTTGTTTTTTAAAGTAAAACCAAAAGGTTTTTTTTATTTTTAGAGAAATTCAACTCTTGAAATATCTAAATATCTGTGAATTTCCTGGTGACCACAAACTGAAATTCCATTCATCTCCATTACACAGAAAAATGCAGAGACAGATACTAAAACCCCCCAAAAAACTAAATGCATCCACCCGATCTGAAGGGATGAATACTTCAAGAGGTGAATTTTAATGGTGCATATACTGATGAATGCATTTCTCTGTGTTAAAAGCTTATTGCTGTTTTATCCAAACTCATTTTCACACAGGAGAAGCACATAATACAAATACAAATAGCTCTCAATAACAACCACAGATTTACTGCGGGGCCGTTACATTGGATTTTTGCTAGACTGCACAGCTGTACACAATAAACTGGTAAATCAGATTATACTAGAAGTGCAAAAGGTGCATGTGCTCACACTTGGTAGTTTTTCTAAACAATAATAAAACGCTACTGACCTAACATTAGCTGTTGCCTCAGGGATTGAATTTTACAGCGTGCAGGGAGAGATTTCTCAGCCGTCCGTGCTCCTGCCCCGTTTTTTTTTTTTTTTTCCAAGTTTGCCTCGACGGTTGTAAATTAGACCTGAGAGTTTTCCAGACTCTGACTTTGAATGGAACATCAGAAACTACATTTGTCCGTACAACACAATAAAAAACCATAAATTCACACCGTGGCACAGTTAAGTTTCTCACTGGAGCGAAGGCAGCCGGGATAGGTGGGCTGAGTTGGGTTTTTTTCTGTAACAATCCTATCAATCTCAAAAAAGCCATTTTTTTCCTCCATTTAGATGGAGGAAAAAGTGTTTTAAGATATGAGGAAAATTTTTTTTTTTTTAAATGGACGACTAAGACAGACACGGGTCATGAGAACAATCCGCAGCTGACTTTTCTTTGCTGTCTGTGATTTCGTGGGTGAGGAAAAAAAATGCTTCAGGACTTGTGGACCCACATCTAAGCATTTGTGGGGTGGTGTAACAGGATTAATGGATGGCGAGGACACTCACGGGCCCCCACTCAGACACGGTCCAGTGGCGTTCGCAGGGCGGACCGGTGCAGTTCTTGACATTTGGGGGCCTGGTCGCGGGGTCGCACGGTCTGGTCTCGTCGGAACAACGGACGTCGCGGGTCACCTGAGCTTTGCGGCCGCATTTAGCAGGACACTGTTTAAGGGAGAGACACACAAGCAAAATCATCACGAGACGTTTTCATAAAAATGAAAATCTGCCGGCACGTAGCAGCTTCAGATGCCTGAGGGTGAAGCGGGTTTATTATTAGACGTCACTGCTGGAAAAGCAAAGGTTCCCGTGGAAAACTTTGCCGTGAGTGCAGTACAGTTGCTGCTAGTTAAGTGCTCTTGAGTAACACACCTGAGGTCAAGCTGCTCCTTATTTGGAGCCACTTTTAACCACTTTGCTTTTTAAAGAGCCCGAAATTCGCCGGGAAAAAAAGACAAGAAAACAAACAGGTCCTGAGAACCTGAAGGGGAACCTATTTAAAGTTTAATATAGTTAATATTTAATATTAATTGTTGCCTGTGGTCTAACCTAGGCAGGAAACCTACCTGCAGTAACTGTGCTGTTGTGTTATAGCTGCTGTTTCTAATGTGCTACTGGTTTAAAGTTAAGGCTTGACAATTTAAGGGGAAAAAAGCCCACAATAAATTCTTACTACTAATTTTTTGCCAACAACACAAATGAATGTAGCTGTGAAATAACAAAGAAAATACTAAATGTGCAACAAAAATCCCAGGATCTCCTCATAAACGCAGCTGATTCCGGCTGAATGTGGGGGAGGGAGTCAGCCATTTCTCTATATTTTACAAACCCTGGCGTCCCGAGTCACATCTTTTTTTTTTTGTTGTTTTGTGCTCGGTGTCTCTGGAGAATCCATCAGAGACAATCAGACCACAAGATCGAAGCAGACAGATGCTCAACATGAGCCCGAGAGAGGAAGATGTCTGCACTGTAAGAAAAAAAAAGCCCTCTGAACCATGGAGGTTTGGGACTAAAATCAAATGGGAGGAAAAAAATCCAAAGAAAACTAAGAAAAAAAGAATCAATGTTAGCAACTGGTTTCGAAAAGTACAAGATAATTACACGAGTTAGAAAAAGAGAGAAATGTGGAAAAGCAAAAAAAAAAAAAAAGTTCAGTCCCCTTGTAGACAAAGCAACAAGTGTTGTAAACATGAAACCCACCCACACCTCCTCAGCCCCGCTTGACCCCCAGCGGGACGAGCAGCTCCTACCTCCGTCCACTCGGCCACCTCCCACTGCGGCCCGCAGGCAGGGCTCTTGCAGGCCCGCCTCTCCATAGGCCGCTCCAGGTCGGCCATGGTGCAGAGGTCGCTGTAGACCGAGCTGTCCAGGCCCGGCGACAGCATCTTCCAGCAGCGGACCTGGCGGAACTGGAAGCCCTCGCCGCAGGTCCTGGAGCACTCGCTCCAGCTGCTGGCCTCCCACCTGGACATTAGTCCCACCTCGTCAGTTCACTTCAGACTATGGTTCTTTCCTCTTAAAATGTCTGATTTTTTTTTTATGATGGCAAGAAATATATGGCACAATGTGCTGTTAATTAGTTGGAATAATTTCTCGTCCATTTACAGTGCCTGGTTGAAATTAACCGACTTTGTAAGATCAAAGTATTTAATAAACTGTCCAAAGTTAATGAACAAAAGAAAATAAACAAAACTAGGTCAATAGTGAAATAACACAAACACAAAATGGACCCAGGACACAGTTATTGGCAGCCTCTTAATGTTTCTTGTAGCATCTAGAAACTTTTTTCCTGTCTGCTGGTAGTTTCCCCCGTTGCTCTGTGTTCAGGCTCTTATATGTTTGCAGGAGTGATTTTTGCAAAAGTTTTCAACGGGATTTAGGTTAGGACCCATCACTGGTCGGTTAAAAACAGCCCATACATTCTTTAGTTCTGCTGGATCTGTGCTTTGGGTCGTTGCCCTGCTGAAAGACCATCGCCTCAGAGCCGGCTTTCTGAAACTTGGCAAAACATTTCACTCTAAACACACTCAGTAATCTTACGATTCCTTCGATCCTAGAAGCGTCTGAACAGTTTCATGACCGCAAAATGTCCCGATAACATTACAAAATGTTGAAATGGGGATTTTAAGATCTCTGGTGATTTTTTCTGTTTTTTGATAATGACATTTCTGATGCTCACTTGTCTTCACCACTGTGAAAACGGAACTGGAAACAATCAGCCAATTTTTTTATGCAGTAAAACCATCATTCATTGGGTAATTCAGGTCGTGTGACACTGAAAATTAAGCACAGATGAGTCTTGTTTGTTATATTGTGTTAGGAACTAATTTGAATTCATCAAAAAGGTGCCAATAATTGTGGCAATCGTACATTTTATGCATTTTTTATTTCACTGTATGAAAGTATTTCTTTGTTGTAGTTCCAGGCAGGACTGTAAAGGCTTTTTCCGGTGGGCCGTACCTGGGCTGACATTCTCTGCCGATGCAGAAGTCGTGGACCGGCTCGGGTCTGGTCAGGGCGTCACAGTACATGTCGTGCACCTCGACGCCGTCGTAACGGACACACGTGACAAAGGACTTTGACACTCCTGGGGTGCAAGAGTCAGAGAGATGGAGGCGAGGGAGGGCTTATTTATACTGCACGTTTTATAACATGAGAAAACATCAATGTGCTTTAAATAAAAGACATAAAGGACTAAAATGTAATCAAAGAGAATGTAAAAATAAAAGTTTTGAAGTTAGTTTTAAAGGAGCTGGATCATTTTATTTCACTTTATTTTGCGATGTTGTTTTATTGTAAAACACTAACTTTGTTTTATAAAGTGCAATGTAAATAAGGTTTATTATTTTAATGGCTCAAGATGCAGTCAATTCTCTTCACAGTTGTGTTTGACAAGTAAAAATGTTTGAAGTTCAGAAAGATCAGCTGGAACTTCTTGCCTCAAACGTGATCAAGTGATCAATCGCGATCAATCAAGTGTCAGTCGGCTCTGACGTTTGATTGGATGCTGCTGAAGTTTTAAGAGGGCGATGACAGGTGAAACTTCATAATCTAACTGCCCACAGATCTGTGTGTGTGTGTGTGTGTGTGTTTGCATGTACCTATAGAGCACGTCATGCTGCAGGGCTCCTGGGAGGAGAGTTTCCAGCGATACATGTCTGCAGCGCTCAGCTTCAGGTTCTTTTGGTAGAGCCTCTGGTTGCCCCTGGCGCAAAAACACACACACACACACACACACACACACACATACACACACACACACACACACACAAACACACACACACAAACACAAACACATATGAAGACACACTGCAGGAGAAGCTTGAAAAGATCCTATAGAAGCTTTGATACTTTCTCCATCATTAGACTCCATTGTATCTGCTAATAACAGCCACTGTCCTCCACGAAGGAGCCAGTCATAAAACCTCTGAGAGCCACTTTTCACAACTGCAGGTAGATTTTTCAAATGATATGTAGTCAGACAAAATATTCTTTTCAGGACATTTAAGGATACCTAGTAAAATACAGCCGGAAACACACACACACACACACACACTCGCTGAGACCTCAGACAACCGCGGTGACAGCTGATTCCCAGCCGGCATCCTGGCAGACGCACTTTGGGATTTTTTTGTTTTTGGGTTTTTTTTCATCCACATCGCATAAAAGTCCTGTGCACATTTTTGTCATAACAGCGACCCCCCCCCCCCCTTCCGCTGGCCGCCAGACGTTTATTTGAAAACGGCAGCCACTGTGAGTTATACCTTGCCGGCATCACTCCGCCTGAGCCAGACCAATTCCCGCACATTATTTTCTGCACAGAGGCGACTACTGACAGCACACTTTCCCCTTTGCATCATATTTTTCACTGTTTCTTTTTTTTTTGCAAATACCTTGAATTATTTGTTTGTAAGTGTGCCCCCCCCTCGCTCCTCTGCTCTGCTCGTTTCCTCTCTCTCTGTCTCTCAGAGGAGAGGGCGTGTCAGCCAGTGTTTTATAGCAGCTGGCTCCAGAGCCGGTGAAGCTGTGTTTGGACACAGGGAAGCCGACATGAATTATAAATATGATGAATGCAGAACCTGCTGGGTCTACCTGTCTACCTGCTCTGCTGCCTGTACACTGTGTCTGATGCACTGTATGTACTTGCTGGTTACCTGTCTGTATGTCTGTCTGTCTTTCATTCAGCAGCCAGCTGTCTGTCTTGCCACTCTGCTGTTTGTCTACCTGCTTGTCTAAAAAGTGCCTTTGTCACACGTACTGCTTACATTTCCATTTGCATACATGTCCCGCTTCCCAGGCAGCCTGCAGAGTGTTCCGGTGTCTGGACCCGGGGGCCCGGTGTGGCCCGAATCCGACAACATTCAGACCAGGCTGAGGTGATGGCTTCTGCGAGCCCTGACTACTGCCGCGCATCGTCTCAAGACTCATTTGAAATCTGACGCCCTCGGTGCTCCGCTTACCTTTGTCCCACCGTACTACCTGGTTCCGTCAGATTACCTGGTTCTGTTGGAGCGGCCGGAGGTCCTTGTACCACCCTGCACCGTCTTGTTCTGGTACGAGGCGTCCCCGCTGTCGTTGCGTTTGCGGCCCAGCGTGTACTCCAGCGTGTCGTTCAGGCCCAGCTCCAGCTCCAAGCTGCCCAGGTCCACCTCCGCCGGTCCCACCTCCGCCGAGAACAGACCGTCGCCCTCCGTCAGCAGCTGGTTGGTGGAGATGTTGATGAGCAGTTCGTCGGGGCCGATGCGGCCGTCCAGCAGGACCCTCCAGATGAGGTTTGGGGAGTCTGGTCCTGTATCCAGGGGTCCGCCGGCAGGGGCCGGATTGGCAGTGCTGCCTGTGTGGCTGCTGTTTCCTTCTGATGGACCAAAGTGGAAAAATTAAAGCTTGAAGAACAGACCGATAAAATACAACCTGTGATGTTGCTTGTTTTCACTTGAGAACATAATCTGTTTTCAGCTTGAATGCAAAAGTCACTTTGCAGCAAGTTTCTGGTCCATATTCATTTTCCTGCAGGTATGAACACAAGCAGAATTTTTTTTTTTTTTAATTAATTCGTCACACCTGTGCATAAAAGGGTGTTTTACCTAAACTTTCCTCGGCCTCTTGCTGGTCACTCCCTCCTGTTTCTCTGTAGCTCTAGATTTCTGAACAAACCATAGCACCAAGAAATCACTTGGATAATCCCCCATTCGTTTCATATTCATATTCAGGTTCCACTTTATTAACTCCACCAGTACAGTCTAATGTAATCAGAAAAAACAGCCATTCAAAACACTGTGACTATATGAATGATGTTTTCTCTTTGGTCGAAGGTGTGGAAGAATTTTTGACGTGTTGTGTTGGACGAAATTATACTCAGACAGATTTATGCACATTTCAGTTACCTGAATTTTATCAGCTTTCTTCAGCAACCTGACATCTCAAAGGTCCTCTAATAGGAAAACCCAGTCTCTTTTTACAAGAGCTTCTTCTGGGATTAGGAGTAAATGGCTGTTTTGGTCTTGGCCTCACCGACCCCCCGATGGGACAGTCATGGTGGTCTGAACCGAAGTCAGTTCAACCCAGAGTTTGTTTAAACCCACAGAATTTTACTTTAGATTCTGGTGGGGACTGAGTGTTTCTAAAGGTATCAAACACATCTGGCCGAGTTTTGGAGAAATGTGTGTGAATTGATGCACCAGACATCTATAATATTTTCATTTGATGGGATGGTGCAGCCATAAAAACGTCAAATCGAGTATTTCACTCAACTCCAATGGAGAGCTGGAACAGAGCGGTACACACTGAAATAGGCTGCACATGATACTGTCAGGCCGTTTGAAATACGATTATTTTAACAAACTCAATGATATTTTGTTGGAAATGAGGGAGAAACTGCACATTAAGGAGTTTTGAACCTGTTTTCTAATGGGGGATTAAAACCCAGATACAACTCTAGATATCATGAAGTTTAATTCTATACCACCATTTACCCCCAAGGTCAAAAATGACCATACAGCCGGCGTTTCACAGTTTTTAACAAGAATGGAGCAGTAGGAGTCTAACATGGGTCAGATTTATTCACAGCTGTAATAAACTAGTTATTCGGTCTATACAGAGATACAACATTTATCTTGTGGAAATTTGCGGTTCTTGTGAAATTTAGAGATGAAATTTTAAAATTTAAATTATTGCAGGAAATTTAAAAAAAATACAGAGTGGATGAAAAAACATTGGAGGAGAAAAAAAAACAGAAACTGGGAAGGCGAGGGGATGAAGTCGATTCAAACTGTTTTTCTGTCAGCGCTCGGTATCTTCTGGCCTGTAGTGTAACGCCGGCCTGTATGGAAAGTGTGTGTGTGTGTGTGTGTGTGTGTGTGTGTGTGTGTGTGTGTGTGTGTGTGGCAAGCCTTTCAACAACCTCTCCATCTCCTCACACCACCCGGAGCGGCGGCGTAATGGCCTCCAGCGGTCAGCTGAGCGAGCTGAGAGCCCGAAGGAAGGGCCATTACCGCTCATGTTTGTGATGCGGCCGTTTAAAAAAAAAAAAAAGGAGAAAACACCACAAAAACTCTGAATCTTTTATCTGTTCCTGATCTTTCTTTATGTGTCTGTGCCATGAATTATGCAGAGCTCCAACAGGACCATCTCTCTCACTCTTACACACACACACACACAAACACACACACACACACACACACACACACACACACAAACACACACACTCACACACACACACACATACACAAACACACACACAGCAGACACAAACACACACACACACACACACACACATACACACACACACATACATACACAAACACACACACTTATAAACACACACAAACACACATGAAGGAAAGAGAGAGAGAGAGAGAGAGCGGGGACAGTGGAATGGGTTAAAAATCTGACCTATTTTGTCTCGTCTACCAAGAGGCCACCAAACCAGCGTCCCGTTCTACTTTTCCTCCCTCACACACCGTCCACCTCGATCTGTTTCCCTCTGTCATAGCCCAGCCAACGCTGAACCGAACTGGCAGCTGATAGGTGAAAACAGGTACAGTTAATAAACTGAACTAAATTGAGTCTCATCTAAATATGACGCTGGTTTCCGTAAACTCTTAAAAAAGGAATATCCGGGGAATCAATAGTAAGAGCTGAAACACTGATATCAGTATCAACAAAAAAACTACAGCATCAGTCAGGCTGTACTTCACTATTACCACAAGCCGATAAATGCCATTAGCCTCAGTTTACTCCAGTTAATGGGTAGAAATCATATGTCTTAGTTTTACCTCGGTATCATGGTGTTCCACATGATCATTGTAGCCTGTGAACTGCAGCACATGCCATGTATCACATATCTAAAAATAAATCTCAGGAGATTTATAATCAAGAGATGTTGATCTGGATAAAGCTGGGAAGGTTCATTTCAGAGAGTTTAACTTTTCACCGGTCTACAGTCAGGTGACATATAAATTAAGACGATTTGCTTCCTCCGATTAAAAGTGGGCACTCGGCCGAGACGACTCCAGAGGCACAGGGGTGATTACATAAAAAACCGGGCTCCGCATACCACCATGAAAACATCATCCCGTCGTTGAAATGCAGCAGAGGGAGCGTCGTCATTTGGCACTGGCCCTGCCGCCTCTGGCCCTAGGCGGCTCGCTATCATCAGGGTAAAATCTACAGAGTGAAGTCCAACTGAGAAGGATCCGCCCTCCGGAGCGACCCCCCGTCAGCGGAACAGACCTTAAATCAGCAGGAGATGCCGTCGAATGAGCTCAGAGAGACGCTCGCAGAACAGGGCTGAGCTGAAGCGGCTCTGTGGGTTGAATGGTCTAAACTCCTCCTGAACATTGTGCAGGTCTGAACCGCGGCTACACAAAGTGCTTGTTTGAAGTTATCGCTGCCAAAGGATGTTTCAACCAGCTATTAAATCCAAGAGTTTGCTTAGTTTTTCCACCAGTAATGTAAATGTTCAATGGGCGTTGTGAGGCATACCTGTAAACCTACCTGTAAATTTTGGGGCAGTTGCTCCATCCTGGTCGCAGTCGATGGCCGCCGTCTCCTCATACACCTCGTTGGTCTCCTGGCCCTTCTGCCCATCCGCCCCTCCGGGCTCCAATTGGCCCTGAGGGACTGTCCGGTCGTAAACACTGCCGTTAGGGGACAGCAGACCCCCCACCTCCACGGACACCTCACCGGCCGAGGTGTCCGATCCAGTGTAGACGGGAGGCGGCGGCATGGGTGGCAGGGAGTCCCGGAGGACGGTGTACTCGTAGGTGATGTATGGCGTGCGGCCGTTCTGGTTCCAAACCTGAGCAACAAAGGGGAGAATGAAATAAGTCAAGGTTGGGTTGGTTTATAATATAATTTTCTTTTTATTTCACACCTCACAGAAACTTAAAAAAGGTCAACTCTATATTCATAAATTAATATTTGATGCAAGAGAGATGGTTGTATTTTTCTAGTAGGATCATATTTCTTTAGAGGACACTGCATCAGTGTAGCAGCAGGACTTGAAGGATTTACTGCAGGGTTGTTGCAGAAGGCTGTTTTACATGCATGTTGTTGAGCACTGAGCTTTGGTTTGGCTTTGTCAGATGCACCCCATTACACCAGATTTGAACGTGAAGCTCTTTTAAGGCCAGGCTCAGAACAGGACTGAGGCCTGTGATGTTTTATGCTGTACACATCTTGGCTGCCCGAGCCTCCAGGACGGTCCGATCCATACGATGAAAGTAGACCCAGATATTGTGCAGAGTCCTGCTTGTCCTCCGGATGATTAAAAAAAAAAAAAAAAAACTCACCGCCAGTGGAGACAAAGCGCTCCCATCACAGGGAGCGTCTGCAAGGGATCTCTGTGTTCCAGCGCCCTGCAGACAGGTCTATCAGACCTGGCCTGTGACATGGACACTGTCTTGGATTTATGGCCATTGTCAGAATCCAAGGCCTGTGCTCAATAACCCCCCCCCCCCCCCCCGAGGAGCCAGACTCACCACTACGTCTGCATCGCATCTACATCTCAGCCGCTTCACTCTTAAAAAGGAGACGTACACACAGTTTGGGTGTTTGTGATGCTCCGCAGGGGCCCGGGCCACTACGTAATCGCCGCTTTAATCACACAGGAGCATCCCGTTGCCAGGAAACGTCTGCCAGAAACCTGCCCCAGGAGGCGGTGGTCTCTGTCAGAGTGACGCTTATTAAGCTCAAGAGCTGAGAGCAGTGGCCTAAAGCTTAAATTCTTGGGCGTCTTAATTAACAATCATTCTACAGGGATTGGCCGAGGCCAAAACAAACAAACAAAAAAAAAAAACGCCTTTTGTTTGTTGTAGTTTAAAGGGTCCTGGAGAATCTCAGTTGAATGTTATGGCATAATGAGGACTGCGTTTGTACCATTCATACATGTGTACTTTTCACTTGGGGGTCACATGGCGGGCAGGTGCAGGTCAGGGGTCAAAGTCTCCTTCACAGATTTGAATATTTACAGTAGCTTGGGTGTGCTTTTTTTACGTCGTACAATTCCCCACTGCTGCTGCTACGAATAAATGGTGATAACTAAGAGAAAAACAACATAAGTCCATCAGAGAAAATGATCTATATCAGGTACCAGACAGTCAGTTGTAGGTGGATGTTAAAACATGGCCAGAAATCTTTCCCAACACAAGCTGTTATTGTCCATTTTCTAGTTTACGTGAGAGGTACTAAATACCCAGCAGTGTAGAACGGTGCAGGAGCATCTGTCAGAAAAGTTTTTCTGGTCTGTACTGATGCACTTTCTGAATGCACTTCAGAATAAAAGGAGTTAATCTAATATTTATTGATTTATTGAATTCTGGAAAAATAAGAGCTTTAAAGTTCATAATCCTACCTTTGAAACCTAATCATCTCTGACCTTCTGATTGTTAGTGCAAAAATGATTTGTCTATATCTATTATTCTATGTTCTTTTTTGTTTGTCTAGAGTTTATTCTTTCATGTATTAGGCAAACACTGTGGAGATTTGTACCAGTGTTTTAGGCAGCTTAAAATTTGCTGAACTCTGTTTTTTTTTTTTTTAGAAATTCTCTCACAACTATAAATTCATACTGCTTCTCCTCCATTTAGCCTTCAAAAGTATGTAAACTGGGGAGGGGGGGTCGCACTGGGTCACAAGATGTAAATTACATCTAGACCATTTACTGAACCCTCCGCTCCACAATGAAGGAACAACAGTTGAGCGAGAGGGAGTGAGAGAGGTCGACAGAGGGAGGTTAGATGTACCAGGATATTGATGGCCTGGTCGATTGGACCTTTGGCGACGATGTACTCGATCCCAGTCTCATACACATCCATGGGCCGGCGGTACTTGAAGATGGTGCCGGCGACATGGAAATTCTGGGGACTGTCCACCTTGTAGGCGCCGTTAAAGAAGAAGTTCCCTGCCTGGTCAGTCACAGCTGTGGAACCGGACAGACATTATAACATTTTCAAAAGAGAGTTAACTGATTTGGTGGTTATGTTTTGTGAGTATCCGTGTGTTTGAATCAAGGCACAAATGAAATAGCTGCATGTGTATGAAGAGAAGGGAAAGGGGAAGTACCAACCTAGAACATCTGCCGACTTCTTCCTCTCGATGATCTGGATGTCCCACGATCCTTCGGGGATTTGAGTGATAAAGGAGTAACCTGGGTGATAAGCAAACAGGAAGTGGTGAGCATTAGCTTTGAGTGTGTATCAGGAGGAAAACAAAGATATAAAATGTATGTTTAAGCTTAAAGGCTAATTAAACATCTGCAGGGAGAAGGCACTGGGACAAAAAGCCTGAGCCGGGGGGGGGGGATTCACCCAGAGTCGTTGCTCCGCGACGGAAGTTTCCGGTGACCCTGCTGCAGCTGCTGCCATCCCCCTGACAGACCCCACACTTGTCCAAGGTGTTGGAGGAGAACAGGACCCCATCACATCCAATTGGCTGAGTGGAAAAGCAGGAAGTGGAAGCGCAGGGGTTAAAATTAAATCTAAAAAAAACAAAACTTCTATATATCATAAATAAATCACATTTCAAGTAATGATTGAAAAGCCAGTAAATATTTTCCATAATGAGATTACATTATTTTGAAAGTATTTAGTGTGAGGGGAAAAAAAAGAATCATCTTAAAGAATATATGTAGAGTTTATTGTGTGTTTAACTGAAAGATTTGACTTCTGCCCCATTTCAATTCATTTTACTGTTGTGTTTGTTGTCTACATTGCTGTTACTACATGTCTACAAGATTTTGGACCAGAGCTCACGTCAATCATCCACCCTGATGAAAATAAAGTTCCCGGTCTTACGAGGCGCCTACATCAAACTAAAACTTCTAAAATGGACAAAAATGTTTGTGACATAGTGCGTAAACACAAACAGGCGGTTGTTGTGCTGTTTCATTTTCATTTCTACATCTGTTTCCCTCTCTCATCCAACCACGGCTCTTGAGGGAACATGACTAATTTTATGTGTCCGAATAGATCTGATGAGGCTTGACGACAGGGAGGGGGCACGAGCTATTAAATTCTCCATCACAGGAGAGGGGGGGGGGGGGGGGGGGCTGGCTGTCATGTTATAACTGTTGTGTACATAAACCTGTCACCAGCCACAACATTAAAACCAGTTAAAGGTGTATAATAAAACAGTGGGTAGACAGAACAGATGACAGATGGATTTTTCTGCAGCATGTGATTGTCAGCTTGTGAGTAATAACGACAACAACAATAATAATAATAATTTCAGCCCTGGAGGTGAAACGGGTAGAAAGTAAATAAGAAGCTGGACTCACCTCGCACTTACCGTCCACGCAGACGCCGCGGTAGCTGCTGTACTTGCAGGAGGTTCCGTCCCGTGCCGTCACCATCAGCTGCCTCTGGCCGTCCGTTGTGGTGCAGTGGAGGTCACAGGGGTTGCTGGAGATGTGAACGTAGTCGTCTGCAGGGGGAAACGAAAGGTCAAAGGTCGCTGTGGAGATATTTCTACATTTACCTATATCTGATCACTGCTGTTAGCCTGAATATATGTGTTACTGCTGTTATTTTTGTATCACTGTTGCTCCTGCTATGATTAGAACTTCTGGTATTTCTGTTATTTCTGCTATTAATGAGGTTATTATAGCTTAAAGCTGCCTTCCTCCATTTTGGGTCAACCAACAGCCTTACTATAGCCCTTTATAGCTGTTATTGTAAATGGATTTTCCTAACTACACACACACTCCTCTGAGTCTTCTGATTTATTGTTGATGTATCAGATGTTGATTTTTTTTGGGGGGGGGGGTACGAGTAGTGTGTCTAACTTCACGTCTCACCTTTGTCTCGCTTCTCACATTTCCCCATAAACTTTCTCTCCTCTTCTCTCTTTACATTTTCTCTCAGTGAAAGGGGGAAAGACGAGGTCGTGAGTATCTCACGCCCCGAGAGCGCTTGTGGGTTTACGTTTGACCCAGTTCATCTCCTCTCACCCTTAAGCCTTATTTTATCCCTCCACCAACCAAAACCTGTCAGTCATCCAACCTCATCAATTAATTATGGCTTTTGTGATTGAGGCAGAAATCATTCATGCACATCAGATGGCAAAAATTTGCTTTGACTAGTCATATACAGGATTCTGTATATGGATGCAGGGCAGCCTCATTCACCTCTGGCCTGTTTAAAGGTTAATGAGAGGTTGTCGGGGCATTTTATGAGTGATGTTACCAGGATACAGAGGTTTCCACTGGTAGTTCCTCCCGTTGTAAAGCTGGGAATTGAAGGACCAGCACTGCTCCTCCCTGAAGCTCCTCCCGGTGGCAGGACATTCCTGCAGGGCAGAGAGAGACTGCAGGGCGTCAAGAGGACGTCCATGTCACGCTCAGTTTTACGGTATGTTATACAAATGTGTTCCTTTTAAGCATTTATTTGTTTCGGGGGCGGTTTTCCGGGCCCCCGCCCGGCTTCACTTTCAAACAGCTACATACAGCCACCGTCTGGAAGCTGCCATCTCTACAGTCATCTGCTGTCGGCCCGTCGGAGGGGCTGTGTTTGTTTTAATAAAGACGTGAGATGAAGTGATGAGAAATCAACCCTGAAGTCTGTGACTCACTTTAGTGTTGCAAAGGTGGTATTTCTTGGCAGTTCCCGTACAGGTCATGTTGTCCTTCCCAGCGGCAACTTTCTTTCTTTGGACAGAAAACAAAACATTTAAAGATTTATCAACAACAACAATAACAATTACATACAATAATCTACTAATCTGTCAAATTAATCTTCAATTGAAATGCCAACACAAGTGTCTGTTAAGTTATTGGCTGCCAATTAATATCATCTTACATTGTTGTTTTGGCTGCAATAAATACCAAAAATAACCTGGTATATTTGCATTTTAATGCAAGTTTGTGCAAGCAGACACATGCACGTACACACACATGCATGACTGCTTGGACTGTGCATGGACGCGTGTATCCAGTCAGTCCTATTAATGTCAGTAAAACCTAATTGTGCTTATGTGCATATGTGTGTGTATAAATGATTTGTTAAATTGTCGGGACAAAAGTTTGTCCAGTCACATTGCAAGAACTTACCTTCATCTGGTTAAGACCCTGTTTTATAGCCATGGTCAGAATAAGGTTTAGGTTAAAGGAACAGCTGGAGGGTTTGGAGACACACGCTCCTTTTCTTACCCAGATTTAGATGAGAAGATTGATGAGTGGTGTCGATAAATCTTGCAAATGTATTATGTAGCTTGGGACGTCTCAAAATTCGGGAACGGTACCAAACTTCAAATTAAGCTCGGACCAGTTGGACCATGTGTCACTTATTAGTTTGCAACGAGAAGGAAACTTGATCAAGAGAACAGAGAATTGCATCGGTTATTTAGTGAGTGTGTGTGTGTGTGTGGGGGGGGGTGTTTGTGTGTGCTGGTGCAGACTGACTGACCTCTGTTTGAGGCAGTGTCTCTCCTGTGACATCACCCCGCCTCCACAGGTACGGGTGCAGGCGGTCCACTTTGCCCACTCCCCCCACCAGTATGTGGTCACCTCCAGCTCCTCCTCCAGGCTGTTCGAGGCCACGCCCTCCTCCTACAGGAACACACACACACACACACACAAGCAGTGGTAATCCAGCTGGCAGTTGTATGAAAAACATTAATCATGTTAATAATATTAAGACCTTGGGAGAAAAATCTTTGTGTTCGCAATGCAGCTGAATCTGCAAACACAGACAGTAAATCAATAGAATGACTTTTACTATCTTATTTATATTTCTCTCTAAGCCTCTTCACTTTCAATTGCAGTTTTGTGTGAAGGGGGTATTTATATACCAAGTGATTTCTTTTGATTTACAATATAGTACAGGAGTGAGTAATGGCCCACTGCTCACCCACATTACCAAATTCATTTGGCTGAGCAAAGAATCTGGCTGCACGGACATAGCAACAACACAACCTTGAGCTCCGAGGTTTTACAGGGCCCATGACTTTCAGAGACCAGGCCTGTGCCCCTTTACATTCAATTGGGCTGCAATTCGAAGAAAAATTAAGTGAAGGGCGACTGGTCTTGGTTCTAGATCTTGAAGGCATTTCAGCTCTCATCCATCAGTTCCGACTGACTGGTGGGGAAACCCAGGTATTCAGCAGCGCTGGGGTCATTATCAAGGTCATTGATACCATGTGATTAATTAGGGCTCTTGGCTGTTGTAATGACAGTCGTTAGATACATTAAAGTCGACTAAAGCCAAGTGAAGTGCAGACGACCGTCGTTTTTTCACCAGGAGCACTAAAAAACCAAGTGGTATCAATGGCCTTGATAATGACCCCATCAAGGCTAAATATGCCCCCCCATCATTTGGAACTGAAGAAATCTCAGTGATCAGAGGTGAAATGTCTTCAAAATCTAAAACCAAGTCCAGTTGCCCTTGACTTAATTTTTTCTTGGATCACTATGACCTGAAGACTGAGAATCCTCATAGATCACGTATGCAGTATTTGGTTCAGGATATCTTACCTTCACAATCCCGGTAATAAATCTTACATAATGCACAACTGGTAGCTGTAGAAACAGCTGTAGTAGCTATCATAGCATGTTTGGGACTGGCACAGAAACAGTAGCTTTGGCAGCAGCAGCAATAGTAGAAGTGATTGAGGCAGAGATAGTACAAGTTGTTGTGGTTGTCTTTCTTGTATGACAGCAGTCTAGTGTTTGTCGTAATGGTGACAACGGCAGCAGTAGTTGTAATAGTTTTAGTAGTACTTCCACCGTTCCACCGTGTAAAACTGCTGTATAAATGGTTGGACCGCCTGAAAAGCGTGCATCAGAACCAAACAGAATCTCGGTAAACCGAGCATCAGGGGGTTTCGTGCCAGGGCTCCGACAGGTGAAGACGGTCGGCGTTTCACACATCCCTGATGCGCGGGAGCGGCATTAACTCGGGGCTAATCGCTGCGACCCTTCGCTCTGCAGATTCATCAGAGTGACCACTGGAATGTGGGCTGAGTCCTTGTAAAGGTGTGAGAGAGCAGCTGTGGGAGGGGGCGAGAGACACTGGAAATACCAGACAGAGAGCGTAAGTGAGAGAGAGGTACGTGGAGAGAGACGGATGGGTATGGCGAGAAACCATGAAAGTGAATTATGGAAAAGAGAGAAGAGTAAATTATTATTAGTAGGATGACAAATCAGTTTGACTGCAAGTTGTCAAAGTGCTGAGATTTTTCTTTTTTTCTTTTTTTTTACCTTTGTTACCTTTTTTGATCCACTTCTCCATTTTGATCTCTAAGATCTAAATGTCTTTTTTAAGAGAACCTTGGACAAAATGGCATCACAGTTACAACAAATCCAGCCAACCTCTAATGAAGAGAGATAAATTAAGGAAGGAGCCAAAAATGGAGCGTGAGATTGACAGGTGGATTGGTGCTGCTGCAGCAGGAATGATGGCGGTATACCGGACCGTTGCGGTGAAGAGGGAGCCGAGCTGGAAGGCGTTTGATTTATTTCACAGCGCAGACACTGACTTTAACTTAAGTGTCTGGTGACTGTCAGATGCCGTCACGGTTATAAAATAAGGATTTTAGCAGCAGAGCAGAAGCTTGGACCCGTTGTCTTAATTTGGCTGCATTTCAGTCACTATTTCATACTCGTTCTGTTGTCTGACAACGGAAACAGAAAAACATGTAAATGGGAACAGCTTTATTGGGAATTCAGAAGAATTAAAATACCATATATGTGAGCACAGAAAGTAGGAGAGAAGCAGTAGGGCAAAGGGCGGTTCAGTTTTGACCGGATCTTGTTTGTATTTCCTTCCAAACAGGTGGGGTTTTCATTCCCGTTAAGCTCAGTATGTACCTGTGGTATAAACAAGGGAGGAGACGCCTAAAAAAAAACAGCTGTAATTTAACATTTGGGGGGAAAAAAAAACCAACATACAGTAGCTGCCTAAGGATACCCATCTAAATGAAGGTGTACCAGTGAATTTCCATGTAGAGGCCCTGCTGTACAGAGAAACTTTTAACAGTGGAAATCTTGCAGGGCATCATGCTATGGGTTTTTTTTGTATTAACTGAAAAAAAGTTCAATTAAAGACCCAGCTGAGACAGCTAGACTGCTGAGGACAGAGAGTGTCATCGCCAGCAGACACTGTGACTCTAATCTAAATAGTCTAAATAGGAGACTTTCCGTCATGTTTTCCTCAGCTTTGATATGACTGCTGAGGAGATGGTTATTCTTATGATGGAACAAATTTGTCTTGTTTTGTCGCTGAGGGAGAATGTCAACAGGTGTGAACGTTGCTGTAAATGTTACTGAGAGTTGCAGCAAACGTTATTCCACCAGCGCTGGCCAGAAAATGTATCAGCTGGATCTACAACTTTACCTAATACTGGCTGTCTTTCATTGGCTTTGTTAAAGAGTTCAAATGTGCTACTGTAGTTGTACTTTCTTATTTGTATCTGGTGGAATGAATGTGTGGTTATTTGCTGTGTTCCTGAAGCATCAGCACACATCCGCACTGGTAATTAATGGTCAAACTCTGATGTCCAGTACGGTCAATACCCATGTATCCAAGAATGTGAAAAAAATCTTGGAATCAGCCCAACAGTCACTGGGAATATATTTAATACTGATAAACCAGTGCTATTGGAACACAAGTCAATCCAGATGTTGAATTGGATTTTGGCTCTCTGAGGCTGGATTTATGTCTCTGTGTCAAGCTAAGGCATATCCTACCCTGTAGCCTAGACAAGCTGCCTACAGCGTTGTGAGAATTTATACCCCTGGTTGGTGGGACCCTGCAATTGCAACACATCCTGCTAGTTGTATGTGGCGTTTATATGCCATTGTGTTGACATTCTCCGCCAGCGTTTTACACAACTTTTTTTGGTGCATTTCCAAATTACGGTGACCGAAACTGAGCGGATCTCAATGAAGATGGAGCTGATATATGTTGAACAGCAGTTAGTTTTCCTGAATTTACTGCGACACAGAAAGAAAGAAGTCGTCGGAGGATACGATCTGTACAACAGCGACAGAGAAGGAGGAGCAGGAAAAGCAGTGTTACCAAGCCAACCGATCACAGTTCTTGTGGTCTGTATCGCTGTTACATTTTTGGGGACTTGAACGTCAGGTTACGACCCAGGTTGGACGCAGAAGCATAAATTGGCCTGGGATGGTAAGCAGCTTGGTTCAGTCTGCTGCCTTCACAATCTAGTGAAAGGTGTCTGAGAGTTCATGTTTGTGAGAAAACCAACAAAACAATGACTACTACACAGACTGTATTTTAGACCTGACTGTGGAGGACAAAGGCCCACATCATCTGAGTTCTTCAGTGATGAAAGCAGAGCATTTTCCTGTGTGTTGTGTACCTGCAGCCCCCTGGTGGACAGGTTCCCCACAGAGACCACCAACGTCAGGAATCCCAGCAGGACCACACCAGTCTCCCAGCACTGTTCCCACGACCACACCCTCATCCTGGTCAAGTAGAGATGGTCAAGAGGAGGAAAAAAAAGAAAGACATGTTTGATGCGAGGACAAAACAAAACTAAAAAAGAAATATGTGGTGGCTGAAGAAACTGTTATGGCAACAAGAGTTCCCAGGTCATCGTTGCAGCAGATTGGTGTTTCCCAAGGCAAGAAACTGAGCCATGTAAAGCGCCAGCAGGCACCGTTCAGTAACTGGCCTCTGGCCTTTGTGTAGAATGTATAAGGTAAATAGTTTTTGACTTTCAAGGATGAAACATACGCATAACATCTTAGCTGTCTGGGGAAAACATTATAACCCAGATTTCTCAAGTGTACATGTTTCTCAGTGTGTAATAATAAAATACTTGGACTATTAATGCTTTTAAAACCATCCAGATCACTTCAACACAAAGAAAAATGCTATTAAGGTGAACTGTTGTGTCCTGTTTGGTGGTGAAAGACAATCAACCCCCAGAAATCAGCAAACTCTCAAGCACTCAACACTCAGACCAACATGTGATGGTTTTCAGCCAACGTCGTGATTAATGGAGGGAGTCTGGGCCAGAGAGCTGTCTGTGTTTCTAGATGGAAGCGCCCAGTGGCTGACGGGTATGAGGGGAAATATCGTGACCACTAATGAGCTCTCATGGCATTAGAGAGCCCGAGTCCGGGCTCTTCTCTGAATCATGGATGAAAGCGTATTGCTGAGACGTGTGGCTGTTTTATTTTCACATCTTTTCCCTTCTCCAAATTGAGGTCGCTCGGCTTCCAAACCCACAGAAGGGCTCGAAGTTGGATTTTTTTCAACGCCACAATAACACATTTGTGGTTGTAATATTTCCTTTCTGACTCTTCAGTGAAAACCCCTCGCCTCCTAGAACATCTGTGGTTGTTTGGCGGCGGGGGGGGGGGGCAACTGAAGTGCTGCTGCTGTATTTTACCTTTAGAGAGAGGGAGAGAGGAGGCTGTTTGACAGTAAACCTCATTAGTGTTGACCAAAGACTCAGCAGCAATTACAGAGGCAATTAAAAACATCTGAAAGCACACACACACACACACAAACACACCAGCACTTGATGACGTATCTAAAGTTGCTCTACTTCACTGATTTTACAACACAAATTTTCTTGCTGGTGCCTTGGTGGAAGCATTTGCTGTGTTGAAATATTTCATTCGTCCTTATTTTGAAAAGTAAAGATTTCGCATGACACGACAGATGGAAAATGCTCAGAAATAAATGAAAAACAAACTAAGCTTTAGCGACAAAAATGTGCACCATTGGTGTCATTTCGAGACAAAAGGTCGACATTTTGAGAAATGTGCTTATATATCACTCTCATGTCATGCACATTTAGTATGGAGCTTAACTTAGCTCAGTAAAGACAGTAAGCAGGGGGAAAACAAAGGTAGCCCGGTTCTGTCCGAAGTTCAAATATGCAGCTAAAAAAAGTTCACTAATTTGTTTTACTCTCGTTCTTCTGATTGTTCCTGAAGCCTCGAGCTGTTTCCCTTGTGTCCCTCCAGGGATCCTCCCTCCGTCTAACAGCATCCTAAATGCATTTTCATGAACAGGGTAAAGTGTTTATAAAGCTCTTACCAGGCTCACATCATCGCCTAAATTGCATTAGAGTTCTATCTCCTCTGTGTGTGCGTATATAGCCGGTAGCTGTGAGATGTTCTGGATTACGGCATCAGGTAAACTCTGGCTCAGACGTTTCCCAGAATGCACTGTCAGGTTTCCAAGGACGTCAGAGCGAAGCAACCACGGAGCGGCGAGCGAAGGGCAGTATCTCAGACAATGCAACGCTTGGGCCAAAAAAAAAGCAGCGTGGTGGCGGGTGTTTGGATGTGCTGGCGGTCGGTTCACGGGGGCCGGCGTTGGCAGGTGGAGGGTGACACAGAAAAGGCTGTTGAGAGGCCACAGGTGTTGGAGACGGGAGTTGGACAGTGCAGGGGCAGGCGCAAAAAGTTAAACAGGCCTCAGTGCACTGGAAGGACGGGGGTAAGTTTCCTAGGATTTACACAGGTAGGCCTTTGTTTGGCCGTGCTATATGGAGGCAGTGGGCTGCTCCAGACCATGAGGAAATGTAGATGTCTGGATATAAAGGCTGCGTGAACGGCTAAAAGAGGGTACTTCAATAAAAAAAACTCTTGTATATGTATATCGTTGTATATGACGGTTAAATGACTCCATGAAGCCTTGAATTTGGTATAGACAGTCCACAGAATGGTGGATCTGAAAAACTCACACCTTGTTCCTTCGTGGCGGTTTGGGATTCACCACAATTAGGAAAAAAAATGCTTCATTCCAGAAAGAAAAAAAAATCCCTGGAAGTTTTTCCAAATTTTCCTGCAGCATAATTCAAATTCTAACAAAAACGTAGCCAAATGCATCATTGTTAGCTGTTTACTTTTATCCCAAAAAACTATGTTACATTTATAAAAATACCATTTAGCATCATAACATATTTTCAACGTCTAATATATTTGTCCGTGTGTGTGTTTTGATTTATTTATATATAATCATCAACTGTTGGCTGGATCTTGTGCTTTTCACGCCGAAAATTCATCATCGTGATTCATGTATTTCTCAACAAATGACAAGGAAAATATACGTAAAGGAAATTTATTGCAGATTGGTTGAAAACAGAAAAAAACAATTCTATTAAATTATCCAACTTTCTGAGCTTGAAACTTTTAGGGGAAACACTCATTGGTTGCAGTGTCCGAATCAGCAAAAGTCAGGGGAGCTGAACGGTTTCTGGAGGTTTTTGCTGCACACATGTACTTAACCACACACACACACACACACACACACACACACACACACACACACACACACACACACACACACACACACACACAGAGCTTCTAGGAAAGGGCTCATAGTACATCCCGTGTCCTCAGGTCCAGTTAGGCAGCCTTGTTAAAATAAGCAAACAGCTCGTCTCGCCCTGTTTGCAGTCTGGCTTTCTCTGGCACTAAATATTGGTGACAGGTGTCTTAAAGCAGGCGCAGCAGCACCTGGACTTCATTATCCAACCAGACACAGCTGGAGCCCTGCCAGCTGCCAAACACACACACACACACACACACACACACACACACAGGAGAGGCACATTCAGTCAGACACAGCTACACATGTGTATACACTCAGCCGGTGGCGTGACTGAGTACACACACATACGCGTCGGCCACCGTGCACGCTCGGGCTCCAGCTTGAGCCCGAGCGTGCACGTACAAGTATGAGAACGCCCGGCCGTGAATGCACACACTCAGAAGCACGAACACACACACACACACAGAGCAATACACTTTCTCTTACTCTTAGTGTTGTTCACACAGACTTGTTCTCCCTCTCTGCTGCTCACACACATACATATATTTGTACGTCTGTACTTGAAAGAACCATCATGGACACAGTGTAAAGTTTCCCCTGTGACACAACCCTAACTTCATCACAGCTCCCCGAACCAAACCTAAACCTTGGTCTAAACTTCAACTTAAACTAAGCAGTCGCCCTAGAATGGCCCCCCAAAGGTGCGGAGGGACCCTCACTTCGCCTCATGTCCTCACTCTGAAACCCCCAGTCTTCACCGCCATTTCCCCTCTTTGCTAAAAAGTCCCCAGTTCGATCAACCCACCCCGTTTTACCACTTGGCTGAACTGTCTCCATTTTGACAAAAGGTCCTCACCTCACAACATCCACGTTTCGACACAATGTCCTCACCTCGCGGAAAACTTTCCCTAATTTTTCCGAAATGTCCTCACTTTGTAGAGATGGCCCAGTTTTTCCACGTCATCTCTCTGCCAGAATGTCCTCAGTTGGTGTCCTCACTCTGGCCAGCCATCCTCACTTCGCCGATATGTCTCGACAGTGTTGTCAATCGGCTGAAGTGCCTCCGCTTCACTGGGACACTGTCATTTGGCATTAGTCCCTCACTTTGCTACAATGCCCTGATTACGGCATCTTCATCATCATCATCACCACCTTTCTGTAATGTCCCTACTTGGTTAAAACCTCCTCACCTCACCACAATGTTTCCTCACTTTGCTCTAACTATCCCTGTTTTTCTACAACATCCTCACTTAGAAGCCACGTCCCTGTTTGTCAAACCGTGTCCTCACCGAACACAATCTGGTCCTCACGGAGGAGTACGAGTGTCAGAGCACACAAACACCCACGACCACGCACCCACAGGGAAACACACCCAAAACGTCTGCATCTTTCCATCTCATGCTGTGTCTCTTTCTGTTTCTGTCTGTCTCTCTCTCTCTCACACACACACACACACACACACACACACACACACACACACACACACACACACACACACACACACATGTTCCAAATCGGCCGGTTGCCTCTTGCTCATCCAGACAGGGTCTTCCTCCTTCCTCTCCTCCCCGCTGCCGCTTCCCAGCCAGCTGGGCAGGGCAAGGCCCTCAGGACAAAAGTAAACAAGGTTCCCTCGTCCTCCCCGTCTCTCCCCCCTCCCTCACCCTTGTGCTGTCCCCACCCTGACGGCCCCCCCGGGGCCCCTCGCCTAGCCGTCTTGTTTTTGTAGCACTGGCAGCCTCGGCAGACAGACAGACAGCGGTAGTCTGTCCCCTGGAGCGATGCGGTCGGACCGATATATCAGGCCAATGCTCGATGTTTATTATCTAATACTGGATGTCAGCCACTTGTAACATGAATGTCATGATAACTTAGATCGTGACTTAAATGAAAATGTTTTGCGGGTTTAGAATAAAGTAAGTCCTGAATGATACGTCAATTATTAGATTAGTAGACAGAAAATTAATAAACAACTTTGATAATCGATTGTTTAATAATTCATCTTTCAAGCAAAGGAATGTCTCAGTTTTGACTGTTATTTGGACAAAAGAAGAAATGAGAAAACTGTAGCTGCCTTTTTTTTTTTTTTAAAGAATTTTCATCTACCTTTTGTAAATCAAACTATTCCGTTATAAAATAATCAACAGATTAATTGATTAGGCATCATTATGTCCTACAGTGACAACAGAACATGACACTAGGCCAGAATGAACAACAGGACCTTAAAGTGACAAGATGGACAAGATAACTGAGGTAAGAAATCCTTGGTTTTACCTTGGAAAGAAATTCCTCTAAAACCAGGTTGAAACGAAGCTTCCTTCATATAATTCTGGTTATTTGGCGCAGACCTGAGTTCACTACAGCGTTCTTTATTCTGAATATTGCCACTGTACACACATGACATTCCCACAGATGGAAAAAACTGGATACTGTCACCAGTTTATCATCCTGCATCAGCATGTTTGTTTTACACATTTCCTCACCCACTTAGAAACAGATAAACAAATATCAATATCGGGTTCCCACGAGAGCTGGACAGAGGAATATTGATCCATGGACCGGACCACAAACCAACCAATCAGCAGCCATCTATGATGCAGTCATCACAGCAACGGTAAATCAACTGCATTCATCCAGAGTTCTGCCTTTCAATCCGCCTTTCTCACACACTCACACGCACACACACCGATGACAACAAGCCAGCATGGTGAGCAGCGCCTACGGAAACTCGACCGGCATCTTCCACAGTTCCTGACGAGGAAAGACAGAGTGTCCTAGGCCGGCTTTAGACCCCCAGGAAGCCACAGTCACGTGGTAGTAACAGAAAGTCTGACTACGTTATAGTTGTGAGCTGGTTAGATGGTCAAGACAATTGGACCAGATTAGATTTGTACCACAAACCACTGCACACTTTTAATTTTTAAAACTTTTTTTTCCCCCAGATGTTTTAGATGTGTAAAAGTCGAATGAGACACTAGACGAACCCCAGCGTGTCGCAGTTGGCCTTTAAAAGCCCATAACAGTCAACCTCTGGGATTGTGGAGGTTGTCAGCGTGCAGACCTTCTGCCTTTTGCTCAATAAGCCAAATTCTCTTCTTTATCCTCACTTGCAGACACTTCTCAAGCTGGAAGCAATGGATGGATGAGAGACGGGATGGGAGGGAGAAAGGGAACGAAGGGAAGGCACAGAGGATGAGTAAGCAAGGCGGTCTGAGAAGCTGAGGTCAACGGAGTTTAGCTGGCCCCAGGGCGAACGGAGGCTGGGTTAGATTGCTCACACTTGAACTCTGACCCATTTATTGACTCGCTCTTCGTGGCCGGCTTTCCCAGGAACGCAGCCGCGCTTAGTTTGTCTGTGTTACATTCACTCACAATGAAAAAAAAAAAGGATGGAAATGACTCTCAAGCAGGTTTTTGCAGCGGCAAGCGAGCCTTTAATGGTCTGCCTGGCAAACAGACTTCATGGAGAAAGTCTGATAGCACAATGGTGAAGCACATGCTGGTGCCAGTGAAAAACAAATGAACAGACTTTTATCTGTTTACAAACTACACAATGACTGCCGTCCTCACCTGAACACCGTCTGCAGAAACAGCAAATCCGAAGAGAAATGTGCTGCTCTCCCCCCAGATGAAAAAGACACAAATGCATTTAGCTTCATTTAGGCAAAATAACAACTGTCTACGAATGGGCAGCCGAGGAGTAGATTATGTTGCCGAAATTTCTATGGATGCTTTGATTCTCTTTCTGCAGCATAAAAACTTGTAGTCGGAGCAGTGACCAGTCCAATCCGACCACAGACACCATTTATGCCTACAATTGAGAACTAGTTACAAAATAGAAAGAAAATCCCAGGTAGGGTCTGTCTGTAGTGTTTAAGTTAACAGCTTCAAACAGTTTACACTGAAGTCAATACTGCACCAATGATTTCAATCTTTACAGCAGCAAACTGCGACGGATGTTCAGCCAATGACTGTTGAATCATACATGGGTCCGCTTGTACAACGTTTAGTTACATTTATTCTTTCAGCAGTGAAGGAGGTTTGAGCTTCGATTCATCATAATGTCTTTGCTGTAAAGTGCTATAAGGTCTGCAGCCACTTTTAGAGAAGCAGAACAACAGGCTTCGTGCTGGAGATGATACCGACTGATATCCAAAGAAAAGACCAATCTGAGATTCAAGCATTCGATGTTTGGATTGAAAACTTATTAAAAGTTTATAGATGCATAGGTTAATATCAGACTTATACTGTGTCTAAAGGGCTATCTGTCCATCCTTTTTATATCAGTGAAGGTAGAATAAATGTTAACAACACCTTGGAGTTTAATGCAAAACAATTCAAAAGCACCAAAAAAAACCACAACCTTAAAACAAACATTAAGTTGAACACGTGTAACAATAAAAGAAGATCATAACCTGCATGATGGAGGGTTTATCACAAGACTGTTGTATTTGACCGCTTTGGGTTTAGTGAGGCATTCCTAATAAACTGAATACTAGGTGTTGCTGCCCTTTGAATGCTTAAGGTATCATGCAGCCTAAGTAAAACTTTTCCACCAATTTTAACCCAATTTTAATCTTGAAATCACATTTTTTGCCCTTCAAGTCATTAAATCAGTTGGTTCTGGGTTTCTTTTTGAGCTAATGATAAAATTTTAGAGTTGGAGGAAATTAACCCTGATATTTTTAATACCTGAGCCTGTCTAACAAACCTATCATCTGAAGTGACTCCTGATTTAATACTGACTCCGTGTTTGATGTTCGAACCATTAGCACCTTTACACTGTAATGGGTAAGACGAGTAAGTCCTGAAGGTGAAACTCGACACTGGACCAGGAGGTTTTATCCTGAATTTCTCTGCAACTGTTCAGAGCCACAAAAACCAGAATCCACAGTTTGACAAGTAGCACTGGCACAAATATTGAGTTCTACCTCACCAGTTTACACACACACACACACACACACATACATACACACATCTGCCAACAGCTGACAAGTTTCCAGACAGACCCTGGCCTCTCCAGGCACACACACTCTCTCTCTCTCACACACACACACACACACACACACACACACACACACACACACACACACACACACACACACACACACACACACACCTCTGAAAGGGAGTCAGCATTATTTTGTAGATTTGTTTTGGTCTGGTGCAAAACACAAGTCTCTGGCTCGAGTGTAACTCATAAATACACACACACAAAGACACTCACACACACAGGGAGAGAGAGAGAGAGACTGTGCACACACACACACACACACACACACACACACACACACACACACACACACACACACACACACACAGCAGATGCAAACCACAGCAGCACATGCAGACATGCAAACAGCCAACAAGGACACACTGAATCACAAAATACACAGTGAAGCACACAAACTTAACACAACTTACACAAACTCTAACACAGTCTCTCTTAAACACAGTATGCACACACACACACACACACACACAAACATGTACACACACTCAGAGGAGATTTCAAATATTTACCCACTCACCTCGCCTGCAGCAGTCCAAGGGCGTCTCAGTCTGTGTTGAAGATGCCACTCAGTGTGTGTATATGTGTGTATTAGTTTGAGTGCATGTGTGTGTGTGTGTGTGTGTGTGGTGAATGTGTGTGTGTTAGTGTGCCAGTGACAGCAGTAGCGGTGTTGTGTTGTGGTGGTGTGTTGGTGAGTGGTGCTGCTGTTGCTGCAGAGTGAAGAGGGAGAGGGACGGGGAGAGGGAGGAAGAAAGAGAGGAAGGAAGGGAGGGAGGGAGGTAAGGTGTACTCTCCCCTGCATCCCTCTTCCTCCTCCTCCTCCTTCTCCTCCTCCTCCTCCTCCTCCTCGGCTGTCAGCAGGAGCAGCAGAGTGGCAGCAGAGGGAGAAGGCAGGAGGATCAGAGGATTTATAAAAAAAAACAAAAAACCCCAACAGGATTGACCCTGGCTGGCTGAGATCGACCAGCCTGTTCGCCGACTGCCTTTTTTGTTTTTTGTTTTTTTCTCTGACTAGTTTATGAGCATCTAAAGTCTCATGGGCAAAAAAAAAGAATCTAGACAAATAAAAAGTTTACGTGTATATAAAATCCCTGACGTACTTTAAGTTCGCACCTTCCCGCCACGTCCATCGTCCCCCACGAATCTGCTTTTTTCCTTCCCAGAGACAAACACAAGTGGACGACGTCATGGACGGACGGACGGATGAGGGGACAGAGGGGAACTCCCCATTTCCCACAGTGCTCTCCTCCCCTGGGTCCTCTGCTTCCATACTGAGCTGGAACATCAGTTTCTCTGGAAGGAACTTTTTCTCATTCATTTTTCTCAGGTTGCGCTGATAAAGTTTTTTTTTTGTAGGCCGAAAGTTTTTTTTTCTTTTTCATTTTTTCCCCAAAACAGATTCTGATATATATCAGATATCTTTTTTTATTATTGTCCTGAAAAAAAGTAACTTTATGGATCGAGGACATTTTTTGTTTTTTGGTGACAGGTGGCAACAACAGCAGCAGAAGGCAGAAGAAGAAGAAGGAGGGAAGAAGAAGAAGGCGATACAGTATTTTTCATTGCCTGAAACCCCCCTAGTAGTTAAACACCTGGACTCCCCAGTCAGTCACAAACTGAAGAAGCCTCTACGACCTCGTCCGGCTGCCCTTGATTCGACTCTTCTTGTTTCACACATGATTAAATGTTTTATGATCATTTTTTCTTAGACATTTCTCTACTGATATTTACCTACGTATACAACAGGAGAGATTTATCTACAATTAAACTAATATATGCCCATATGAGCCAATAATATGAGTCAGGCTTTTGCTACGACTACGACGGGGGAAGTCTATTTGTAAAGCTGCCGCAGGGATTGCTGAGTCATCCCTCCCTGCATCTAATTATTGTGTTGCGCTTGGGTCACATTGTACGATGCTTTAACACATTGCACGTGTAAACAACGCGCTGACTTCACACTCAGGAATCTGCGGGGCCGAATCTAGGGGCCCGTTTCTTGATGCAATTCCTGTCATCGGAGGTTCACGGCCGGTTTCTTGATGGAGGCCCCGCGAGCCACGGGGGACAAACCGCCATTGTCTTCGCTTTGTTTTATTAGTGGACATGGGGCCGCATTAGCTCATCCGTTTGGTTTTGTTTAAGTAAACAGTTTGCCAGTGCGCCAAGCGGTGAACTCTTCCTTTATGTGATGGTGATCCGGAGGAGGCCAAGAAGCGGATGGGAGGACAGCGATTGAGAAGGAGGAATGAGACGAGGAGAGAAGAGTGGACGATGAGAGGAGGACGGGCGGACGTCTGAGGACCACTGTGTCGTTTCCCCCTCTCTTCTTCCTCATCTGCCCCCCCCGCTTCATTGCGATTCCTCTTCTTCACTGGTGTTTTTCTCTCTCCCCCTCTGCTGTTATTCCTCTCCCCTCCCTCTCCTCCTTGCTGCGTGCCCCCCCCTCGCGGTCACACTCCTGTCTTCACCTCCCTCTGTTTCTACAGCTGTCTCCCCGTCGCTCTGCACTTGTTCTCCCCGTTGCCCCTTCGTCTCCGATCTCTCTTGATCTCTCGTTAAACTCTGCTCGCTGAGCTTCATCTCGTCTTGAAGTCCAATCCATCCGTATAAACTCAGCTTGTGCAGATGCTGTTTTGGTCAATAATCCTAAATTTTTACATGCTGAAGTTACAACCTTTGACTTCTCAGCACTTTTTGATTCAACCATACTTGTGGTTACTGCTGCATTTAATAATCCAGGTCCTGGAGTTTAACTGCACAAGGACACGTGTATTGAGCACTTGGGGGGTGGGACAAGGACGCCTTGAGTAGCTACTCTGGTCAGAAATGTCCTCTTTGACTTTTTCTCATTCTTTATGCCTCCATGTCTTTCTCTAACGTCCCTTTTTTTTCTTCTTCTCCTTCATCCATTCCTCTCTTTTTCTTCTACGTCTGCTGCTGGTGTGTCTGGCGACGTTAGCCGCCGCTCCGCTCCAGCGCCAGATTTATAAGCTGATAGATGGAGTTCAGGGACGCTGCCAGACTGCAAAATAAAATAAGCCCCGCCCACCAACACAGACACCAATTAAAGCCCACCACCCTCCACACACACACACACACAAAAGCTATGGAGAAAAATGTTGCACGAGGGCTTACAACACTCCCCTGTGTGTGTGTGTGTGTGTGTGTTTTGGGGTGTGTGTGCATGCCCATTTGAAGCGTGCCAAACAAAGTCTGGAGTCATTAGGGTTGGTGCACGCAGACCAAAGAGCAATTAAAGGAGTTGTAAACACGACCGCAGAAGGAAGAAAAAGAAAAAAGGAACGAAGAAAAAGCTGCCCATTTCACCCTCCTTCTAAAGAAACGTATGATACAAAGAGACACTTCTTCCTGGAAACACTGAGATTATGGCTAGGGGCACAGGTTGACACTCACATCAGCTTGCATACACCACCGTCCTACTTCCCAACATTAACACACATCGACGCTCCAGAAAAGCAGCTTTTTTAAAAAAATCAAATTCCCTTTCCTTGGATTGGCAAATCCTGGTTTCCATACCGAAACGACTCCGCTTGTGGTTTGGTTTGTGATCGTTGCAGCAACGACAAGATTCAAATCTGCGGTGGCCGATATATGGTGCATTTAATGGCATTTGATCTCTATGTAGGGCATTATTGCTCTAATATAACAGTTGCAGTAAAATCGTCGTCAGTATTCTACAGTTCTTCAGGCTAACATGGCGAGTGCTTTATGTTTCAAAAGCATCATTTAGTTAAACCACATCATATCAAACCACTTCACATATGGCCTTCGTGTAATGTAGATATTGTGATAATTCTTATGTTTATCATTTTGAGAACATGTGGTGATGAATGATCAGTGCATCTGCCTTGCTCTCCAAATCATGAGCCGGAGCCAGGCTGAACCATCGCTATATGTGACCGAATATCAATGGAGATGTTTTCAATCACAAAAAATGTTGGAATCCTCAAAAAAAAAAAAAAAAAAGTCAAACATGATCCGACACAATTTAGCACAAGTAACCAATTTAAGACAATTTTATTGTTGGTCTCACTTCATTCTGTCTCGCTTGTAAAGGCTCTGGAGAAGCAATTTGAATCGATGTGATATTTAACAAAACCCAGAGGTAATATTAAGTTTTCCTCCAGAATGATATTGACGTATTGCTTCAGAAAAACTTTAAAATCTAGCAGTTGATGACAGTGCCATTACTTTTGCTATATAATCCCTTAAACGACACACTATGTGCCAAGTTTAAGCTTCATTTCACGCTATGAAAAGCTCTGTAGATACGGTTGTTAAATATTATCTCACCATGAACAAATTGTTGCAGGACAGCTGTGTTTTTTGAGATGTTTTTAAAACTGTCCTTCAAAAGCCAGCGACCAGAGAAAAGCAAGGCTTAGCATTTAATTAAAGTTTGATGAAAGAGAAGAACGGCCAAAAGTCTCTGTATGGGGAAAAATATAATTTCCTGCTTATTAAGATGTTTTATATGATTAAAAGAGAAAATATGGGGAGAGGGGTTTATTGGAGTTTAGGTAAAAATAAAGAATGACATTGAAATATCTGTTGAATTTTAAAGCAAAACTCAGGACAGCCATTTACTAACAAGGTAGAAATATCGCCAAGAGCCGAGGTGAAGTGCTCCACTCACACTGGTTCCCATTTGTCTTTAGCGACTTGTGGGCTGGAACACGAGTGCTGCCCTCCAATTATTTGTGAAGAAGGTCTGGGGGTCAGAGGTCACAACTATTTATTACTGAATCAAAAGGAAGCGCAGTGTTTTTTCAGATGCGTCCAGGAAGTCTGCTCAGCATTCCCACACTAACCCGCTGCGTTTAGACTGAGGGGTCCTGAGGTGAAAGTCACCACAGGCCACAAACTCTCCTGGACAAGAAGAAAGCGAGGGCCTTCGTGTTTCCCAGCCAAAAAAAAACAAAAACAAAAATACAGATTAACAAGACATTTGGTCCAGTAGTGAGTCTAAAAAGCAGCACTAAACAAGGTTTTGTTTTAGTAATAATATCCAAGTTCTCTCAGTGATTCCCCACTAGCAGAGATTTACTCTTTACCCGTCAGAATATTAATGTCATTAATGTAGTTAATTGTCATTGGTGGTAAAACTTTGTGTCCTGTTAAATCATTTGTTTTGAAGCACCACAGAGCCACGGCCAGAATGAAGGCTAAAAACTCTGTTTACCATTGGACATTGTTTGTCCGATGGTAAATTGTTTGTTTATGTGATATCAACCGATGTTATCATTGTAGTAGTTTTTAAGGGTCTTTTGGAACCATTTGCTGTACAGCTTTGGAAGAACTAAGGAGGTCAGAATGACTATAAACACTTCTGATTTCCAAAGTGGTCACTAAACCCATCATAGGAATATGTTAGGACAATTACACTTAGGATTTCAAAGGACCAGTGTGTAGGATTTAGGGGGCTCTATTGGCAGAATTGGAATATAATGTTCATTAATTTGTTTAAATTAGTGCATAATCACTAGGAAACTAGGAATCATTGTTTTCGTCAGCTTAGAATTGGGGGTCCTCTTCCATGGAGACCACCATGCTACACAACTGTGTTTCTATAGTGGCCCGGAAAGGAGAGACACTTTAGTGTTTTTATGTTAGCTGAGGCCCACTGGAGGTTCTCCTACATGCTGGCAAAGGGAAGGATGAAGGGTGGGGCTGTTCACTTGGTTGCCTTCTGCCGCCTCACCCCTAGATGGCACTAAACCTGGTCCTTTAAATTCATTAAATATCCATATCAGTATCGGCCCCAAAAATACAGTGTTGTTTAGGCTCTAGCTACACTTTCTCAAGTCAGTGTAGCTAGCAGGGCATGTGCGATGGTTTTCATCACCTGCTCGCGCCCACGTGGGTCTACACGGACCGGACATTTGGACAGTGTAAGCAGTCTACTCACACGTGGACATGTCCACAGCCAGCACTGTATAAACAGAAGGGCGTGTGCACCCGCTATCAAGGCCGCTGTCAATGTACATGTCCATATTGGAGAGTAACATGGGCCTTCAGCCTTCTCCAGTTTCTCCAACTTTCAAATGGTGCATTCCTGAGTACAACCCAGGCGCTGACCTCTCCGACCTCCTGACCACCAGCTCACCAGGAGGGTGAGCAGGAGCTTGGGGTTGGGGGGGTGGTCACCTAACGTCGTCTGATTCGCCCTGCCAACCACAGTGGCACAAATGAAGACTTGCTCTACTAGTTGCATCAGTTTTACCTCACTGTGGCAAATTGCTTTTTGCCCACAGGTGGACGGGACACCTGCACATTCTTCTCACAAACAGTGGCAAAAGCACCCCCCCCTTGCTGCTGTCGGAAGTCAAAGTTCAGCAAGCACGACATGTAACCAAAGAATGGAACTTCATTATGCTGAGCCAAGTGCTTTTATATGTGCACACAGAATACTTTTTTAACTTATAAACTATATGCTCTCATGCTTTGTAGCCATGTGTCGGACTGGTAGCGTTTAGATGGGATAACAAAGATGGCAGATGTGTTTGAGGAGGGCTACATTCGCAGAGAAGTCCCCGGCAGAGGGTGAGTGGTTGGGCCACGGCAGTTTTTCCAGAACCATCGGGCCTGAGAGTTTGTTTCCAGCCCGGTCCCCGGCAGCTCGGGTTACTGAGACACTCCGAGAATCTAAAGGCGTGGGGCGAAAGCCCCTCGGCAATACTGAACCCTTTGTGTCACTGCCTCAAGCCCCCTCAGCAGGTGTAACAGCTGAGAGCAGAGTCGAGGAGGGCAACTGCTGCTTCGACACCATCATGGGATCGTTTAAGACATTCATACAGAAATCCTTTTCTGGGAACCACAGCGCAGCACAGAGTCAAATATGGCCTCGCTCAGAGGAGGCAAGCAGAAATTATTTGTCTTATTTGGCATGTGAGTGCTGTTTATACAAAACATATGATTTAGAACAACTCACTGCAGTTTTAACCACATTTAACACATGTACGGCTTTGACTCAGCTGAGGTTTGAAGGGTCAGTTCTCTAAAATTTAATTAAAAAAAATATTTTCCCACTTAGCTTTGGTGCTGTGTTAGAGGTCCTCCTTTGTTCTGAGGCTGGGTCCGAATTATATTCTGTCTAATCGGGTCGGGCAGGGCCCTGTTGCGTCACTCTGAGGTTCAGGTTGTTGTTGTAAACATGGCTAAGACACAGGTAAGCGATTTCTATAGAGTCACGTGCTGTGTCACCAATGTGACTGACTCTGTCATCAACCACAGCTGCTCAGGAACTGGTGGATCATTCTGCCGCCGAAGGTTGCTGTTCCACATTTTCAGGGGCCCATGGTCCCTTTCAAATCAGTTGGTTTTGGAAAATGACAATAAAAAGAAACGAGCAATAATGCAGCAACCCGTGGTCCAAGTTCTTCAGGGACATGTGAGATGCTGGATGAGAGGGATGTTAGAGAATTTTCCTTATGCTTTTTTTTTTTTTTACCTTTTTTTGCCCTGTTTTGTCTTTTCTTTAATGGGAGAAACTCTGCGGGTTGGGCCTGATGCCACAACACACGGCCACAACAAACAGAAAACCCATGACAGCTGTTTTAATGTCCTCTACCAGATTCCATCTGTTGACTTGGAGAGCGACTCGAGACTTGGTCAAAATCTAATTTGCGAAAAATTTCATATTGTTTGTTTTAACCAAACTAAGCAGCATATGGTTTTATTGGTTGGAGGGAATGATGCTAAGTGCCAACAGCTGCCAACAGATGCAATATATCTGTGAAGAAATAAAACCGTCTGAGCAGCCTAATTCACAACGAGAGCAGCCGCAGAGAAGAGCCTGTCATAAAATCTACTCCCCTCAGGAACTGATGAATTTAAAAAAAACCAAAAAACTACTAACTGTCTCCAAACAGCAGTGAGCAATCACACTGTCTGTAGAAAGCTGCACTCACCAACACCAACTGTACATTTTTTCAGTGCCTGGCCTTTCTGAGGAATGAAACTGAAGCCTGAGTGTTTGTTGCCATTTGGGATGATCAGTCTGCAAAGCTGGCTTGAGGAGAGTTTAAATTACAGAACCATGTAAAAAAAAAAAAAGATGACTTATTTGATATATTTAATCAGTTTTGGTAAGGAGATCTCATTCTTTGCAGTCTTCTGTGGGAACATCAGAGGTCTGGTGCAGATCAGTATGTTTGGAGGTGGCTGCAATTGACTCACCAAACAGTAATCATGATCATGATCATGGATGAGTCACCAAAAACCCCCTTGGTACTTTCAGCATGGCAACTCCGATATGGTTATGGTGTTTTTAAAGCTTTTTTTTTTTATAAATTTGAAAAAAAAAAAAAAGGAAAAAAAGATTTTTTTGTTGGTTTATTGTTGAGATGCAATGTCTACCCTGACTTCAAGACTACTTTTCACGGTGTTCCATTCTTGGTGTATTAATAGATCCGTATAGAGCGGGTTTATGTGGGCCATGCTCCCAGTTTATCTCTAGGAAAAATCCCAAGCAGGCTCAAAAACCTTTTCACGTCACTAACCACCATTATAGAGAACAGCTACAAATGCACACCAAGTCAGATATTAGTCTTTATGGTATAAAGTTTTTAAATCATGAGAAATTAATATTTGTAAAATTTTGCCAGGAACCTTGCAAAGAAATTTTTTATTAGCCAGACTTAAAAGACTAAGGGACAAGACTGTCCATGTGCAATAGGCAACACAATGAGAAAAACAACCGGGGGAGCAACAAAGCTTCTTTTTCATATAAACCGACCAGTCACTGAATTAAATGGCCACCATCTTGGTCCACAGGATCCATTTCTCTTAAGGCTTGCAGAAGTAACGTACTACTTCCTGCACTGAACACCGACGTTGTAAATCCACCTTGGACTGCAGAATCACTCAGCATGAACATTATAAGCAGAAAAGGAAGACTGGACTGGTATCCAGTGGCTGAATTTTCGCCATGACGGGTCTCAAATTCTGCTCATTCCAGCAAAAACTGTGGATACTGTGTATTGACCCACAAAGTCTGTGGAAAACTGTGGTTTTGTCTGTTGCTACACGCTGAGAATAATTTAGTAGATGATGTTCACACCTGGCATGAAATGGTCCATAGATATGATAGAATACAGCATGCCGGCCCCCGCCCTGCCCGAGGCCCCTCCCATGTTGCACTGGCATGCAAACAGCTGCCTGGTGATGACACTGCACATACAGGCCTCTGTGGACCTGCCGGCCCCTGGGAGGGGAGACATTTAAACTTTAAAGGACCAAACTGGACAGCTGGGTTTGTCCATTGCTGCATGGGAGTGTGTACATGTGCTGTATATGCCAGACTCACCAGTCACACTCAGTCAGGACCAAGGGACCTGAGGACAACTACTTTTCTGGCTGGTGTCACATTTTTACAAAGTCCTATAGTTTTAGTGCTTCAACACACCGCTCCACAGCTTCTTCAACCGTCCTGAAGATCATTTTTGCTGTTTGAGAGTGAGGAACTTCTGAAGACCGCAGGATTTTTTCTCATCCACGAGCCTTCACCATTTCTGTTTGAGTTCTGTTCGCTGCCCCCCCATCATGGGTGCTTTTATTGCCAAGATGCTGCTTCCGACGGTCAGCAGCCTGGTCTTCCTTCCCGCGGCCAGCGTGGCTGCCAAGAGGGGCTTCCATATGGAGGCTATGGTCTACTTCTTCACCATGTTCTTCGCTGCGGTGAGAATGTGCCTGTGGTTCTGTTGTGATGTGCGTGACTGACACCCAGATTGCAGGATTTCTTTTTTTTTTTAACTGCCAACCTGGAGTTCTTCGTTTCGATGTTTTGTATTTGTTGTTTTGTCAAACAACTGGAGCTTGATCAATATAAGTACCATGAAAGTTGTAAAGAATTTATACTTGGCTTTTTATCTGATCTGAATCCAGTATAAAATCTGTTTATCAACTCCAAATCCTGCCTAATCCCTCAATGATTATAAATAAACTTAAATCCTGAGAGCTAATGTGATGTATGTCTAAATAACTACTTGTATGGTTAGTACATTATCATTAGAAATTAATGAGCTGGAAGCTCAACATAAAACTGATTCTAAATTGTTCATTATTAGCTGTTGAAGCCCATCCCAAGTTATGTTATGTACAGTACATATTCATTTTAATGAATAAACTGCCGAGTTCAGCTTCATTAACAAACTATAATGAGTTTAATTGAATACCACTGAAGTGTAATTCTGAAACGAAACTCCTGCTTTGTCCTCTCTCAGACGGTTCATGGGTTTTAACCCCCTGGGTATCGTGATCGACTGTTTTAACTTGAACTCGTGTGTCCCTCTGTAGATCTATCACGCTTGTGACGGACCGGGACTTTCCATCCTCTGCTTCATGAGATACGACATTCTGGAGTACTTCAGCATTTACGGCACGGCCCTGTCCATGTGGGTCACACTCATCGGTGAGTCTTTGGTGTGCAGTGTGCCAAACACTCGAAACACACCAACAGGGGGGGTTTTGTGACTTGACTGGTCCGTGGTTGCGGCAGGTACAAGCACCTTTAATGTCTCTGCAGGTTTCTGCCTTAATCAGGGTCCATAATCATGACATGACCTTGGGAAAGAGACTAGTATCCAAGCCTACTCACACTTTGACTACCAGGAGTTCCACTTGTCTTTGTTCCACAGTTAATTTCTCCACAGGTTTCTTTTATTGCTTCTGTTTTTTATGTAAATTTCTGCAGCTAGAGTAAGAAAATAACAAATATTAAATAGCATCGAACAACAGCACTTCACAGGCACAAGGTTAAAAACCACCGGCTCCTCCTGCAACAGTTGTCGGAGACATATGTCTTGTCTTTGAGATCTGCACACATGTGCTTGCTGTTATTCTCTCATATGATCACACACACACACACACACACACACACACATAAACCGTGACACATTTGCTGTCCTCCCTTCTACATAAGCCCCTAAGGTTTTGAAATGAGGGCTTTAAATCACGTGCCGTTGGAGGCCCGGAGGCCCCCGGCAGCAGGCTGCATTGATTGGCTGCTCCCTTTCTGGAAAGGAGTGGTGACCGTAAAAACGTCAGGCTAAATATCACATCTACACTAATCTTAAAAATGTCACAATGCTAGAATGGAGAAGATTTTTACAGATTTCAACGGTTATTATCATGGACACATTGTGTCCAGGCCCATTAATTCAACACACACTATATGTTTTCATGTTTCCCCCGTGTCACATGCAGTGTGTGTCTTCTCGTCCTCAGCTCTGGGCGACTTTGATGAGCCCCAGCGCTCCAGTATAACCATGTTTGGAGTGCTGACCATCGCTGTGAGGATCTACCAGGAACGCTGGGGCTACGGGATCTACTCTGGACCCATCGGATCGGCCATCTTCATCATCACCGTCAAATGGGTGAGTGGCCTTTAAAATGGCAGCCAGGTTGTCACCTGTGGTCGGGTTCGCTGAGTTAAAATTCTGGAAAAAACGACAGCAGAGTGGAAGGTCAAGTTTCCTCCTCTCTCCTCTCTACTTTTCCTCTCCTTCCCTCCCCGTTCTCTTTCCATCACATCGAATCAATCAATTAATAAATCAACCATGAGTGTCTTATCACTGTGATGAACTGGATGTCTCCTGTGGTTCCAGCTGCAGAAGATGAAGCAGCTGAGGGCGGTGTATCCAGAGAAGTCGGTGTACACGCAGCAGGTCGGTCCAGGCTGCTGCTTCGGTGCCCTCGCTCTGATGTTGCGCTTCTACTTCGAGGTGAATATCATCAAAGTATAACTAACCCTAACAGATAAATATCTAATCAGTCCATCTGTTGAAAATATAACCATTAACAAATGAGATTGCCCTGTTCTCTCCACTGCAGGAGTGGGACTACGCCTACGTTCACAGCTTCTACCATCTGTGCTTGGCCGTGTCCTTTGTCCTGCTGCTGCCAAAGAAGAATCGCTACGCGGGGACAGGACAAAACGCTGCTAAGCTCAGCTGCCTCACCCTCTGCTGCTGCGTACGTTATATTTATTCATTCTAAACAGGACAGTGAGGCTGAAGTGGCAAGTGGACAGGCTTATGTGCAGGCAGATTTACAGCAGATCAAAAGATAATATAATTTAGAGGGTGAACTGAGCCTGTAATAAAGCAGCACCATTCACTGGCAGTCAAGCTCAATGGTCCTTTATGTCACTCTAATCCTGTTTCCTAACCTTTCCCTCTTCAGACCATGTCCCCTGGCACTTCCAAAGAGAAGAAAGACAAGCCGAAGAAGAAGTCTCGGACCGTGTGGACCGTCCCCACCGAGAAATTGTGGACACAAGGCCGTAGCACCCCCACCCTGCCTCTGTACAACCCTCCGCCCTCCACGCCTGTCAAAGGGCCCAGCGTCAGCAAGCTCAAGGAGATGAACGGCTGGAAGTGAACTCAGAAAACAGAGCTGTCAGTCAGTCTAACGTAGGAGGACCTGGTCTTGGGGAACAGGCAGAGATTAGCAGTCGGCCATGAGCGGGAAACGGGAAAATCACCAAATAACTGTCAGCCAGATGCTGATAAACTTGTATGTGGCTGGTAAGTTAATCTGCTTCAGCAGGAAACCAACCATCATGTGGATGTTCCTTTCTACTCCAAAAAAATCCTTTTTGGGCCGGCAGGATATTTAAGGTCAGCAGCGACCTTAGGAATCCGGCAGCCGCCATGGCCAGCAGGTAAAGAAACAGGAAGAACCCTGATGTGATCACAAAATTTAGGGGGTGAGAGCAAAAGGCAGGTCGGGCCCCTCGGTGCCCTCAAAGACCCGATAAGAGCACAGCTGTCTGAAGCACTTGTCCAAAGCTGAAGACAGGCAGTGAAGAGGAGATGACTGGCCCCTTACGAAAGAACACACACAGCACAAACAGGGAGACGGTGGCTGAGACAAGCCAGTAAAACTGACTGGAAAATTTATGAGAAGAACAAACAGGCAGATGGTTTATCTCTCCAAAATATATAAATTGTCTTTAGAAATGTTCCTCTGGGGAGACCCTTCGTCTGCTTGCCTCTGTCTGCCCCCCCCACCCTCTCCCTCTTTCTCTTTCCCGTCTCTCTCAGGGAAAGGAACCACGCGGCCGAGTCCAGTTACGAGAATTACAAGACCGTAAAGCACATTTTACCGTTTTTATACGCCCTCGAGGTGCCAAACGTGTCATGCGGAGCATCAGACGCTGGCGGGGAAGGGAGGCTACGACCCAGACGTCGGCCTATAACCCGATTGAGCATCCTGATGTGTCCCTGGATCAACAGGTGGACTCTGTCTGTTAACTCCGGTTCACTGACCGAGCAGCCTTGGCCACGATTCCCGTCCCTGATGCGCATTGTGTAATGTTTCTGCTGAAAACTTTTATTAATATATCGTTATTTATTGCAGTACGGAATATTGTATACTCAGTATAGTTTGCGTTGGTTTTTAATCATTTTGTAATGGTTTTGCAAATAAAACGAAATGCCGTGTCCCCGTTTTTTAACTGGTCTTCAGAGACGGAATGGAATTTTAACAGCCTCAACTATCCATGCCATTATCAGTGTGCACTGATACGTGCTCTGCAGAAGCGACCATTGACAAAAAACCCCTGACTGGCACATACTTCAAGGCCCACTCTGGTCTAGCAATACTAATCCAATTCAAAAACCCGCATATCCCGTTTCTCTTTCACTTCAGGGGGACGTGGGGTTGTGCGTCCATGCACGTCACCTGCCCCGAACACTACCCAAAGACTACAAACGTGTTCCGCGTACCTTAGACAAAACAGTCTCCGGCCAAAACGTGAATGAACCCTCCCCTCCACCGGGGAATGTTTTGAGCTGGGGCCAAGCCGCCAAGCTTCTGTGCCCAGAGAAAGGTGTTTTTGTCTGGGCCTTGGAAAACCTGGCTGGCCTGGCCGCCGGCACCTCCCAGCTGGCTGCGCCTCCGGCCCTGACAGGACGGTAACGCGAGCCTTTTATTACACAAGTGTGAAACAGTTTTCAGCTCCTTTACGACCACTGTCTATCCCGCACCGCTCTGCTGAGGGGCTGAAGCCCACACACATTCAGGTCTGCATTACTGCTCTTGTGAAGACTTTCCGCTGTCTGTGATCCGTGGCCTTAAAAGCACACTTAAAAAATCCGATCCTGGCTGAATCCTAATCTTGACCCTAATTTTGAGCCGTGACCTTTAAAAAGCCGTTGTGCGAACCAGCCAAAACGTCCTCAGTTTTTAGAGTTTTCAGGGTCCACTCACACTTAAGACTACACATGGTCCTCACAGGAACAGACACACACTGTCTGAGGGCCCTGACCCCGGCCTGTCCACCGCACACAGGCGTGGATTGACAGTCCTCCGTGGTCGTCTGCACCCACATTCCACGGTGGCGTGGAATTTCAGCAGTAGGGAATCGAAATATGGTCGAGAAATACATCTGAACAAATTAAAAAAAAAACAAAAAACAAAAAAAAACAACAGGAAAGAAAACTTTCTCCAATATTCCACATGTGGTGGCCTGTTCAGAAAAGGTGAGGAGAAAATATGCCTGTATCCAGTTTTTCATCAGTCAATTAAGCACCTACGTACGTGGCGTGAGGTGACGGCGACGGACTGCGGTATGTTTGGTATGTTTTCATGCTTTCAGCTATGCGGTGCGGATACTTTCTCTGGTGAGACAGCGGCCCCTGTGCCGCGGGCCCTTTTCTCTGTGCGTCAGCTGTTGCCACAGCTGTTGTTAATGCTGCAAGGTCAGCTGCCTCCCGGAGAACACCGCGGGGCCGTGGCCACATCGCATCTTCACGGCCGATGCCGATCGCCAGCAAAACACTTTCGGTACTCCTGCCGAACAGAGCTCTGAGGATTAGTCCGTGGAAAGAAATGATATAATATCCATTTTTCATTGGTGCGGGGGGAAAAAGAAAGAAAAGCTGTCAGTCTCCATTGATTTCTGTATATTTTAAATGCACGTTTGACGTAGATTTCAGGTTTTTCATGGGGACTTTTAACCACATATTATGAAGAAAGCATCTGTAACCGTCAGCACATTCAACAACCCGTCTGTCTATCATTGTCTATTAGACAGTGTTGTTTGAGCATGGAGGTTCATTCTTGGCTTTGAGAACATGAATTTCATAACCTTAATCTAATCTTAACTCAACTCCACTTCCCAGCTTTTTTCTTGAGCTTTCAACCACACCTTTGTGGTACACTGTGAAGTGCTTTTTGGACAGTTTAAACCAAGCAAGCTATTTAATCAGACAAATAAGTAGTTCCCACAACACATGGTTCACTTGCCCATGATGTAGACTCTTGTTTCATCTATTGCTAAACAGGCCACAGTGGTATAAACTAGCTGCTGTCTGTATTCCTCTCTAATGACATTCCTCATAATATATGATTTATATATCATAGATATCTAAACCGTCAACATATTTAAAGGGACTTGGTATGCTTTAAACCAAGTGCTTGTCATCTACCTACATTGGGCCCCACCCTCCACACTCACACACCTTTCCACGGGCAAAAGTTAAACATCAGGGAGGATACTTCAGACCCTGCGGTTTATGGTGTTGCTTGCCCACCTCTGTGATGACGGACTTTTTTTCCTGCCCTTTAGAAACTGGTCTAAACGCTTCTGGCTTTAGATCTGGTTGGATGAGGCACCATACAAGCTAGTCCGAGCTGGTGCAGATCCTCAGATGGTTCATGTTTGAGCTACATAAGACGGCTCTCCATTTAGTGCATAACATACTGTGATTAAGGCAATACGTTGCACCACATCTATCAATAATAAAGCCATCTTGTGTAATATGAGGAATTGTCAAAGAAATAAAAAACCCTTTTAGTCTGTTACAGTCCAAGAAATTTGGCCTGAGGTGGATGTGAAAGGGTCAACGTCTGACATAACATGACCTGAGGGGCTTCACGACTCTCAGGTCAGTGTGCTCGGTTTCAGAGAACAGGTGCTATTATTACGGTGGGGAATTAATTTTAATATTGTTAATGTTTAGGAATCTGTACATACTATTTACTGCTAATGGAAAAAAAAGACATACGACATAAAGATGAGAAAGAGAGGGAGAGAGAGTGAGCACAAAAGAGTAGGAATGAAAGAGAGAGCTTGAGTGAAACTAAAAAATAAAACTGAAACTAACTGGGTATTAATCTTATGTGATTCTGTGTGTTTCTGAGCTTTAGCAGAGATATGTGGACCTTAACTGCAGACTCAACAGTGACGAGCAGACATTAACCTACAGCAGCTCTCTCAACAAGGTTCTGCGAGTTTTCACTAAAGTTCCCTCCCATGTGAAAAGAGTTTAAGGTTGATCAACACACAATTTCACCAAAGCACAATCATCCATTTGGTTGGTTCATTATGTATCCAAAGAATTAAACTATATTCAGCAAATTAGACAAATCAGATCATTTACACAGTACAGATGAAGATCAGTGAATAAAGCTATAGAGCCAAATATTTATACTTAATGATGTATGAAACAAGATATAACCATTCTAACATAGAGATGGAGCATCCTCATAAATGCCATCCTAATGAAATTGTGCCTCTGCTGCCACCTATTGGACTACAGGACATAATAACAGCCTAATTAAAGGACAATACCGCTGTTTTATAAAAGTGCTGTAGCTTTCTGTCTATGATTTTTACCTCCGCCAGCAATGTTACATCTTCGCCATTTTTTGTGTATTTGTCAGCTTGATTATGAAAAACTACTGAACTGCTTTGCACCAAACTCAGCGGAGGAGCGGGACCTGTTCGAGGGAAGAACACACTAGATTTATTATAAATTTGAATTTTTTCTCTCAGAAGTCTGGTGTACATTGTTTGACACTGGCCTCGGTGGAGGTCTTTGCTCCACTGAGCAGCATTCTTGTTTCCCACTGTTCCATCATTTTGCGCATTGTAGATTTTCTTCAGTGTACAAGGTTTTCTAAAATGTGTATAGAGAAGGTTTGATCACATCAAATGCAAATATAGATAAAACAATACTTTTATTAGACTGAGTGTAATTAGTGTATCACTTCTCAGATGCGGACTCCAAACACCCCAGATCTGTGGTTGTAGTGTGACCTCCCCTCATGTCTAAAGGCAGACTGGTCCTGTTCGACGGTGTTGAGGGTCATAGTGGTGGTAGTTGTGGGTGAAGTGCGGTGAGGCGTGGCCCAGTGTGGTGCACACGTGGATGGTCACAGAGAAATGATGGAGCTGCCCCCTTGACCTGCCACAGTCAGACAGCTGCAGTTCAGCATAACTCACCAAACATTTCGCAAACTCCTCGATATCCCCCTCGTAGCCGCTGCCATGGAATATGACACGGACGACCACCTCGCCATCTGTTATTATCAGTTATTTTTTTAGCTTATGCTTTTGCCATATGGATTAATAGTTAATGAGAAGCTGAGGACCATGGGCTTGTTTCACAGATTTTTTGCAAGTCGCAGATCACTTTGTGAGTTTCACAGGTCTCTCATGATTAGTTAAATGTGTCAAAATTTACAGGAAATTGTTTCGTGCTGCAGTTCACAGCTAGCAGATTTAATGAAATGGACATGACCGTTTCTCATTTTCTCGTTGGTACCTGCAGGAGGCTCTTCAGCATTATCTGCGTCTCCTGTTGGTTCACACACAACCTCAGCTCCTGTACTGCTCCAGGAGGGTCTTCCGGTCGGCTCGCTGTGCTCTCATTGCTCAGAGTCATCTTCTGGAGTTGCTCAATCAGTCTAAGAACACATAAAAACACAAGATAAACCTGTCTTAGTATGCTGTTGGTTATATGCAATCAGTGAGTGTCATTTAAATCAATAAAAACATTAAGTTTAATTATGTCTAATTTAGAAAGAATCTGTATATTTTATGTGGCTCTACATGTTTTCTTTTCAGTCCACAGAAGATATTTAAGAGAAATGAGAGTTTTTCACTCAGTTCATGTACCACTGCTTATTCATCGGCACTAATTGTGACACCATCTGTCATTTTAATGTGAAAGTGATTTACATTTAGCTTCTCAGTTGGCAGCAAACTAGTTGCACTATGAACCTCCAAAGTATGGAGGAGATAGGATTTCATTTTAACCTTTAACATACACTGAGTGCAGCACATCTGTCCCAACATCTGTCAGCTGTGCTATACTCAGTGTAGAGTAGGTGTGTCTGGGTTTTTCTGGCGGATTTTTGTGTCGCTGACCTTCGTTGCTCAGAGGAGGAGCTGCAGGCCTGGATGGCGTCCGTCAGCTGAGCTCTGACTGCTTGTCCCACTGGACTGGACAAAACATGGGACACGTTGCACCCAGGGAACAGACTCATGAGCATGGGAGGCAGCTACAAAATCGAACACACAAACACACACAAAATTTATTATTTACTCCTATGTGGGAAACTAATGAGAAATTAATTGTTTTCCAAAAGGATCACTAGTGGGAAACGTTGTAATCGCAGTCATGTAAAGAGAAATTGATTTGAAATAAACAACAACGACATGGAGATGTTAAAATTCAGTTAATCTAACTTTATGAAAAAGTTAGACCCAACTCATCTCAGAAAAATGTCAGTGTCTGAGGGGGCTGAGGTGAGACCCTGACCTCCTCATTGGTGTGATCCAGGATCAGCATGCAGATCAAGTCCCGCCTGGCTCCCTCCAGGTTTAGGAGCCTTCGGAAGGCCTTCGATCTGTTCTCGTAGTACTGACTGGCTGCGGGGTTGTAGTGGATGGCCAGAGAAAACATGTCAGCTGCCTCCTGGAAACACCTGGGAAGCAGGAACACACACACACACAGCATCGAAACAGGATTTAATGACCTTTCTCTCTGGGTTTCTCTGTGTGGATGAGCTTGATTGTTTGGTTCTGACCCATCCTGGAAGCAGAAAGAGCCCAACGTGTTGTGGAGGACAGCGAGGCGAAGCCGGACAGCAGGGTCATCAGGCCGCATCATCTCTTCGGCCTGCTGGTAGTCAGCCAGAGCATAACACCACTCACCCTGCTTAAAGAAACAGTCTGACCCATACACAAATACACACACACACACACACACACACACACACGCACACACACACACACACACACACACACACACACACACACACACACACACACACAGATCTTTCCAACTGACAGCATTTAGTTCACGCTATTCCTTAATTTCAAAGATCAAGTGTGGAAATTTCCAACACTCCAAACCAAAAGATATTTAGCTCACAGGTATATCAAACAGTGAAAATCAGCAAATCGTCACAAATGCGGAGTTAGAATCAATTACTCGGTTATCAAAACTGCTGTTAATTTTCTGTAAATCAACTGAATCCAGTTGATAAATTGACTGATCTTTTCTCCTCTAGCGTACCTAGAAATCAAAACATCATCAATATGTTTGCCATGATGGAGAATCTCTTCATACTCTACCGCTGAAATATGCTGCTCAGGATAATCAGTCAGGATAATCTGTTAGCCTCAGCTGGTTGTTACTAGTCATTTTCAGTACATAGTAACAACAAAAGAAAAAGTTCACAAACTTCACAACATGCTCTGTCTCATCTTTTTGCAGAAAGTTGCAGAATTCAGCTTGAAAAGATATTTTTTATTTTCTGGCCTGATACATCAAATAACAGATTCAGTTGTAGCCTCAGCCAATGTGTGGCTTATTTCTGGCTTTTAAACATCATATTTTGGCCTGAACAAAACATTCTCCTTAGATCAGATGGTCCAAGCCTCACCTCCTCGGTTCAGGTACAGGCCAGCTTGGCCCTTTTCCTCCACAATGGCCTTGTTGAGAAGCAGGATTGCTTCTGCGTACAGGCCTCGGCTGAAGCACTCGACAGCAAAGTCGTTGTAGGTAAGGACCAGCTGAAGTGTCACCTCCTCTTCCAAAGAGTCACGCCTGTCCTTCTTGTCTCTGGCCTCCACCCGACCTACGACCCCCTCCTCCCCCTCCTCCCCCTCGCTCAGCTCCATTGCCTGGACCAGATCCTCGATGGCAGCCGTGAAGTCTTTGAGACGCCGGTAGACAATCCCTCTGACAGAGAATTAGAATGAAGAAAAGTTTCTGTAATTAATTCAGCAACATTTTTACTGTTGGTCATTATGGTAAGTGATTAATTCTTGTGGTTAGTTGATAACAAAGGAGACCAATAATCTGCTGAGTCACACTAAGCAGTTAAAAAAAAATTCAGCTATGGAAAGTTGTGAGTGTGTGAATTTTTCACACTTAATAGACTAGATAATGAATTGAGTATCTATCAATTAATCAATAGATGACTTACTAATGAAAACTTTCTATTAGTTGCAGCTCTTTGCAGTCACATAACGAGACATTAGTAGGTTCTCTCCATCTGCATGTTTTTTCATTTAGGTTTGTGCTTGAGGTCCAGGAAAATGCAGGTTATCAATAATACTGTTAGTCAAACTTTGTTATGTCAACTTGTATTTTGTTGACTTTACCTTATAGCACCTTAGTAAAAGAGAGATGTGTCCTACAGATTCTCTATTTACATTCTGTTGATTACTTGAAGAGTAAGACCTTATCTGAGTAGTTCATACTGGTTGGACTCACCTGAACAGGTAGAGTCGTCCGTTCTTTGGGCAGTTTTCCAGGGCAATATTGATCATGCGTAGGGCCTCGGGTAGCTGGCCAGTCAAAGCTCGGTCCACAGCCCTCTGTCTGGCCAGTTCGCTGGCCTGCTGCAACTGCAGCAGCAGCACTTCAGCCTCTGGACACGTCGGGTCCAGCGCCAGTGCCGATTTCACGTCTTGGTAACATTGTGATATCTGAATGTGAGAGAAAATGACACTAACAGATCTGACTGTGTGTTTACAGTAGGTGCAATATATTTAAGATAGTGTATGAAACTTTATGTTGTGTAAGTGTTCTTTAACTCACTCATTCAGGTTTCATTGACTAATTTTCTGTCAAATTATGTAGATACACTGATAAATTTTTATTACATCACAGAGACTGTATTGTAAGATTTTTTTTTCACCACATTAACGTCTTTGAAAAATGTTGAGATTTTAATCTTTCTTTTTAATTCACATTAGAAATCCTTTGAAAATAATGTGAAATGTGTAAATGTGTTAAACCTTGACATGATAAACATTTCTTTTCTTTTTTCAATAGCAGAAACCAAAGGTTGTGTCAGGTCCTGATACAAAACACTCATTCCATTGTCCTATTTAAAGACTTGATTGTTTACAACATCAATAACTGTCTCAGACAGTGAAGACTATGTGCTGCTGTTTTTTTGGAAGTAGGGGACAGGTCCCTGTTGCCTTAACCTGGTGGAGCTGCTTGTGCAGTTGAGCTCTGAGGACGTAAAGGTCAGAGGTCAGGCCTTCTGACGCCATCCAGTCATTCACCAGCCTAAGACAGTTGGTGTGGTGGCCAGTAGATGCCAGACAGGCCAGGCTGGGATGCAAGGGAAAAAAAAACAAAATAAAACACATTAATGAACCGTGTGAGTGGATGAGAAACCAAACTAGAACTACAACCAAAAAAAACTAACTTGTAAATTTCATACCTTTAAGTCTTGGCCTCTGTGTACACAGCCAATCATACTGTACAGTGTGAGAAAAAGCTGCTAAAATTTAGATCTATGTATCTATGCTCATATATCTTATGCTTGCATCTATGTGTATATCTACATATATAGCATATATCTGACATCATATCTCTAAAGATTTTGAAAAGCAGAATATCATTCCAAAACAGGTGTCATTAAACCCTTGCACAAATACACGGTTTTAATCCAGATCTCAGATCTCGGTTCTGTACCTTCCAACTGCGTTTGCCCTATAGCTGGGCCTCAGCTCAGCAGCTCTGCTGAAGGCCTCCAGAGCCTCCAGGAAAAGGCTACGGTCAAGCAGACACTGGCCCTGAGGACAGAAGGAAATGGAAAGGCCGCCACTAAATTATTTTATGTTTAGGCATCTATCTAGATGCCTGAATACAGAATATAAAGAATAATGGTGAATTCCAAGGAGAATTATTTTATGAACATGCATGATCAAATTACATAATATTGCTGTTTTTTGTTTGTTTTTTTTTTTTTTGTTTTTTTTGAGAATTTCATGGAGACTCCTACCTGCAGAGAGTAGATGAAGGCCAAGCGGTCGCTGAAGGCTCCGGGCTCCAGGAGCAATGCCTTTTTATAAGAAGCTGCTGCTGACTGGAAGTCACACAGCTGCAGGTAGGCCTCAGCCTGAGCTGCGTAGAGCTGAGCCTGAAATACATGATAGCAGAGATGATCACACACAGACAAAGAGGGAGGAGGAAAATGATCATAATATCATAAGGTATGTTTTAACAGTGGTAAATCTGTGTCCCAGTTAGTCCAGCACCTGCTCTGGCTGCAATGTGATGGCTTTGGAAAAGCAGATAACAGCCTTCTCATACTGGCACTTCCCAAATGCCTCTTTTCCATTTGTGTAACTGCAAAGAAAATTTATTTTGTGTGTTTTTCAACCCAGAAAAGCCACCAACTGAACTCCATGTTGCAATTTTGAATATATGTTTTCAGCAAATAGGATCTTAGCTTCTCTTGTAGAAAACAAACCTCAACACAATTTTTGATTAAATCCTAAAGTAAAATACAACCAGATTGATTTACAACATGTAGCAGAATGTGAAGCTCATGAAGAACCCTTTCATTCCCTACTAAAATGTGTTTTTCCTTCATTTCATTCATGACTCTCACTGCTCTGCAGCCTTGCTCTGAATGATGAGGCTCCCCTGCGGGTCCGGTCTTTGAGAGCGTTTTTCCCCTTGTGCCAGAGAGATTTTGCTGGAGCCAAACAGCCGCTCGAAGGTGCTCTTTCTCCTGGCCTCGTCCAGCTCCTCTTCGGACACAGCAGTGGGGAATAAACTCTGCCCTTCTCCCTGCTGGTGGACCATCATTTGACAAAGATTTAACATCAAACACCCAAACATTTTAGTTTTCCTGAGGGATCCTAACATACAAAACGTGGAGGATTTGACTGGCTCAATCAAACCATGTTCCTCTCCATGGAAAAACAAACCATTTTTATTTAAACTCTATCCCAAACTACTGCGTTTGTTGGTTTTATTTGTTAGTTTTTTATGAAGTTAGTAAGGTATGTCTACTCATTCATGGATTCTGGTATCCACTTTGTACAGCATCAAGTACAGTTTTAGAATTGTCCTCAGTTAGATAATAACAACAACAAGAAAAAAAGAAGAAATAATAGTATAGAAATATTCAAGAAAAACGACATCTCCTTAGCTTTTTTCGAGGTTTTAGGTTTATTTTACACACACATATTTTACAAGACAATAACAGTGAAATTATTCTCCAATTGCACCTCTAATAAAAAAAACCATTATATTATAATTATATTATATTAAAAATGTAATAAATAACTAGTTACTTTAATAGAAAAGCTCAGAACATTGTAATCAAAATAATAAACTAATCAAAACAAATGCATTTTTGGCTGAAATTGAAATACCGTCATAAACTCACGTCCATAACGACGTTATTTTGAACTGTTTGAAACTGGCTGCGTTGGTGTATTTAAAAAAGAAAACGGAAGAAGACAACGTGTAGAGTAACAGCTAGCTCCAAACGGGCCTAGCTAGCTACTAACTCATTCAACTCCGGTTGTCGTCCAGCAACTTCTACTTACTACGGTTTTTACAAAAACGTCCCTTTACCGTCGGGTCGCCTCTTTTCTCGGACGTGTCCATCGTGTTATACACTTAGATGATATAATCTCAGTAATCCTTCCTTTCGCTGGGGCGTTGGACCGGGACGTCGCCATGGAAACCGAGCCGGACCGGCTCGTCTTTCGTCTTCGTCTCTGCGCGCGATGCTTCCCTCCCGTCCCTTCCGGCACCGCTTCCATCTTCCCGTTCGCACCTTTCCAGGTGCAGGCAGCGCTCACCTGTGCTGCCGCGGTTTTCCCACTCGTCGTGAGGCCGAGTCGCAGGTGTCACCTGTTGAGAAACGACGCAGAAAGCCCGCCATGTGCAAAGGATGTGCGCATGCGTAACGGGAGAGCGCTTTCGGGGCATCGTTTCCGGTTAAATAAACGTGTGGTTGCGTTTCGTCGGGACTAAAAATGCACCTGGTCTGATGTTGACTGGATGATTGGACTTTCTTTGCTCTGAAACCTAAAAATGTGTTATAATCAATGCGCGGCTTTAACTAGGACATGTGATACCGTCAAGGACGTTATTTAAGTTTCCCTCAACCTTCCCTTAACTCGCCGAATCCTAAGCTAACGCCACGGGGGTCAAAGGGCACCTCCGGGGCCTGGACGTGAAGACGCCGTCACACGTTTGGTCTATGGACGAGGGCGTGGCCAACTCTGCTCCAGCGAGCTACGTGAAGACTTTTATTTTGAAAAACGCCAAACCCAGGAAGACGTTAGGGGGCAGAGGGCGATCAGCTGACTGGATGTTGACGGCGAGTCGTCCGGTGGAGGACGAAGCCAAACAACCGGCCACGGCACCGGCGACAAGTCGAGCCCCGGAGCGCGACGACCGAGGCGTCCGACGGTCACCACACGGCTCCCGTCCGCCGTAGAGCCTCCTCCTCCGCGGCGGGTCGCCCGCTGCCGGTTGCTGTTGTTCGGGGTTTTCTCTTCTGTTTTTACCTGACCCGTGATCCATGTAAGGGGCGGATTGGACGGAGAAGGTGAACCCGGGAAACGTCGCCGCCGCCGGTATGGACATTCAGAACGAGAGGAGGCGGCTGCTGGATGCGGAGGGTGGAGACGAGGATCCCACGGGGCTCATGTCCGAGCAGGACGCTTATCTGAGGTCAGTTCAGGAGCCCGGGCTGTTCTGCATAACCAGAAACAACGAGGGATCGTTCTTGCTCTTTTACACACATCTACTACAACTCATCACTCACTCTCCAAATAATGTAATAAAAAAATCTTAACATACACAACTGCCCAGTCCGTTAAAGTCAGGATCAAAGCTGCATTCATTCATTTTCATGTTACCGTGCTCCACAGGAGTTTCTTCTCCATGCAGCGAGTTTCTGCTGATTACTTTGATATATTTGTATTTTTTTTATTCACTCGCTTGTCTTTTTTAGCCTTTTAAAATGTCAGATTAAAGCGGATAAACTGACCATCACAAGTTCCAAAAAGCCAAAGGTGACGTTTTTTTCAACATTTCAGACTGAAAAGAAATTCAGAAAACGTCAACAATAAGCTGTAAAAAAGAAGCTGAAATTCTGACCTTTTCAGCTTATTAAATGACCTACATGCTGACGCAGTCATTGGAATTGTTGACAGTTAATTTTGTTTTACTGCAGTAATTGATTACTCAACTGATTGTTGGCAAAACTTCTTTCATTTTTCATGCCCGGCTGAAAGGAATCCAGGCTGATGGCTGCCGGGAAAAAAGTAGGAAACATATATATAAACAAAATCTGTAAACCACACAACCTGCAGAAATGGTCAGAAAAAATGCAAAGTTTGCTTAATTTATTTTAGTTTGCAAAAGCACTGGTACGTTCCTTTGAACACTCTCTATTCCAATTGCTTTTATCCGTGTGCCACTGTGGTTGTTCACTGTTCCATTTGTTCACCTCAGACACCAAATATAGATGAAAAAAACATGTATATCTTCCTTTCTGCTTTGTTAAAAAGTCACGTGACTGTGCTGAAATCAGATTTACTTTGGTAAAAAAAAAGCAAAAACAGCTGGCTCACAAACATCTAAAAAGATGCGGCCGCCGTTGATCATAACCACTGCATTGTGAGAGGAAGATTCAAAGTTATGAATCACATGACTCTGATTCATAAAAACGACACGCAACAAACAGCGTGGAGATTCTTCCTCTAAGTGTCAGATTGTTGTTGAGCTCTGCTCTTTAACTGAGGCTTTTTCTTGCGTAAACTTACCTGTGTCAGCAGCTGAGACTGTCCTTTGATCATCTCTGGCACCATTCCCTTTGACCTTTACCTCCTGCACCCCGTTCCCCCTTCCTCTCCCCGCAGCAAAGTGAAGAACAGGAAGCTGTACCTGGCGACGTTCGCGTCCGTCCTGGGCCCCATGAGCTTCGGGTTCGTGTTGGGCTACAGCTCCCCCGCCATCCCCGAGCTCACCAAGATCGCCGACCCGCGGCTGCGGCTGGACAAAGAGCAGGCCTCCTGGTTCGGGGTATGGTACCGGCCCAGATGATTCACTGTCATGTGCCTCAGACAGTGTGTGTTTGTGTGCGTGTGTGTGTGTCTGTTTTTTGCCTTTATCAGCAGCTGTATTTCGTCACATGTTGTCCACACACGTCTGGCTGGGTTTGGTGGAGTTCAAACCTTGTTACACCTTGTTACACCTTGTTAGGGTGTAAAGAAAGGAGCATCTCAAAAGAAGCCAAATGAAATTAAAATGAAAAATTTGGTTGAAGTTAAAATGTCATTACCTATCTGTGAAGCTAAACATGTTAGAAGCTAAATGTGAGCTATTTCCTAGACATCTTTACAGACATTAATTAAACCAAGAGCACTTTAGATGATTATGATCATAACGTTAAAAGTCAGTATACATTTAATAAGAGAATTAATTAAGAAAATACATATATTTAAATAAAAACAAGTTTTATAAATCATACTCCTTTTATATTTTTACACCGTAAATTGAAAACTCAAGACACCCAAATGAAGTGAAAGTGGGTAAAGAGGATATATTTTCAAGATATAATTTCTGAAACACAGAGAGGGAACTGGCAGTTGGAACACTTCCAGAATCCAAACCCTCAGTACAAAAGGTTAACTATGTTTTCGCAAACATAAAAACTGAAGGAGAGGAGCCAACTATGACTCCCATGGTGCATTTCAATGAGGAACATCCAGTCGCAGAGTTTTGAACTCTGGAAGTTAAAGGTTCTGTTCTTAGATTCTACAGCCTCCAGGTTCTGGCTCCACATTCGATCATTTAAATAACCAGGGTGATATTCTGGCTGGCTCCGCCTCCACGGCAACGGTGGAGGAGGCTCATGGGAATTGTAGGGTTCAGAGGTCATTCACGATATCAAACTTTGTGTAAAAAAACAAAAAACAAAAAAAAAACTTTTTCTCAGGGGAGAAAAAATGCTAATTAAATTAGCATCAAAGATGAACACGACAGAAAGGTTCAGGTGGAAGATCTGGCCAGTAAAAACATGCATCTGAACAAAATGGCAAATATTTACCTTCTTAGTTTTTACTTCTACATAACTAGGGTTATTGAAATAAGTCAAACACAAAGTGAAAAGTCGATATATTTCTAGAGGTTGTTCCCTGAGGCTGTGTGTTGTCGTGTGTTCCAGTCCATAGTGACGGTGGGCGCGGCGGCCGGCGGCCTGCTGGGCGGCTGGATGGTGGAGAAGATCGGCAGGAAGCTCAGCCTGATGTTCTGCTCGCTCCCGTACGTCTTCGGCTTCACCATCATCATCGCGGCGCAGAACGTGTGGATGCTCCACCTGGGCAGGGTGCTCACCGGCCTCGCCAGTGGGGTCACGTCGCTGGTTGTCCCGGTGAGAGGCGCCCCTTCATGCATTTTTTCCGTTCTCTCCGGGTCGCGCCCCTGCGTCGATGCCGGTCCGTCCTCCTGACGACTGCAGTCTGACCTGTTTTTTTTTTTCTTTAATTTTTTTCTAATGATTGTCAATTTCAAGGAAAAACTCTGACTTTAGAGCTTAAATAATTAGTCACATAATCAATTATTATTTTGATAGAAAATTACTTGGCAACTATTTTGATAATCAATGATTCATATAAGTAATTTATAAAGCAAATATGCCAAGTATTGTCTGGTTTTCATTTCACAAATGTAAGAAATTTCTTTCTCTTTTTTTATAATTGTAAATTAAAAACATGTTGATTTTAGAATATTAAAAAGACCAATCAAGTAGTTTGAGGACATCGTTTTAAGCGCTGGTAACTTTTAATGTGCATTTTTCTCTATTTTCTGTGGTTTCATAGACCTAACAATTAATCAGTTAATTTGGAAAGTATCCAAAATTAAAACAAGAATAATGAATTCACCAGTAATTGTTATAGAGTTTCTATAAATAAGAGCCTAAAAGCTAAAATGCCAGAAACATCATTGAGAGTTTGTCGATCACTGTCAGTGACTGTCACGTTCTCCTGTCCTCTCCCCACACAGCTGTATATCTCCGAGATGGCGCATGAGCGAGTTCGCGGGACATTGGGCGCCTGCGTGCAGTTCATGGTGGTGCTAGGCATCATGGGAGTTTACCTGGCAGGTATGTGAGCGCCCCTATTGTTTAAAGGAACGTGAGAAAGAAAAAAGGGAAAGGCAAAGAAAATACAGTCCTATTGCACATTTCAACAAGGCAACCTAAAGTGTTTTACATGAGACATCCATCAGCCTACAATTAAAAAAAAAGAGCTGTGTGTTGTGTTGTTGGTTTTTTTAGTTGGTTTTAATAATTTTTTTTTAATGGTTGCTAGGCTACATCATATCATCTCCTGTCCTTAAGATTTTTTTGTTTTTGTCAGCTCAGGCTCAGTCAGTCTCTCTTCTTCTCACCCAAGGCCAAAAGCGCTGGAGACTGGGAGATGGATCCGTGTGGGTACATGAGACCCTGTGGCCAATTGGGGGGGGGGGCAGAGCCCACGGGCAGCTTGCATAAATCTCCTATCCATGAACGTCCCCCTGTCCGTGATGGTCCCCGTGTCCATGAACGATCCCCATGTCTATGATGGTCCAAGTGTCCATGAACGATCCCCGTGTCCATGATGGTCCCCATGTCCAAGGACATCCCCCTGTCCGTGATGGTCCTCATGTCCGTGAACAGTCCTCATGTCCATGAACGGTCCCCGTGTCCATGAACGTCCCCCTGTCCGTGATGGTCCAAGTGTCTGTGAACGGTCCCCGTGTCCACTTTTACACTTTACAACATCCACAGTGAGAGATCTTCCCTCTTACCTAAAAAATAAGGTAAGAGGGCAGGTTATCTGTATTGACACCTTGTGACAGCACTGTGTTGTTTAACAACATTTTTTTTCCCCTGAGTTTGCTTTGCTGTTTTAAAAGCCTCTGGATCAAAGGTCGGCGAGGAGGGGACAAGCAGAGCCCAGCCATCATGTGACACAACCATATTCCCTCCGCAGCCTCTTCAATGGAGGCTCCCACGGCCGCTCCTCGCTAACCTCATTAACCGCATGCCACTCGCGTTTCTCTCTGTCAGCAGAGGTCTGGGGCGTCACGTGACGCGAGTCGTCTCGAGTTGGTCAGGGTCGCTCCCTACGAGGCGGCCGTGAATCGGTTCGGTCCGCTGTTCTGCTGTCGGCACATGTGGTGTCCGAGGCCTCTAGAAGGTTGCTTGGTCAGATAAGGGTACAAAACCATGAAATCAAAAACACAGATTAAAGAGTTAGTTGTATAATCCAATAGTCAGTTGGCAGAAAAATATAATCAGAAACTTTGATGTTGTCCTCTTAATGGGTTTTTTTTGTTTGTTTTTACAAGCAAAAATAGTGAGAAAAATGCTGCACGTGCTCAGTTCTGCCTCTACCCTAAACAAAATAGAGGTCAATGCAATCAACAGTTTACATGAAAACTATTTCTTTTCTTTGTGAGGCACAAAAACAAAACAAAAAAACTTTAATCTGTCAAATCTGACATCAGCGTCTCGTTCCAGAGGCAAATGTAGAAGGTTTCATCGAATCCCTGGTTTGTGCCAGTTCAGAGGAGAGTCTCGGTTTATGTGGCTCTGGCGTGAGGCTCTTTGTCCCTGTTGCCTTCGGCGATCCACAGGGCCTCACTGTGAGCAGCTCTCGCTGCGACAACACGATAGATCTGGGCATAACTAAATTAGCTGCGTGACCAGATGCCCTGGTCAGAGGGATGGTAAAAAAATCCCCTTTGTTATTCATCCCTTTCTAATGTGTAACATATTTATTTAGTTGTTTTTAATGCACAGGAAAAATGGGAAAAGCATCATGTTAACAAGCTTAGGATCTTGTGCCGTGAAATTTTTTTCACGGCACATTTTTATTTTTTCTCGGTCACAATGAGGGGAAGTTCGGCGGTAGCTGGAACAACTGGGCGCAGAAGGAGGAAACATGCTCTGTAGAGTCTGTTTTTCAGGGCGGTTCGAGAACAGATTGGACTGTTTAATGGTGGTGGGGTATGAAAACGAGAAATCAAAAGTAAAATAGCAAACCAGGAATGTTATTGCGTTATTAGCTAGAATTAAAACAGTAAAATAAAGGGGGGCGGAGAATGTGACAGAGACAAAGTGCTACGAGTGTGTTAGGATCAGAATTAATATGTCCTGTTCACTTGGTTGAATATGATGTGATGTTGTTTATATTGGTGAGGCGAGGCGTTTGCAGCAACTGTAATGTAGAGATGGAAACAAAAATAAACAGTCGAAGAGAAAATTTAAAAAAAATAAATAAATAAAAAAAAATATATATATATAGTAAAACAAACATTAGAAATAAATCAAGAGTTGTAGCAGGAAGTAGCCGGGTACAGAGTAAAGCAGCACTGTAGAGCCCTGTTGGGCCAATCAGTGCTGGGACTGGGTTAAAACACTGTTATGAAAGACGTTTTCTCTGGGAGGGGCCTTTCGGAGAAACTCAGGTAAGTTTAATCTTTGGTTTAATCCAGAGATTTATTGAGTGTTTTTGAGACCATGAATTCTACAGGTTAAGCAGATTTGAGATGTACGTCCTGTTTTATTTTGTGAACTCAATGTCGACTTCAAACAGGAGTTTAATCTTATTTTAGCGTGGTACAGTTTATTTGGAGCTTTAGACGGCAGGATTCCCACAGTTACTCTGACATACAAAGGCCTGGACCAGAATCAGACCCCTGTAACCCCATCACACTTGTTCCGAATGGAAGAATAGAAGAGGCGACTGACAGAACCGGCAGCGGCCGAGTATTTTGAGCCATCTGCCTCCGTTTAACGTTCATGTGAGTCGGCGGCTCTTTGAGGGCCGCTCTGCTTCTGCTGACATGTTCTCTGTCGCTCTTTGTCTCTGCCCCGACCCCTCTTGATAGATAATCCATAGTCTGCCCTGGACGGAGCTGAAACACTGATCGATTAATCAATTAGTAGGATAATCATCGAAGTAGTTTGCTTTTTTAACCAAAAGTGCCAAATACTTTATGATCCCAGCCCCTAAATAGTGAGAATTTTTTCTGCTTCTGTCTGTTTTGTATCATTGTAAAACGAATGTCTTTGCATTTTGGACAGTTGCTCGCACAATTTGAGACGTCTTCTGGGGAATTTTTGAAGTCCAAATGATTAATCAGTCAATCAATAATGAAAATAAACACTAGTTTCAGCCCTGTTCCTGAGCCATACACGGGGACTGAAAGTAGCTGAAGCAGCTATAGACCCTGAACCTGTGTGACACCCCCCCTCGTCTCACAGGGCTCTACCTGGACTGGCGCTGGCTGGCGATCTGCAGCTCTGTCCCGCCGACGCTGCTTATGGTCTGCATGGTGTTCATGCCAGAGACGCCACGGTTCCTGCTGTCACAGGGCAAGAGGCGTGAGGCGGAAGAGGCACTGCGCTTCCTGCGCGGGCCGGACGCCACCGTGGAGTGGGAGTGCGCCCGCATCGAGGACGCCTGCGAAGAGCAGGCGAGTCTCACCGGCCGTATCTCAAAGAGTTTTGTCATTGAGAACTTGCATGGTGTGGCCTCCTGACCCCTCATGTCTCCCTGCCCCCCCTCTGACTCTCTCTGCTGTTTCGTCCCTCAGGGCTCCAGCTTCCATATGTCCGACCTGCACGACCCCGGCGTCTACAAGCCCCTGGTGATCGGCATCATGCTGATGATCTTCCAGCAGATGACGGGGATCAACGCTATCATGTTCTATGCCGAGAACATATTCGAACAGGCACATTTTAAGGTGAGGGGGCTTTAAACTGTTGTTCATTCAAAGGAAAAATCAACACCGGCTGTCAGATTTCTATTCTTCTGCCCAGTACTGTCAATTTTATCAGAAATTGTGCTCTTGTTTATGTCTGTCACTCAGCAAAGTGCTCTGATGCTGTTTAAGTTGAAAATTTTAATTTCTTACCATGTGCTAAGCAAAAAATATATCACAACTGAAACCATAGTCAGCCTGATCTCAGTAGAAAATAGCTCCACATTGGTCTTTTTATGCAATTTTCTAGTCAGGAATACTTCAGGATTTGCTAAAAATTACATACATTTTGGGATCTAAATATAAACACTTAAATTAAGATGTGTGTCTTAATTTGAATGATGAGACAGTTTCATCTTGTTGAAGTGATGGACGCGGATGTTTTGTTGCTCCCCAGGAAAGCGACCTGGCCTCGGTGATCGTGGGTCTGATCCAGGTCGTCTTTACCGGCGTTGCAGCACTGATCATGGACAAGGCCGGAAGGAAAGTCCTCCTCATCATCTCAGGTGTTTTCAGTCGCAGCAGCGTTTTTGAACAAGTCTTATTGGTTTGTTTGTTTTTTTAATAAAAAGAAAAAGAATCATAATCTCTGCCCGGCGACCAAGAGATTTAAGGTGTTCAAACAAAATGTCCCCAGAATACAAAAAAAAGCATTGTGTTTATTTTGTTTTCATATTAATGTTTGGTCCAGATGGCTCAGATTAAACTTCAGCCCCCCCCCACCCCCCACCCCCCCACCCACCCACCCACCCACCCACACACACACACACACACACACACACACACACACACACACACACACACACACACACACACACACACACACACATACACACACACAAACACAAAGAGTTTCTGGTCCGGGCAATCGCATCTAGCAAACCAGACTGGAAGGTTCTGGGTTGGTGGACCCGTAGGGTGGCAGGAGGAGGGGAAGACCTGGAGCCGATGTTACCCCCCTAGTGGAGGTGGGGAGGACTCCCACAGTGGGACGGATCAGTACCGTTGACCGGTGCTGCAGAGCTTCGCAATGGGAAGAGACAAAACAAACACAGTGCAACAGGGATAGAATCAGAGGCTAGATGAATAGGTCATGACAGACCTTTTTTTTGTTGTTGTTTTCAAGGCGTTGCCATGACGATCAGCACCACGACGTTCGGGGTGTACTTTTACCTGATGTCCCACCTTCACAGCAACAGCACCTCGCCGGGCCACATGATGCTGGACATCCAGATCACGGACCCGGAGCCCCATGCTGACCTGGCATGGCTGGCCCTGGCCAGCATGGCGGTCTTCATCACAGGTGAGACCACCGGCCAGAGGCGGACCCCAGGCCCATGGGGTAAAAGGTTCCAGTTTAAAAAAAAAAGGGGGGGCAGCTGGAGAGTTTATGATAAACAGAGGATTTTGTTTTGCCCCGGATTCATTTTGTGTCCTGGAAACTCACAGAGCTAAAGCCTCAAAAGGACTAAATGATCTTTGACAAATTAAGGGCAGCCACGTAGTTGATGGTCATTGCCAGGAATCTAATGATTGGCCTGTGCCCCCCCCCAATCACTGCCCCACCTCCCAGGCTTTACCACATCAGTAACCCTCTCTGTGTCCAGGTTTCGCCCTGGGCTGGGGCCCGATCCCGTGGCTGGTCATGTCGGAGATTTTCCCTGTCAAAGTGAGGGGTTTTGCCAGCGCTGTCTGCGTCCTCACCAACTGGAGCATGGCCTTCATCATCACCAAAACCTTCCAGGACATGATGGCAAGTACAAGAAAATATGCTCTGTCTAGATTTTCTTTATTCTATTTGTCTTTGTTTCCTTTGCTTTGTTTTTTTAAATTTCATTGCCACTTTTTCTCTTGATCATGAGAAGGTTGCAACTTAGTTTGTCAACTCAGCATGATATGAGAACTTTTCTAGCCCTCATGGAGTAATTATTACAGGATCACAAGAAAAAATTTCCACTCATGATAATGAGAAACCTTCCTGTCGAGCTCGGATTCGTTTTTGGAAACTTTTGGGGGATTTATCTTTTGGACCCATCAGTTTCCGTAAAGCAAAATTAGAGCTGAAACATAATCGATAAACTGATCCCAAAAAAAAAAGGCTCAGCAACAATTTATTTTTATAGTGATTTATTTGTCACTTTAGTCATTTATCATCAGAAAACATTTTGAGTATTTGCTGCTTCTCTTTGTTTTTTATCACAGTGAACTGAATCAAACAAAACAATACAATATACTGTTCTACTTTGGGAGATGCTTCTGACTTAATAAAGATTAAATAATTGATCAAGTAATCAATGAAAAAAGAATTAAGCATTAATGAATGATCCTTAGTTTCAGCCAGAGATTAAAATGGTACTTATGTTAGGTAAAATCCGTGATTGTCTGCAGTTCATTGCAATCATTGCATTTATTTGTATCGTACCTTTGGAAAACAAAGCCATTTAAAGGACTTTAGATAAGACTTAAGATACAAAAGAAGCACAGTATGATATAAAAAACCAACAATATAAAATAGATTTTAAAGAATGAAAACAAAGTAAAATAGAGGATTAAAGCAAAGCTAAAATAGAATACAAGAGATTTAACGGTAGAATTAAAGTTAAAGTGCAGCTACAAGATATGAATAATAGTTATAGTCCCAAATAAATAGTGTGTTTAGTGTTGTTGCCCCTGTATGTGTTTTTGTATCTGCTTCCTCTGTGGCCTCTCCATCACATATACTCTGACCTCTTCCAGAACCTTCTAACCAGCGCTGGGACCTTCTGGCTGTTTGCCTGCATGTGCACCCTCAACGTCATCTTCACCATGGCCTTCATCCCCGAAACCAAGGGAAAGACACTGGAGCAAATCGAAAACACGTTCAGAGGGACGTCGGGCCCATGAAGACCCCCCTACCCCCACCTGTGAACCACGCCCAAAACCAAAAAAGCATCAAACCTTGAAAACTGAAAAAATCTCTGATCTGGTATTTCTGAACCGACCGGTCCTCACTGTGTGGTAATTTTAAAAAAAAAGAAAAAATCATTGTTTCACTTTCCTTGACGTTTTTTTTTTCATCACACAAGCAGAATTAATCCAGATTAATATGACAGAACTCTAATTAATCCTTACTTTGCTCAGACTCTTTCAAAGAGTCGCTGATTTAATCGTGGGATCGTTTTTTTGGAGGATGTAGTTATCGAGACGTGTTTTCTAAAGTTTTGTCCAATCCAGCAGGTGATTTACTTGGCGTAAACCCTCCGAGTCTGCGGGAAATCTGACCTGGGCCCTTACATCTTAGAAAATTTGATAATCGGGCCATTTAATACAGGTTTCTCCGGATAACCCCTTTTACATTTAGGGTTGTGCTGATTTAACAGTAACATAAGATCCCGAGAAGCATTTCGAAAACTGGGCTGAAAGCGTCTTCCAAGGCCCAGTGAGATGATTCGGCTCAGGTCCAGGTCTTTTCTTTAGTCGGGTCGCCCTCACTGTGGTGGAACCGAAAGCCCTTGAAAGCCAGTGAGCCGGCGCCCCCGGCAACACGAATGTATGTCGCCACCTGCAGGTCTCGCTGTTGTAATTCATCTCTTACAACTAAACGTCCAGATCAGCAAAGTTGTTCCCCACAGGTTGAAAATTTCCTCAGGTGTCAGACAGTTTGAATACATGCACTAAAACTCTGCAGGACCTCTTAATGCAGGAATTCATGAACATAGTAAAAGGTCTTATGTTGCACAGGGATCTGAATTCTATACTGTGAGGAATCAGGTGTTAGAGGTATATTCCATCCAATATTCAACTTCTTGATGTTTTTAACCCTCTTTAAATTTAATTGTAAAAAGTTTTATGTTTTCATCCTACAAAGAGAAAAGAAACTGGTAAATTTAATTAGTGGCATTATAATGGATTCCAGTCCAAGATTTTTTTTTACTGTGGGGGAAAAAAGTAAACAAAGAGTGCAGCTGCATCAGAATCTGCTTTTCTCACTGTTCACCCATGTTCCCACTGTGTTCTAGTTCCCATTGTCACCGGTTATGGTTAAAAACACAGGTTCTTTCTGAATCCTCTAGTATCACCCTCTTGATTTTATTTTGCTAACACAGCAGGTTTAATTCAATGATAGTTTTTTTAGATATTTTTTGGTCTTAAAAACAAGACCTTTTCTTCCGATTTAATTCCCATTTTTTTAAAAAAGAAAAGGAAAAAAAGGCCTCCACAATGTTGAAGCATGCAGATACCTGTTTACATACTTGTCTTAACTCAGTTTAATTTGGTGCCAAACCAGAATTGTTTTCCTTCATTTGTCAGATAATGATAATAATGTCTGCTCCTTCTCCTCAAACTGAAAGTGTCTTTGTCGACTTTTGTGAACCAAAACAAAACTGGTGAATTTTTTTTGAGAAGCGAAGGCATCATGAGATGACCGCGGTCGCTGTTTACACTGACTTGACTGTGCTGACTGTTAATTTAACCGTAGTTTACATCTTCAGAGAAATGGGGCGAAGCTGTAGAAATCTGTGCGGAGGAATACGGTTTTTGTAATGATTTTCTCTTGGGATATTATTATAAAGGAAATGCTTTGAAACTTTTATTATCTGACTTGCACACACTTGGGATAATGGTGATGTTTGATTTCATAATCAAAACATAAGAAGAAGTGACTTGTCTGTAGAAAACAGATCATCCAACTCTTTTTTTCTTTTTCTCTCTTTTCCTTTTTTTTTTATACTTTATATGATTTAATTGGGTTTGTTTTTCTATGTGTTCAGTGAAGCTATGAATTAGATGAATAATTTCTTTCTTTAAACTCTTTTCTGGTGGTTGTAATATAATTTTTCATTTGAACCGGATCAAGTGAAGCCGTTTGTCCTGGTTTATGTTCATTATCCCGGTATGAAACTGACTCTAACCACGAACTGTATCTGTGAAAAAAATCACTGGGTTGTTTTCAACATACTGTGTTTTGCTGTAATGATACAACATTATTCAACTTTATTGTTATTTTGAGTTACAGACTGCTTGTCAGAGGTCGACATGTGATGCACAGAGAGACACTTAAAAATAAACCTTTCATGATGGTTAACATTAAAGGAAATACAGGAAGGTTCTGGAGGGAGGAGGTACTTGTCTGAAATACATGTATTTACAAAAGCAAATCACTTTAAACAGAATATATAGCTTTAATTCCAGGTGTCGAATGACTGCATCGTTTTATTCAAAGACAGAATGAGCCAATGTGACTGAATGTATTTAATCTTTTATCTTCATGTCACAACTTTCAGGCAGTAGCGTACATTCAGGACAGTGTAGCCGCGGGTATGTCTTAAGTCTATTTTTCCCCTCTATTGATTTTGTTTTGTTTTTGTTATTTGATATATATTTCAACAACAACATCCAAAAACAACAATAATAACAATAGCAGCGGGGGCCGTGCTGCTCTCGGCAGTTTAAATTCCGAGTTTGCGCACTACAAGTTATACTACCTTTCAAAATAAAAGCCCCCTCTGGTAAATTTTCCACCGAAGCGGCCGATTGTTTATATTTTTTGCTCTAGAGTATCGTTAATTATACCATCAAAACAGCAAATTACATAACGTTCACGAACACGTTATCTTCTGATGTATACGTGAAATAACGCCACCGTCGGGGACTCCTCTGACAGCCGCCCCGCACGCGTTTCCGTTCCGCGGTCAAAAGGAGCGGAAAGGCGTCCGGGGCTCGGCGGTGTCACCGCGCTCGTCGTCCGGGTTCCCTCCGGTGCGCTGCGGCCGCTGCTCGGCTCGGAGACGCGGGGATGCTGCCGCAGAGATGGAGTTGAACCGCAGAAACGGCAAAGTGTCGGACGGAGTTTGAGACAAAGGGAGGGGGGTTGTAGCGTCAGTTCTCCGGCCGGACCGAGCGCCGGATGGGGTTTGGAGGTCGATAAGCGAGGAGGACGTTTAGAGCGAAAGCATCGGGCTGAACATGAAGCTGCTGAAGCCGAGCTGGGTGAGCCACAACGGTAAGCTTGTGCAGGAATCCCTCGGACCAAGTTGGGCTTTTGTTGTCGGAGGGGGGCGAACTGATAAGGAGGCATCATGGTGGGTGGCTGTCGACACTTGTTTGACTCGTGTGTCACTTAATGGCCACTCTGGGACCGGACTCGGTCCAACAAGCGAACATAGGCACACGCACACTCGGCGTTTTATTCCCCGACAGTATCACTCCTCACTCTCCCCGCTGTTGATGTCTGCTAACCTTAGCTAGCTAGCTAGTTAGCCCCCCCCGCCCGCTAGCTCGGGTGCCCCGGCGTTAGCTAACTTACCTGCCGAACCACCCGTGTAGAAGTTGCTTTACTGAAGTGACTCCTTGTTCAGTGCGTTTTACAGCCACGTTCATATCCACGTTTTCGCAAACTCGTCTGAGTTTAGTAACAGTGGAGAAGCCAAACATGGGGCTAATAAATAAATAAATAAAAAGTGTGTGTTGGTGAAATGTGGGAACTGTCAGTTTGGAAAGTTAACCGTCAGAGAAACGGCCTGAATTTAAGGCGCAGCTAACGATTATTGTCACAGATTCAAGGGATTAATTCTTATTCTTATTCGTATTATTATTATTCTTATTCTTATTGTAAGATCAGCCATTAAATCTGTGATTCATCCTGGTACATGTCTGTTACGACATGTGCCAGAAAAACCAACGGTAACAGGTGATATGCTCAGATGCTTCTGTAGAGATTGTTCTAACCAGCGGGTCCGTAACTCCTCCTCCATCCGTCGTCGACGCCGCCCTGGTGCCCTTGAGCAAGGCCCTTCACCCCCCCCCGCTCCAGGCTGTGGTTATAAATAAAGGATTAATTAAAAAAAGGAAAACACAGACATCATTTACGGTGATATGAAACGGAGCAAGTAGGCAAATCCATAGAGTTTAAAACGATAACAATAATAATGATAAACGGTATTTGTAATGCACCTTTCATATGTGAGATGCAGCTCAAAGTGTTTTATATAAAACAGCAAAAAAATACATCAACTAACCAAAAAAGAACAAATATCTAAACAAAGAATTAAACTGATTAAAATGGACCACAAAAACTTTTAGTGCAAATGCTCCTAAAGCAAATAGAGATTACTTTCTGTATTTTCATCATCACTTCTTGATTAATTTGTTAGCGGAAAAAAGATGAAAACGTGTTTATAATTTTTCCAAGCATGAGGTGACATCTTTTTAATTGTCTAGTTTTGTCCAACTAACCGTTCAAAACCCAGAAACATTCAGTTCTCTTCCAAGCAAGACAAAGAAAAGCATCAGACATTCATATCTGAGAAGCTGGAACCAGAAAAGGTTTGACTTTGTATTCCTTAAAAAAAATTACTAAAATTAATATTCAGTTATCAAACTAGCTTAAAGTTAATTTTCTGTCAATTGACTTATTAATTAATCTACTAATCGAGCATCACTTTCTTCTTTTGGTTTGCACAAGTAAAAATGTGTTATTTCTACATCGGTGATTAAAACTTGGAGTTTCCCTCTGACAGATGATGAAAGCAAAAAATTAAAACCAGGACAAATCCACAATAATAAGATAATAAGATAAAAGGGCAGCAGCTGTTGATTTTTCATGAGACATTTACCTGTCAATCATTTTTATGATAATAATCACTTATCGTTTAGTCTATTAAATAGTGAGACTTGCTCAAAACGGTTTCTTAGAACCCAAGGTGATGTCTCAAGTTATGTGCGCGTTTTTTTTTCCCTTTTAAACCTGAGCAAATGTCAAAAACTCAAAGTGACTCAGTTCATTGTGATATAAAACGGGGGGAAAGCAGCAAATCTTCAAATTTAGAGGGAACCAGCAGGTTTTTTCATGTTCTCGCTTGATTGTCTAATGACTTGGGCGCTAAAAACAACAATTACATCAATCAAAATGCAGGAACACGTAGAAACACGTAGACGCGAACATCGGCAGCACTCACGCTCCCCACAACAATTGATCCCACAGGGAGATTCAGCCACAAATCAATGAACTGAGAGAATAAGTTTCAAATGCCTTAATCTGTGATACGTGCTGCTTGTTTTCTCAATATTTTACTGTTGAACATGTTCGTGTGTGTGTGTGTGTGTGTGTGTGTGTACGGGTATTTTTATCAGTGTATTTTATCTCCCTCTATTCTCTAGAACATTCCTCTCATATGTTCTTTTTCAGGGTAAGGTAAATATAGGTCAGTTGAATATATATATAGAAAACAACTGGTGTTGACGTTTTTGTTTTTTGTTTTTTAAACATTGTGCAAATTAGCCATATAACATGAAGAGAAAAGGTGCAGGGTCAAATATATTATCAGAGTAATTTCACAGAGGATTTCACAGATTATGTCCCTTTTCAGAAACATCCCAGGATGCTTGTTGAGCTAATCCATTAAAAAAAAAAACAGGGAACCAAGAAAGAAAGAGACCAGTTTCATTGGTTTTCTATCCACACTGTCAGTCTGCCATATTTGTTACTGTTAATCCAATAGAACTGTGATTTGACCATTATCAATAAGCGTTGACCTGTGTTTTGTGTTTCACAGGCAAACCCATATTCTCAGTGGATATCCACCCCGATGGGACAAAATTTGCGACCGGAGGCCAAGGTAAGACCAGTGCTTGTGTTCACGTCTGCCACTGAACCTGCTCCGCCGCTGAAACGGACGTTGGTCGCTCATGATCCATGTCTCAGCGGGTTTTCCGGTGCTAGAAGGAAACTGACAGTGTTGGTGTCAGTTTTAAAAACTCCCAGTTCTGAGTCCATTTCACACTTTTGTTCTCCTGCAGCCTCAGATTACAGATTTGTTTTGCTGCCAAATGAAAATGTTTCCTTATCTCACACTCCATGTGTGGGGATTTCAAATTAATCCCAATACGTCTTTATCGTTCTTTAATGAAAAAAGTGAGTTGTGTATGGGTTGTGTTTGTTATTTATTTATTTTTTATGTCGGATTTGTCTTCAGGTGAGGACTCCGGGAAGGTGATGATCTGGAACATGGCGCCAGTCCTCAGGGAGGAGGACGAGAAGAACGAGAATATTCCCAAAATGCTTTGCCAGATGGACAATCACCTAGGTAACCGGCATCATCTGTTTCACTCCTGTTGAATCAGATATAACCCTGCTTAACGTGGCAGTGTTTGTTCAATTGATAGATTATTGTGTTTGATACAGCTGTGAACAGTTCTCCACGCATTTTTGTGTTTAAGATGCTGTCTCTTCTAAAACGGACACAGCTTCACTCTGAACCAGACTCTGTGATGAATAAAACGAACACAATTAGAGAGAAATAAACAAAATAGGGTAGATGTACTTACCCGTCTTTCAGAATGAAGTTGGACCACATGTCAACCACTGTATTGGAATAAGTGAGACTGTAAAAACTTTTTTAGAAGGACAGCGAACAGCCTTCATACTAAAAGGTGACACAAAGGTTGCCGCATCTCCTGCTGTGCGAGTTTGGTGCGTTTCCATCGCTGACTTCTGAAAGTCAGAAAGGTCTGACGATGGGAACCTCATGTTTGACCTGACGGAAACTTTCCACCACTTTCATGCTGTCACAGCTGAGCTGGCATGTAACTGGGATAGAAGAAATTAATTCCACAACAATAGTACTGACAGTGTGAGTACTGCAAGTGGTTAAACACAATACACCCTTAAGAAAAAACAGATAAAATAGGCCTCTATAAACTGTGCAACCCAGTTGCCTGTTGGATAAATGACATCTAATACATTTTTATCCACCGAAGAAAATGATGTTCTCTTATTTTTGAATTATTTTTTATCTGCTGCCCACAACCGATCTATACTTCCACAAGGTGATGGGGAAGCTCATACTGAAACAGTTATGAAGATAACAAATATATTTGAGTGATTTTAGCGGCTCCTTTTGGAGATTAGATTTTGCGGAGACTGACAGAGATAAACAGTTCCTTGGCTGTTCAACCCGCCACTGAAATCTGGTGGGTTGAACTGTTGTAGCTGTGAAAATGAGGATTCATCTGTTCTGTGAAGTGAACGATGCATCAAACGCTGTTGCTGTGGAAAGAGAAAACATGTATTATATCACTCTTCTGATAGATTGTTCCCCCTCTGTACTCTCCTGCCTTAGTCCTGACCTGCCAAAAATTATAAACGACACATTATCGTTCCTCTAGTTTCAAACTGTTTAAATTCTGCTTCAGTCCCAACAGCAATGAGGCAGGAACCTCTCCTTTGTCTTTTCAGAACGCTGCTTCTTATTTCTTATTTCAGCTGTAGAGCAAGATCTCCTACGTTTACATCTGCTGTTTGTAGTGGTATTATTACTGGTTTTAAATCTTTTCTTATTTCTTATTTTTTATTCTCCAGAAATTGCTTCTGCTGACTATCCAGCAGCAGAAGAATGTTCTCATGTTCTCGTGTTCTTGTGATCGTTCTCCTCAGAGACACGTTAAAATAATTTCATCTGTTCTGCACTGATACAACTACCATAAGTACAGACTTCTGCAGTGTCAAAGGAGCAAATAAAAGTAGGAGCTGTCAGGTTTAATAAGTCTATTGATGCTTCAGTGCAAATCCAAGAGTTAAGAGAATAACAAGAGTTAACATGCAGTGTCGTCGACCCCCAGCATGTGTGAACTGTGTGCGCTGGTCCAACAACGGGCTGTACCTGGCCTCAGGAGGAGATGACAAGCTGGTGATGGTGTGGAGGAGAGCTGCGTATGTAATCTCTCTCGCTCATTCTCTCTCACACTCACACACACACACACACACACACACAACACAGTCCAGTCTGTATGAATTAAAAGTGATAGTGTTTTAGATCAATTTCTTGACTATTTTCATAGAAAATAGAAAGTGAAGTAAAATGAAATGTTCAAGGTTTGTGCTGTTTTATTGACTTTAACAGTCAGTGCGTGTGTGTGTTTCTCTGCAGGTTCATCGGTCCGAGCACGGTGTTTGGGTCGAGCAGTAAGCTGGCCAACGTGGAGCAGTGGAGGTGTGTCACCATCCTGAGGAACCACACCGGAGGTGAGAGGGTGGTGGCGAGGGGTAGTCCGCCAGCCGGAGGGTCGGGGTTCGATTCCCGGGCTGCTCCGGTCCACAGGTTGAAGTGTCCTCGGGCAAGACACTAAACTGCCCCCAATGTATCATTGTTGTGTGAGTGTTAACAGAGTTTGTGAATGGGTGGTGTGGCCTGTAGTGTAAAGGGCTTTAAATGGTTGAAAAGACAAGAACAGTGTTTTATAAGTTCAGTCCCTTTGAACATAACACACTAAAGTGTGTGTGTGTGTGTGTGTGTTTGTAGATGTGATGGACGTGGCCTGGTCTCCTCATGACATGTGGCTGGCCTCCTGCAGCGTCGACAACACCATCGTCATCTGGAATGCTCGCAAGTTCCCAGGTGGGAGGCTCATCTGCCACCGGGACCGGATCTGGATCCGGAAACGGAACCGTGTCTGTAGCATTGCAGCTATAAAAAAAAAAAAAAAAAAAAAAAAAAAAGGACGCATGATTCAAATCCACATATTTAATGTATAGAATTAAAAGTAGCCAAACTTTTAAATGTACACCTGGGTCCAAGAGTCTCAGACAACTTTCCCATTGTCATCTCTTTTTGAACCCACTGTCATTTGCAAAAATTTAAAAGGAAAACTTTTCAAAGCCACATTATCAAAAAAAACGTAATCAATTTGTCTAGAATTAGTAGAGTTCAATATCAAAAAAAGCCCATTCAAATAAAGAGAAGCAGAAAATCTACATATTTCAGAAGCTGGAATTTGGGAAGGTTCAGTAGTTGTGCTGAGAAATGACATAAATTTTTTAAAATTCAAAATAGGTGATTAATTCTCTTTTGATTAACTAATTGATTATGCTGTATTATTTTAACCTGGCATGCTAGTTTAAAAAAAAATTTAATCTTTTTTTTTGTTTATCTTTATTATTTTTTTAATTGTCTTTTTAGGTTCTTTTCATTTTTAAACTTTTTATAATTGTTTAACTTATTTTTTATATTTTAATTTTAAAATTAAAAAAGATATATAATTAGCTCTTTTATTTTTTATATTTTAAATTTTTTTAAAATATTTCAATTTTTAAATGAAGTTTTAATTAAGCCCCTTACACTTTTGATTATTAAACCACTAACTGGTCTAAGCTGTTGATAGAGCAGCGTTTCATCCACGTCCCCCTCGTCTCCTTTGCCGTCCCCAGAGATGGTGACGTGTCTGCGGGGACACACCGGGCTGGTCAAGGGCCTGACGTGGGACCCGGTGGGGAAATACATTGCCTCCCAGGCCGACGACCACAGCCTCAAAGTGTGGAGGACGGTGGACTGGCAGATGGAAGCTAACATCACCAAACCCTTCAGCGAGGTAAGGAGAACACGTTAACCGTAGCCCACAATGTTATGGTATTAAAGCATGGAAATGTCTTTGGTGTCTTTTATGTGTTTTGACTTGTTTATTCAGGTTTTTCTTTTGATTTTCTCCCGTCTAATTTCTGGTGTCGCTTCGGTTTCACCAGCTGGGGTCTGAATGACAATCTTTTCTCTCTCTCTCTCTCTCTCTCTCTCTCTCTCTCTCTCTCCGTGTCCCAGTGCGGTGGGACGACCCATGTCCTGCGCCTATCCTGGTCTCCGGACGGTCAGTACCTGGTGTCGGCCCACGCCATGAATAACTCAGGCCCCACCGCCCAGATCGTGGAGCGGGACGGTTGGAAGACCAATATGGACTTTGTGGGCCACCGTAAAGCCGTCACTGTGGTGGTGAGGACGTTTCAGCCACGCGTTCATTCTTTAAAGATACCCCAACCCCCCACCTCATAAGAATCTGTCTGCCCACCGATGGATCTGGTTCCTTTTCCTTCTGCAGAAATTCAACCCAAAGATCTTTAAGAAGAAGCAGAAGAACGGCAGCTCTCCGAAGCCCAGCTGCCCGTACTGTTGCTGCGCTGTCGGCAGCAAGGACAGATCGCTCTCTGTCTGGGTCAGTACACACTCGGCTTGTGTGTGTGTATATATGTATGTGTGTATGTGTATATATGTATGTATGTATGTATATGTATGTATGTACGTGTGTGTATGTATGTATATGTATGTACGTGTATGTATGTATAAATGTACATGTGTATCTGTGTACATGTGTATGTGCATATATGTGATTATGCGTATATATGTATATGCGTATATATGTGTGTGTGCATGCGTGCGTGTGTGTGTGTATATAAGTCAGCACCGGTGATGGTACCGGTGGTTTCAGTAAAGCCTACCCATCAGTTTTACTATTGACAACTTATTTTGTAATGTCATATTGTGTTTAAATGGTTGCTCAATAGAAAGGTCCCTGACCTAATAAGGGGTTTTTGTCTCCTCCACAGCTGACCTCACTGAAGCGCCCGCTGGTGGTCATTCATGACCTGTTCGACAAATCAATCATGGACATCTCCTGGTGAGTAGAGACAGTTGTTGTGAGGCCTGTCACAAACACAACCGGTCAAAGGATTTAGAGCACCTCCGTTTCTCCAGATTAATACCTCAGTGTTCCTGAGATTGAAGTACAGACCAAATGAATAATAAAGGAAAGGAATCACTGAATCTTGAATCCTAAATTTAATTATATTTTAGACTTATCCAGCAGCTGAAGTCACTGGAAAGTTGGTCCCAACTCTGTTGAAGAAGTTTGCATCAGTGTGTTGCACTTGCAGATTGCTTTAGTTTCACCTTCTGTCCAGTTAATCCCAGGTCCAGGTGGTTCACGTCCTGTGGACCGCTGGTCTTCGATCCCAGGGTTCAGGTCTGGAGACTGTGCTGGTCTTCCATCACAGGGTTCAGGTCTAGAGACTGTGCTGGTCTTCCATCACGAGGTTCAGGTCTGGAGACTGTGCTGGTCTTCCATCAATGGGTTCAGGTCTAGAGACTGTGCTGGTCTTCGATCATGAGGTTCAGGTCTGGAGACACTTTGTTCCTCTGAGGGTTCGCGAGTCATCAGCTAAAGTTGAGGAACCTGGAGAAGAGTTGACATCAATGTTCAAGGTTCCATTTAGTTCAATCACTGCAGGAAGAAGCTGAAAGTGAACAAGTGAACCAACTTGATCCCGAAAAAAAATCCTGCCTTCTAGGAAATTAAGGATTTTTTAATTTTCTGGAGGCGTCAACTTTCAACTCTTTTCTTTTTTAGTGGTAGTGGACAAGTATCAGTCTCTTTTCCCTGAGACTCTTAATCCATAGTTTTTATAACTGTCTATTGTGTCCTGTCACTGTCAAAGGTTTCTCTTTTCTATTCACGGTAAATGGCGAAAGTGCTTTTTGACTGAAGGAGTTTTTCACTGTAACGCAAGGTTATGAGATACAACTGGTGGTGTTAGTCCCTTACAGACCCATCTCTGAGTTTGTTTGTTTGTGTGTGTGTGTGTGTGTGTGTGTGTGTGTGTGTGTGTGTGTGTGTGTGTGTGTGTGTCTGTGTCTGTGTGTCTGTGTGTGTCTGTGTGTGTGTGTGTGTGTGTGTGTGTGTGTGTGTGTGTTTGTGTGTGTGTGTGAGGACTCTGACGGGCCTGGGGATGTTGGTGTGTTCGATGGACGGCACCGTGGCCTACCTGGACTTCTCGCTGGACGAGCTGGGTGACCCGCTGAGCGAAGAAGAGAAGGTAAAGAGGCGCACCGTCGCTACGAGTCCTCGCCAGGGCCGCCAACACAAACGGGCTCTGATCAGCCCCTGATCAATATGTTTAATGAGCAGAAGAATCTGTCATTTAAATCAATACACTAGAGGGAAATCACTGAGACTAAAACTAGACCCTGTTAAAACTTGTTTCTTGTTTCAGGGTCATAGACCTCCAGTTTTTCCTCTTTACATTGGGACACTAGCTCTCAACAAGTCCTGTTCTGATTAGAACTTTTCCTCATCAGACCCAAGTCACCTGAGTCATGTGACCTGTTAACAAATTCTGTCAGTGTCACTCAAAAAATCACAACATGCGAAAGCAAGTTTTTTTCTTCAAATCAAAGACATGTACCTGTAGGTTAAAGAACCAGTTTACCTGTCTCCTTATTCTCTGTGGCTTTAGCTTCTATTAGCATCTGTTCCACTAGCTTCAGTTATTCAATGTAATCTATCCTTTAAAATTTCTTTCATCCATCTTTCTGAAAAATGAGGCATGTTCTGTTCTTTCCATATTCTTGTTTAAAAAAAAAAAAAAAAAGGCCCTCTGCCAAAGTAGTTTCTTTAAGAAATTGAAATCTACTTTCATCTACATCTACTTTCATCTGGAAAAAAAACTACAGCAGTGCGGGTTCTAAAGTCATTGTAACCTGGTTTCATCCATATCGATAAAACTAATCAATTCTCCCTTAGAAAGTGATTTTTCTTTTCTCTTCTGTCTGAAAACGTCCAAAGTGCTCAGTCCCCTCATTCCACTGTTATTACAGACTTGTCGCGACCCGATGACTCGCTCTTGGACTCGCCTGAGCTGTGGCGTTTAGCCCACTAACGTCCAAGGCTTATGGGAAATGGTGTTCGTTAGGGGCTGCAGCGGACATGCATATTTATTAAACAGTGATATTAGACCGTTTTTCAGGGATATCCAGACACTGGAAGCGAGCAACACAGCATCCTTCATGAGAGAGTCTCTGCATGATGTTTAGAAAAACTGCCTGATTGACATTTAATAACTAACATCTGGAACAGAAACTGGAAGCTCCGGCTCTGTTTAATTCAAGTTTGGGTGCTGTCTGTTGTTTCATCATTCTATCATCCAGTAAAAATCAAGAACCCAAACCAAACTCCCTGTTCTCTCTCTTCCTCTGATGTACAGAACAGCATCCACCAGAACATCTACGGGAAGAGCCTGGCCATAACCAGCACTGAGGCTCAGCTCTCCACCACCATCATCGAGAACCCCGAGATGCTCAAATACCAGCAGGAGCGACAGAACTCGGCCCAGGCCAGTTCAGGGCCAGGCAGCGCCGGGCCCGAGTCAGCCACCCCCAAACTCAACAGCGTGATGAACGGCGAGTCCCTGGAGGATATCAGGAAGGTGGGGAGCCAAAATATCACGTCCAGTAAAGCAGCACAAAGGGTTAACTGCATCTGCTTGGTTCAGGGAAAACACTGGATTCTTATTCATTTGACAGTGAATCATAATTTGTTCATTCGTGCTTGATTTTTATGTGCAAATTTATAAATTTTTCATTGAAAATTACTTGATTGAAAAATCCAGTCTAATTAGAGGTCTTCTTGCCATTAGAATATTTGGTTGACAGGCAGTCGGTTGGTGAATTAGAGAACTGAGTTTCATGCTAATTTATGGAATAAATTAGGAATATCCTGTACTTTAAGATACCAGGATGCAAAAGAAAAGACAATATCTGGAACCATTTACATATTAGAGGGGCCGCATGTATTTTTTCTCTTCTGCCAAACCTGTTTTTTTGCCAAGCTTCAGCCATCATTGCTTTTACAAGACATTAGAGTCAGTCCTCTGAGCGGCGCTACTTCTTCATCCTCTAATGTTGGACTGGACGCTACAGTGACTCCATATCTGAAAGTGATGGTCTGTACCAGTGCCAGCGGGTCAACAAGAAAAGTAGTGATGGAAACAGAAGGAAGATGAGTTAACGTCGG